>CM038792.1:169845494-170206226 GCA_021764765.1 Vicia sativa | reverse complement strand
AGTTTCATCTTTCCGATTCTTCTTCGTGTTTTCCATCTTTTGTTTTTCTTCTTTAAGTTTCATCAGAAGGGCCAACTTGATAATGCCCTTCAAATCATAAGTAGGATACAGAGGAGGCTTTATTGTGAAGGAATCGTATGGATTCGTGATTTCTGTTGCATCGGCGGAAGAGTTATCCGCATCCATTTCGTATCGAAGCTTAGCATAGAGTTATGGACTATGGTAGAGAGAACCCGGTGCAGGACGATGCTTAATGATCGGAACAACATCGAACGAGAACGTTCCGAAGTAGAGAAGCATCCCAGTGATATATATAAGCGGCACAAAGAGGAAAATGCCTTGACGACGGAGGAGAACCGAGAGGAAAATCCAGGCAAATAAGAACAGTTTACCAGAGCAAATAGAATCAAAATGGATGTACATGTTTCTGCAATTAAAAGTTGTGCTTCTTCGGTTGGAAATCCACAAACTGCAGAACTTGGGTGAAGCGATGACAAAATTTTAAACTAGAAAAATAAAAAAGACAAACTCAGTTATATGGTGTGGATTCAATTGTAAAGACTGAAAATTTCAAGGCTCATTGGTTACCTCGTCCTCTTCGCTTCTTAACCTACCTGTTATTCGAGCAAATAAATGTTGGATCCTCGGTAGTTTCCTAATCACTTTCTTTGGCTTGATTATAACTTTCTCGCAGACTGCCTGTGTAGATAAAGAATTCATCCTCGAGTTAACCTTAGAAGCTCAAAAATGATTGTTAGAAGATATTTCAAAAATAAACATACCTCCAATTTTCTTCTTATGGATTCTCTTACTATAGTAAATTCAATGTCGTCCTTCGGACTGTATGACCGAAGTCAAACAGAAAACAATTAGAAAAAGCACAAGCATCGTAGACACGCTATTGTAGGCCAAACAATTAAGAAAAGTTTTTTGACTCAAGTCCTAAGCAACAAGGTAAACCTGGTAAGTAGGTCAAGTTCAATTTGATGGTCTAGTGTTAGTGACGATCCTCTAGCACGGGTTCCGGCCAAAGCCTCACTAGTAATATGGATCCGTTTTCTGTGAAATAGTTGCTCTGGCTATTCATCAAGTTCCTAAAAATTAAAATGGATAAATTTTGTCGAAATTTCAACATATCTTGAAATAGTATGTGATAAAGCTTGCTAGTGGCATGCATGGCATACTTACTGTGTTTCCTATAAACGCCGGTGCATTAGGCGGCTGAGTGAAAAACTGATAAGCATTTTCACCTTCACCCTACAATAGTTTTGATTGAGACATAAGAAACTAGCTACTACAACCCTATTTCGATAAACAACTTCATAAGCGCTTCTAGAAATAAATTTCAACTATTTTCATATAAGCTATCTTGAAGAGCTTATGGAAATAAGTTGGATACCTTTAAGCAAGCTAGCCAAGTTAGAGGATCAATATTAGTAGTCGGTACTACTCTCGTGCTCCGCCCTGCATAACAACGTTGTGATTGTTTCATCGCATCAGAATCACAACAACACCACCGTTCAGAATACGCAGGGGATCAGAAAGATGAAGAGAGAAAGAAAATCTTAACAGAAAATCAAAAAAGAAAGGTACCTCTAAATCTATGACATTTCTCAAGAATTCTCTTCATCAATCTCAACAACTTCGTCACCTGCAGAACTGCTCCAACCTTCATCTCTCATAAGATTGGTCTTTAATCATGATCATCATCACCAACCTCTGATCTTCTCTCTATGAAATCGTTGTGTTCTCTCTGATTGAGTCTCTACAGCTGCTTCAACATGTGATTATCTTCGTCGAGCAACAACATCAACATCATTGTCTCCGTTATCAATGAATCTACATCAACACAACTTAGAAACAGCGTCGAAGAGTGCACAGAAGTAACAAGTAGAAGAAGAAGAGGAAGCGAAGACGATAGAAGGAGTCGCGCCGCCGTCGTTGTCTCGCCACCGCCGTTCGCATGTCGGAGAAGACGGTGGAGAGTCCCGTCGCGCCAGTCACGTCTGAACGAAAGAGAAGAAGGTCATGCGTCACAATTCGAAACCCTTATTCCTCTTTCAATTTTTATTTTTTATTTTCTTTTTTTCAATAATCAGAATTAACAATATAATGGAAAACTCAATAAAAAATGTGAAACGGGCCTCAGAAAAGGAAATCTAGCCCATATATATGCATTAGGCCTTTTCTGTTCACAATTCCTATCCGGATCCAGAACCCCCTTGCTACCTCTTTAATTTCCAAAGTTATCAACGTTGTTATATTTCCAAAAAAAAATTAAAAATTTTATTTGTTTTTAAAAGCTTGATTCACTTTTTAATATTTATAATTTATTATATTTTTTTACTTCTAATAAGTATTTCGCATAGAATTTATTCAATCAAATAATTATTATATTTATTGTGATATAAGTTGTTTTATACATATAAATATATATATATATATATATATATATATATATATATATATATATATATATATATATATATATATATATATATATATATATATATATATATATATATATATATATATATATATATATATATATATATATATATATATATCAAAATTTGCATCTTTTTATTTTATTAAAATTAAAATTAAAAATTAATTCAAAAATATCATAAATCATAAATATAAATAATAAAATAGAAAACATAGTTACTGGATTTGATTTCCACTCTATAACTCTTACTGGAACCTAGCTGATGAAAAAAGAAGAGTGTGTAAGCTTTTGACGGCGTTTGTGACACCCCAAATAATTCAATTATTAAATAATTAGAATTTTAATTATTAATTTAATTAAAAATTTAATTATTGACATTTTTGAATTATCGGAATTAATTAATTAATTAAATAGAAGTGAAGTGTTGGTGGTGTGAGGTGTGAAGTGGAGGGTGTGAGGAGTAAAAGACTCTACTCATACTAATTATTCTATTTTTATTATTTTAGAATAATAAGAGGAATAAAAGAAGGAAAAAGGGAATAAGAGAAGGAATTGGAGGTTTTCATCATACGTGCAATTGAGAAGAGGAAGAGGAAAGAGAAAAAAGCCAAAGCGTCAGAATTCGAAGAATCATCACAAGGTAAGATGTGATTTTATCCAATTATGGTGTATTATGGGTTTTGGGATTCGATTGAATGGTTGAATATGTTAGGAAACTTGAATTAGAAATTCTAGGTTTTGTAGAATTATTTCTAATGTGTCGAATTGTGTGAAATTGAACCGTTAATATGTTATGGAATTATTGGGAATGAATGAATTATGCTATGTGTTATTGTATTGGTGTTTATTGGTGGAATTTTGGTGTTTTCGCTGCCATGGTTCGTATGGGAATTGTAACACCCCAATTCTATCCCTCGTAATTAATAATAAAATCAGAGTTTCAAAATTTCATCCAACATAAATTGATGTATCACATATTCATGTTTTTATCACTTTGCATTATAATGCACATCACAAGAATAAAAAGTCGGATATACCGATTCATATCATAAATCATCATATAAACATATGACTATTCACACATAGCAGACGTGTTCACAAAATATATATTTCATCATGTTATCATCGATACATAAAATTATAACATCATAAGATAGTATACATAAACTATCCTATCCAAAATAATAACGTCGCCTAAAACCCGAGTGTTACTACGATCAGAGCAGAGCGACTCAAAATAAAGAGACTCGAGCTAATCCTCATCATCCTCGTGGATCACCTGCACATTACCAATATAAAGGCAACAACGAAACAAGTAAAGGGTGAGATACTCCAAAACATATAATTAAAGGCATGATAAAATATATAAATAGTTTTGGAATTATAAATGATATAAGTTAATAAGAGTATGTCAATATATATCAAAATCTTACATACTTTAAATTAGCATTTAGTGTATAAATTTAACACTTTAATTTCGTCACATAATGATTATACTCGTACCAAAACAACGTATCATATAACATCGCAATTCAACATAAGCCATCAATTAAAACCCAACGCCAAACGACTCAAACATAAACATAACCGACTCCATGAGACACGACTATGTTATGCATGTGGTACCCGTCGCTTTGTCCATAATTAGGGACATTTGACATAAAACCCATCGTCGCTTGGCATAAAAGCCCTCGTCGCCAATGCAATGTATGTGACCCGACAATGCAACATCACAAACACGACACAACAAAACATCATCATCGCTCATCAAAATTGACATAAAGTCCACGTCGCCATATTTATCCACATCCAGATAAACATATCATCGCATCGCATATCATCAAGTATTCATTATAAATAAACCGTCGCATACATCATGTTTAATCACACCACAACATCATTAATTAATTCACTAAATTTCAAACACGGAAAAATAGTCAAACACCAATAATCGTCGCGAAATTTATTCCTAATAACCGACATTAATCATAATCATCAACATCGCAATCGGATTGTCCATACGTGACTTAAATCGACTAAAACGCAATCCAATTCAATTTAATCGTAATTTGGCCTACTTCGGGTCTTTCGTAAAAACTCGAAATTTCAAAAAACTAACCTCACCACTACGTTCTACACGTCGAACTTAGCTAGTACGTCAATTTTCGTTGAATTTGGAGCAACTTGCTCCGTCGCCGAAATTACCGAAATCAGGAAATCAGAACATAATCGGGTTCCAAATTAATCGGCTAACTTATGTCCTAATTATATTTTATTAATACAAACTAGTAGTATAAGGAATTAAGAAAAAGGAAAGAAACATAAGCTACTACAAAATTATGCAGGTTACAGAAGCTTAAACAAGTAGAAAACAGAAAAAATGGGAAAACGTTTTCCTCCCCCTAGCATAACAGGGACGGACGTCCCAAGGCCCCAAAGGGAAGGGGGCGGGCGCCATAGAGGGTGGGACGGTCTCCCTCCATGGGAGGTGGGCGCCTCCCTTGCCTCATTGTCTCCACTCTTCTTCTTCTTCCACGGTTTCACAGACAAAGTTTTTGGTTTTTACAGTTTTGCATATTTTCCATTCTTGCAACTTATTCCTACTAGCCATGGTAATAAAACACCAACATCAACACTCCTAACTCAACTTTCCTAAGTTATTTCAACAATCACTCAACCAAACTCATGAATCAAAATATCAATTTTTATCCCAAATCCAAAACATAAGAATCAAACCCTAACTATATGAAGTGGAAAATCAAACCCCTTACCTTAAATGCTTGGATGATCTTAGATGCTCCAACCAACTCCAACTCCTAGCTTGTGCTCTTTCTCTTCTTCTTCCTCCAAAACTCTCTCTAGTTTTTCCCTAAGTGTGTTTTGGTGTTGTAATGGAAGGAAATGAGGAAATGGTGGTTTATGTTGGTTCTTACTACAAGCCAAGGGGTGTACACCCAATTCACACTAATTAGCACTCACACCCCCCAACTTATCTTACTATTAATTATAACATTAATAATATCTAATAATATTATTAACCCAATTAATTAAAATAACTCTGAGAATTTAAATATCGGTCCGAATAATATTTTACCGAACCGAACGAAATAAAAATCTGACCGAAAGAAACATCGCCGAATATATTAATAGATATATCGATTAATATATATATTCTCGTCGCAAAAATAATCATCAAACAGTAACTCAAAATATTAATATAGTATAATATTAAATAAAACAGGGCGTTACAGGAATGGAAAAGAAAAGTTTGGAAAATCACATACTGTCAAATAACAGGTTTTTGGTTCTGCAGGTCGCAGGAACCGGTTCTCATGTGGGAGGAACTGGGTTCCTGGTACAAAAACCAGAGAGGAGTACTTCTAGGTTAGTGGGAACCAGTTACTCCTGGGGAGGAACCGGATTCCTAGTTGAAAATCTTCAAAGGAAATAGACATTTTTCACAGGAACCGGTTCCTTATCTGGAAGAACCGGGTTTCCCATACATTTCCCAGAGGGCGTGTATTTTAAACTTGTGGGAAACGGGTTCTCCCTGGGAGGAACCGGTTACCACTGTGTTAATTCATGAACTCACCTGAGCTACCAATGGCGAAGTGCTAGTGCGGGTCCTTGAGGCGTTTCCCACTATGAACGCTTATATGTGCTTGGTATTGGTAAGCGTGTGACGCTATGTAGGCTACGTCACCGAGATTATTTACCATCTAGTGACACCACTTAGGCAATGTCACTAGGCTTTCGCCCGGTGAACGTGTACGTTCGAGATGGCGTGTTGCACTTGTGTGGTTGAGCCCGTCTCACTTGCGTTTGACGGAGATGGGGTCGTGACGCTCTATAAGCAAGGTCATGGCTGGAACCCATCGCGGATGTACTCCATTTAGGAAAGATCCATCGTCTAGCAGTTTGCCTGTGCAAGTCTCTTGACGATGAGGTACACGAGGACTCATCGAGGGTGTAGTTATGGTAGCCTAGATAGATAAGTATAACTCCTGAATTCCTCGCACACGGATGTGGGTCTGCATATAGTATTTTGTTGTTTTGTGTTGTCACCCTCTTGGATAGTCATGAGACTTCCAATTGTGGTGTCACCCATGTTTGTACTTGTACCCGACCGTGAGTTTTAACCCAGGTTCTAGGTGAATCCGTTAATGCATATACCTTGTAGAACCGAGCGAACTCCTAAGATAGAGATGCTCACTAAGATTTAGTAATCTCACCCCATTCCAATTATTATTTTTCAGGTTCTTCGAGGCAGGATCATGGTAAGGGTAAGATGGCTTAGCTCGTGACAATGTTTCGTTGGCGATGATCTTTATCTCTTTTGTATCTTTCTGTACTGTACTCTTTTGGATGATGTATCAGTATTATTTTATCTGACTTGTATCTTGCCATAACAGTTTTGACTTTTGTTGTAATATGTACTGATACTTCTCTATAATCCGCTGTGTATGTATTAATGTTTATTTACCATTTAATGCCAAATACGTATATCCTAGGCAATGTATGTACGAGATGTTACAAAAAAAATTATTTAAACAAAAATACAAGTTGAAGAATTATATAAATTATATGTATCAAAATTTACATATCTTTTACTCAAATAAAAATTAAAAAATCTAGAAAAAACTAAAATTCACAACAAAATCCGCAGGAAAGTTTCCTGCGGAATTATCTGCGAAATTTGTATTCTATAATGGCTTTTATTCATAATTAAAATCCGCAGCAAAATCAGTAGGTATATCGTAATTTTCTGTGTGTTTCGCAGGAAATTTTGTTATATTTTATAAAATCGCAGGAAAATCTACAGGTATTCCTACGAAATATATTTTCGCAGACAAATCCGCAGGAAATTCCGATTTTTTTAGTAATGTTAATACTATTATAATATACATTATTATGAGGTTAGTAATATGTATAATACATAAATACTCACTGACATGCATTCATTATATATGAAACCGTCATCAGTATATAGTTAAAAAAAGACGGAAAAAAATTAATATAGTTGCTGAAGGATCGATTAATTTTGGTAGATAAAAAATCTTGTAGCAGCAACGACCAAACACTACTTGAGAAACCAACATTTCCTGCGGATATACCTGCGAAAATATATCTGCAAGAATACCTACAAATTTTTCTACGGTTTTATTAAATAAAATAATATTTCCTGCGGATCAAAATTTTGCAGCAATATCCGCAAAAATACCTGCGAAATTTTCTGTGAATTTCTAATATTGATTGAAACACCAATATATTATACAAAATCTGCAGGTAATTCTGCAGAAAACTTTCCTGCAAATTTTATTTTTTTCTAAATATTTCAATTTTTAATTAAATAAAGGATACATAAATTTTGATATATATTTAGTAATTCTTCTACTTGTAATTTTAAAATAATTTTTTTAAAAAAAAATTAACAAATGAAAAATGTTTTTTAACATAATAGTAGTTTTGTTTAAATTTTACAAGAAAAGATTTTTTTTTCTCTATTTTATTAATTATTTTGATGGTGTTTTTTAATTCGTTTTAAATTTTTAATCTTTATTTTTTTTTAATTAATTTTTTTATCATGTTTTTTAATTAATTTTTAATTTTAATTTAAATCTTCATTTTAATAAAATAAAAGAAATTCTAGCGATTGTCTGTAATTTTTTTCTCTCTTCATCTTTCTGTTTCAAAGATCCCTAATTCTCACTAATTTGTTCGTTATTTAATATTCACATGTCTATTATACATTTATTTGATCCTACCGTGATAAATATCTATAATTTGATCTTTTATTTAGGGGTGTTCAAAATCAAACCAAATCAAATCGAAACCGCAAAAAACCGCATTTGATTCGGATTAGTTTGGGTCATCTTTTAACAAAACTACATGGTTTGGTTCGGTTTGCGGTTTGTATTTTGCAACCTAAATTTTACTTAACTCACATCTAACCCAAACCTAAACCTATTATATATTATCCTTATGACATTGTACAATTTGCTCATCCTTACACTTATGGTTTCAGTTTCAATCTTCTTAAATCTCATATAATATTATTGTTCCATCTTCACGACTTACATCTTGCCTATTCTTCTCTAATCTCTAGTTTCTTATATTCTTTATTTTTCACATTCTCATTTTTATACAAATGTTCCCTCTTCCAATTTCGTTTTATCGCACATCTCTATCTCTAATCTCTTCTCTCTTATGTTCTTTCTTTTTCATCTTCACTAATCTTTCATCTCTTCTATTTTTTTGTTTCATTATAACATTTTTACATTGTTATACATTATTATTTTACTTTTGTCTAAATTAAATGGAAGTTTTTGTCAAAATATGATGAATTTTGTTGTTATTTGTAGTGTATGAATAACTAAATACAAAGTTATGTTGTCATCTATATGTGTATGTATGACTCAACAAAATATTTGTAAAAAACCGAACCAACCGAACCGAACTAAACCGCATTGGTTTGGTCTGGTTTGGTTTGATTTTTTTAAAAAGCCAATCGAACCAAACCATACCGCATGCCTTTTTCTCTCGCGGTTCGGATGACTTTTTGCGTCAAAACCGCCCAAACCGCACCGCAAACACCCGTAATTTTATTTATACAATCTTTATACTTGTTTGATTTGACTATTATAAAATGCTATAACTCGATCTCCGATCTATACAATCTCCAATCTTTATTAAAATATTTAAATATTTTTTAGATATATTAATAATTTGTTTGTAAATTTAAAAAAATACTTATTCTCATTTATTTAATATATATTTTGTTTTGTGTTATTGGAAATTATATTTGATCTTTTGTTAATTATTATAAATATTTAATAATTCTACTTCAATGATAATGTGTTATAGAAAATTATATTTGATCTCTTGTTAAAATCTTAAAATTTATTTGAAATTTGAAATTTATAAATTATTTTTACTATTTTTTAATTTTATATGGAATTTTAAAAATCCTAATTTTTTATGTATAATTTTTTAATATTTATTAAATTAAACTGAAATTTTTAATTCTTATTTTATTTTATTTTATTAATTAGACTGAATTTTTTTAGTAAACTAATTTTATATAGATTCATCATGAGTAATTGTTTATTGAATAGTTTAACAATTTTGTGATCTTATTTACAATTTTATAAATTTTCCATTAATGAGTGTTAAATAATTGTTTTATCAATATATTTTTATTATTGTACACTCAATATGCATATTATTTTTATTAGATTAATTTATAAGAAAAAAAATTAAGAGGCACGTGTTTTGACCCAAGAAAAAAGCGGAGAAGCTCCATTTATCTTTCTGTGAATTTATTATTCAAATTCGCAGAAAATACGAATATTTTTAGTAATGGTTTAGTAGAAAAATAAACTTTACAATATTTACTATAACATCTCACATTTATCATTTTCCACTCATGAATATTGACCTGATTTTCAAGTAAGTTCAAATTTTGAAAATAATATTTCTTAAGCTTATTACTCCATCATTAGAACATGAAGAAGAATAATTCCCCTTTAATTTCCTTCCTTCAATTCTGCAATTTTAGTCTGTCAAATTATGCAGCATCGACAAATCACTTCCTCTTCTATGATTAATTATTCATTTCCATTAAATTAAACATATCCAGGTTTAAGAAATCAAAATTAACCGTCTCAGTATCAAAATATCTAAGAAATCAACTATCTCAGTTTCAAAAATTCCAAACATTATCGGTACAAAAATTACTAAACATATCATAGTCTAGATTAAAAATGAACAATACGTGATGAAATACTAAACACTGACCTTATATGCTTTGTTCACTTCTCCGGGTTTGCAAATCTCGTACGTGCGATGTCAGATATAAAAGCCATTGAGAATGAACGAACGATTTTGGGGATGGATTTGTGGAAATGAGTTGTGTTTTTAAGGTTACAATTGAATTAACGAATAATGAAGAACAAAGAAAGAGTGAGAAGAAATAATATAAGTTGTGGGACTTTTCGTTGTCCAATGGGTTGATTAGTGATTTTAAAAAATGTTCCCACATTTATTAAAAGATTAAGGGATGGATTACTGATTAATTTTTATTTTAATTTAAAAAATAATAATAAAGATTGAGAAAAATTGAAGAATCGACACATTAGCCTCATTAGTCGCTAAGTCAACCACAATTAAGTAAAGGTGTAACAAATCAATTTTAACCCCAAAATAAAAAATTAAATAATTTATCAAAAAGATACATTTGATTTTGTTTCAAATATTTTACTTTTTATATATTCACAATAGATTACGAGGATATGGTAGAGAACGAGAACTTTAAGAGGAGACAGTGGTCATATTAGGGTCCGACCAGGGTGGGCACTTGCCTAGACTCGGGCCCAACCTAATATTTTTTTGGAGCACATATATTAAAAAAACAAAAAATTAAATAAATAAAAAAACAAAGGAAAGGGATTGTATTTGTAGAAACCCATTTCACACGAAAGAAGGAAACCCAGTGGCCACCGATCCCTTTGTTTACTCCCTCCCTCAATTTGCCATCGACCACCAATTCCTTACCTTCCCTCACCGACCGGTTCTGCTCTCCTACTTCCCTCACCGGCCTACTTTGCTCGCCTCCTTCCCTCACCACTCCAGTCCCACCGTCTTTCTGCACAGAGCATGAGTAAGATAAAAATTGAAACTTTTTTTGCACCTCTTGAAACTAGTATACTGTATTAAATGAATGGTTTTATTTTCTAGTTAATAGCAAATAGTTTGAATGATGATGAACCGGATGGGAGTGGGACCGTGGAATCCACTACTTTTTTTTCTAGCATAAAGCATGGTGATTTTCACTTATTTGTGTATTAGGTGATTGGAACGATGATGTAGTAGGTGGGAATGAATCCACTACTTTATCTCTTTAACTTTTCTTCTTTTGATTTTGGCCATATGTACCTCTTTTAGTGTTCTCATTAACATGAGACAAAATAATAATTGGAATTGGAATTGGAAAGTTGAAGTAAAATTGGAATTGGAATCGGAGTTGAAATGACTTTAAGTTAATGATTTTATTTTTTCATGAATTATGATAAAGCATAAGTTAGGGTAATGATTTTTATGTTAATCTTGTTTTTTTTCCAAATATCAAGAGATTTTTTGTTGAATCAGAATTAGAACGACCGCCTGATGTGGTTAATGAGTTTAACTCAAATGAGATTGTGTGTGATCCAGGTCGTAGGAAATAAATTAATAAGTATGCTCCAAATATTCAAGACTAAGTGAGAAATGCATATATATTAAAAGGCCCAATGCAACCAGATATGCCAAGCTTTCCCTGTACTCGATTTGGAAGTGGTAACCGAGCATTTAGTAAATCATGGTATAAGAATTATACATGGTTAGAATACAATGAGATCAAGGATGCAACTTATTGTTTTTATTGTTTTCTATTTAAGAAACTCGGGAGGGCCGAGCACTTTGGTTTTGAAGTATTTGCTAAAAGCGAATATAAAGATCGAAAGCATGCATCTAAAGGATTTAAAGATCATATTGGTAGTCATAATAGTTTGCACAACTTATGTGTCAAGTACTAAGATGTTTATAATAATCAAAGACAAAGTGTGACTAGTAAGTTTGCTAGAGCAACCAAGGAATCAAAAGAATTATATAAGATTCGTTTGACTTGTTCTGTAGATTGTTCAAGATATCTCATTGCATAAGGCTTGGCTTTCCGTGGCCATAATGAATCCTTTGTTTCTCTAAATAAGAGCAATTTTAAAAATATGGTAGATTGAGTAAAAGCTAAGGATGAACAAGTGAGCGATGCTTTTGACCGTGGCAGTAACAATTGCACAATGATTTTCAGTTACATTCAAAAGGAGCTTTGCAACGTGTTGTGCACACGAAGTTACCAAGGTGATTATGGAAGAGCTTAGTGATAAATAATTTTACGTGCTTATTGTGAGTCACGTGATATATCTATCAAAGAGAAAATGACGATTATGTTGAGGTTAGTAGTTGTATTTGTTTTCAATTTCCAATTTCTAATTTTCATTACTTATTATGTTGTCAAGTAAACTTGTTGAATTTATTTTAGGTTTGTTAACGACAAATAAAATATTTTGGAACAATTTATTGCTCTACATCATGTCAAAGATACAACATCTGAGACATTAAAGGATGCTTTTTGTGGTATTCTTAATAAGTACACGTTATCTATTTCAAGGATACGAGGGCAAGGATATGGTGAAGCTTCAAATATGAGAGGTGAATTAAATGGTTTGCAATTGGTTGTTGTGTCTGTTGCTAGTAGCTGCTCATCCATTCATGATTTCTTTGAGTACATATCCTTGATTATGAACACAACAAGTATATCTTGTAAGAGGAGGGATGCTTTGACGAAGACACAACACCAAGATATTGTAAGTCAACTTGAGAGGGGTGAGATATCTAGAGGAAGAGGATTACACCAATCATCATGTCTCACTAGACCCAGGGATACTAGATGGGGTTCACATCACACTATATTGCTTCGTTTGGATCAAATGTGATCACCTGTGTTAAAGGTACTTAGTACGGTTGATGAAGATGGACGTGGACCATCTCAAGTAGGGAGTTTGATAGAAAAAATGGAGAGTTTTAAATTTTATTTTATTTTAAAGTTAATGTTAAAGTTGTTTGGTATCACAAACGAGCTTTCAAATGTCTTGCAAAGAAAAGATCTTAATATTGTGAATGGCATGAAATTAGTTGATGTTGTCAAAGCTCGGTTGACCACATTGAGAGACAGTGGTTGGGATTTTTTTTTGCCGATGTCCAGGAATTTTGTGTTGCTAAATGTATTCTGATGCCAAATATGGATAGTGAAATACCGGTTCGGGGTTGGTCAAGGGCAGAAGGGAGGACTATCACTAATCTTCATCATTACCGTGCAGAGATTTTTTATGTAGCTATTGGCAAAATATGTGTTGAGATGGATCACCGCTCTGGTGAAGGAAGTACCATTATCCTTGATTGCTTCTCATGTATTGATCCCAACAACTCTTTCTCCAAGTTTGATGTTGATAAGCTTGCTCGTCTTGCTGATATTTATCATGAAGACTTTTTTGATGATGATCTTGGAACAATAAGCGATCAACTTAAAACTTATGTTCTTCAAGTGAAAAGAAATTCTTCATTTTTCACTTGTGAATATGTTCAAAGTTTGGCTATGAAGATGGTTCAAACTGAGAAACATTTGGTATTTCCATTGATTTACAAACTTATTGAGTTAACTTTGATATCACCGGTGTCAACAACATCCGTT
Organism: Vicia sativa; assembly: GCA_021764765.1. Taxonomy (NCBI): domain Eukaryota; kingdom Viridiplantae; phylum Streptophyta; class Magnoliopsida; order Fabales; family Fabaceae; genus Vicia; species Vicia sativa. The sequence goes on along the minus strand of CM038792.1, from coordinate 170,192,493 downwards.
GAAAGAGCCTTTTCAGCAATGAAGATTATCAAGTCTAAATTACACAATAAGATCAACGATGTGTAGTTCAATGACTTGATGGTATGTTACTCTGAGCGGGAGATATTCAAGTCACTTGATGGTATGTTACACTGAGCAGACGGTATTCAAGTCACTTGATGATATTGATATTATTCGAACATTCGCCACAAAGAAGTCTCGGAAAGGACATTTACCTCATGATTTTATTTAACACCTTATTATAAAGTTATCTTTTATCTTTTATTCTTATGTTTGATGATTATTTATATATTATACACAATGAATTTGTAGTATTTAAATTTTTTGTCCAAACTTTATAATTTTTCTGACTTCGCCAAAACGAACATGAAATGCCTAAGATCTCTTTGAAATCCTTATTATCTTTAATATATAAAAAATGTCAACTATTATATTTTTGTATTAATTATATTAACTTTTTATTGAAACTAACTTCATACTACTATTATTTATTTTTTTAGAGTTTCCTTTTAACAATTATGAAAAGCTAAATCACAAACATAATGAATGTTTTAATAAATAAAGAATAATGAAATTTGATGAGCTAAAGTGGTAAAACCGACACATTAATGACCTTTAAAAATATTTAACAATAATTAAAATTATTTGAATGGTTTCTAGCAGTCCAAGTACAAAAATTTATTTGATTAAAGTAAACTACACTTTTACTATAAATTGATCAAACAATATTTTATTTACTACATGCAAAGAAGACAAAATATGGGTTTAGTTCTCAAGTTTGTTTATCTTTTGATTATTTTCATTTCACTATTTCTTGTTATAACCGACACCAGTAAGTCACGTTTATTACCATTTTCCATATTTAAATTATACTTAATTTTTAATCTATTTCTTTTGTTGTAATATTCATTCACTATTTTTTAACATTGCAGCTGATCAATTTCCTATGTTTCTTTGCAATGATTACAATGATTGTCCATGGGATTTGTGTATCAATACTACTAGTGATAATAAAGATGCGTATTGCTATGGTCATATTTGTGAATGCTATTAGTTTAATTTTATCTCCAACTTAAGTTGGAAAAAAAACTATATTACTTCTAAGAGTATAGTTTCTTTTTTACATTAAGTTATATATCAGTATTGGGGAGGTAGATCGTTTTAATAATTTTCTTTGATAATAACTGAACAAGATGTAGGACAATTAAGCGATAAATCATTTGATAACGAATTAGTTTGAAATAAGATTTTGGAAACACATAATAATCATGAATTTTTATTTTTATAATTTTTATTTTTATCGTAGGAGCATTGATATAAAATTGAGGAACAAGTAAGGTAATAAGTTAGTGGATTCTCTCACTTATATATGTTTAAATCTTCACATTCCTATTCATTGTGGGACTATTTCTCCGCTGTTGACACCTTGCAACGGAACACCACTCTTGGGCGCACTTCGATACAAGTCTCTTCCGGTCCCTTTCTCGAAAGAGACTTTGGTACCAATGTTGTTGGCGCAACAATCGAGGGAGGGTCGAGTCAGGAGAATTTTTAATTTCGAGAATTTTCATTTAAGCAACACACTTTTATGAGAGACACACTTGTCCATCTAAAATCTTAAAATAATAGGTGAGTGAATTCTCCCACTTATATATGTTTTAAATCTTCACATTTCTATTCAATATAAAATTATAAAAAAAAGTGTTCGCTGCTGTGTGAAACCAGCCTCACGCTATACCCTCGTGTCTAAGAACCCAATGTTCCAAATCAAAGAAGTCTAATTATTGTAAAGCATTAAAAACAAATCCAAAGTTTCAGTAACATAAAAATAACTTGTATTGGAATAAACAAGAATCCAGTTACATAATGGTTTTGAAGAAGTTAAATTTCCCTAACCTAAAAGAGTTTAGTTATTCATGAAAATAAAAAGAGTTAAACATAAAAGAGACTTTCTTCAATGAGATACAAGCGCTTTATACTTTTCAAATGTTCTCATGCTTCACTCATCCATTATAATTCGTATCAAAGGATACAAAAAGTTTCAAAGAGAATCCCAAAATATGTTTTTTTATCAAAAAAATGCATTCTATTATAATCGAGTTAATTAAGAGTAATTTTATCTATTTATATTTTTAAAATTCTCATTTTTTTTAAAAAAATTTAAATATACTTTTGATTTTTTAGTTTGAATATTTTAAATAAGTGATCATCCTATTACAAAACCAACGATTATGGTCCTTCTAATTGACATGTCTATGAATTTACTTAATCCTCCATTTATTTTAGTTGATGTATCATTTTTTTAATGAGGTGGAATTATTACAGTCAATCCATGTTAGTGAATTTATTTTATTAATAAATTTAATATTTTAATTTATAAAATACTAAAATAATATTTTAATTGTTTTATATATATATATATATATATATATATATATATATATATATATATATATATATATATATATATATATATATATATAGAATCATGAAGAGTTGAGCACTGCCAAAACGCCACTGACATATTTTTAAATCAACGTTGATTGAACATCATATAGATCATACCTATAAAATTTGAGATTAATCTATAAAGTTTTACTATACGATCAAGATATCCAAAATTAACGCCAAAATGGACTTTCATATAACGTTAATTTTGATGTAGTTCAATGGCATAGTAAATCGTTATAGATTAATCTCAAACTTTATAGGTATGATCTATATGATGATATGTTTCAATCCAACGGTTGATTTTAAAAATATAAATCAAGTGACGCTGAGTTGTGTAACTCATGTGTAACTCTAATTGATCCCTCCTCATATATATATATATATATATATATATATATATATATATATATATATATAAAAGTATTTGAAAGAAACAAAGTCTCGTGTTCATCTTTTTTCTCACATTATTTTCATTAACATATCCAATATCTTTAAATGTCGCATCAGTCTGGTTTTAGCCATGATAGCATATCTACAAGTCATTCGAGGTATGTATGCAAGTACGGCCTCGATGTTCTGTTGATGACGACTTGGGCGAAGGCGAATACAGGCCGTTATTTTTATGCATGTGGCGTATATAAGTTATGAATCATTTTGTTCATCTCGCTTTGTACTTGGTTTCACATTTATTCATCTTCATCTTCGTTGGTGTCAACATAATCAAGGATACAAAAAATGAGCTCATTTTGCTTGGTTGAATAAGGTTCAGATGAATCCTATGGAAAAGAGTTAGTCTCCGCACTATTAAAGAACTTGAATGAGGAGAAGAAGATGGTCAACACCTACAAAGCAAATGAAGACGAATTTAAGATGAAATTTAAAATCTTGAAGAAGCAATTGAATATTAATTGGATTTTTTTTGCCATGTTGTTTGCATTTGTTGGAATAACATTGATGAAATATGGTATAGTTCAATAGGTTTTATGTTGTGTAATGGTGTGTTGGTTTTATAGTTGACTAGGTTTTATGTTGTCATGGTGTTAATTTGACAACAATGAGCCTTATAAATTGATCTCGGTGTAATGCTTATAATTTGACTTTCAATTTGACACATGTCATCACTTATATCTCGCTCTTTAAAATATAAAATATGGTTCAATAGCCTAAGTACTTCATGGTATTAATTCCTTCTCTTCTAGTTTATTTTGAATAACATCAATTTATTGGCTAAGCTTGACTCATCATCGTCGCAATCATGATGATAGTGACGATGATTAGTGAGATAGCCAATAAAGTGATGTTATTTAAAATAAATTAGAAGAGAAGGAATCGATGCCATAAAGGACTTAGGTCATTAAACCATGAAGAAATCAATGTAGGCGTTTTGTTTTATTGTATAAAATTTGTATAATATTATTAGGATTTCTATTATATCCGTTGTCAGAGTTAACATTGCAATTATTATTTTAGACATGTTAATTGCAGTGTCACATTTTACTATCAGAGGAGGTTGGTCCCAAATATACCCATGCGTTTATAGTGTCAAGCTATACATAAGTTTCCCAAGCAGATTGAATGTATGAGCATGCTATGATATCATAAATATTAAGTCTGGACAACTTAATATTATTCTTGATACGATTGATCATGTAGTAGAGAATTAGGAAGAAGTCTGGGTTTGAGAAAAATCTGGGAAATTCAAAAAGAGTTTAGAAATTACCAATATGGGCATGGCGACCTAATGATGATAAAATAAACTTTAGATTCAGGAAAAGGGTCGTATCCACATCAATACAAGAAGATCTTTGATGAGATGTTACAAATGGATCAAAATGGAAATGGCATGATGAGTGAGGTAGAGCCCATTATGATGTGCCAAAGAGGGGAACCTTAGGAGACAAACTCAATGAAGAGAAATAAAAATTTCTAAAATAAGAAACCAAGCAATTGTTAATTAATCCCCCCTCAAAGGAAAGATTATTTCAAGTGTGATAAGAGCTATTTTAAGACGCATATAATGGATATGCCATATCACCCTCGTACAATAATTCAAGGCTAAAGATGAATGTAACACATAAGTCAAAATGCCCCAAAATATTTGGGTGTCATGTTTCAACTATAGTCTTAAGATGATTCAATGTCATTCGATAAGGATCAAAACATCATTTGAATGATTTCTACATAACTTAATCTTAGAAGGGGAAATTGGATGATCTTTGCAGTAAGGGTTCTATAGGAATTTTCTGTAAAAAGCAGTATTGATATCAATACGTAGAAGAAAAATGGAACCTAGTGTATGTATAACCAAAGGTTCGTTATCGATTTTCTTAAACTCATAACATAATGACCCAACAGAGTTAAGAAAACTCAAGACTCAAGTAAGGGATTAATTGAGTAACAACTTAGACCATGACTAGAATCAAAAAACAAGATAACAATGAGAATTGGAATATGTTGCAAATTATAATATTAAGCAGTATCATAGTCATTAATGTAGAAGATATTGAATGAAAGATCTACCTAGAACATGAGTTAGGACTAATTGTTTTGATATTGAAGTATGTGTCATGGAGGCATAATTTTTGGAATGCATGATACGAAGGTTCGAAATTAACAAGATAAGAAATGAAACCAAGCAATGAAATTGTGATACTCAATGACGAGTAAGGGAGAAAATAATAATTTGAATTCAAGCATGGACAACAAACGATTGTAGATAATTTTTAGCCAGGAAGGAATTATTTGAAGCAAATCCATAATCGAACAAACTAAATCATAAGATCTCACAATTATGGGATTTTGTGGTTGAAGAAAGAAGGGTAAGGTTTTTTTGTTGTTCCTACACTAGAAAATGCACCTTCTTTTAGGTAGTTATACCATAAGGACTTCACAATTAGGTGAACTTGACTTGATTAAATCTTTAGGATGGATGACCTTATGATAAGTTTTTCATAAATTGTGAAAGTGAGGAGAAAGCATACTGAAAAGAATTGTGTTGGTTGTATGATCATTTGACAATACTTCAAAGTTATATGAGGTACCGGAGGACCATAAATTTTTAAAATTCACATAGTTAGAAGAAAAAGTCATACAAGATAAATTAGAGTTCATAAGTTAATTTAAGAAGTCGACTGAACGACCCTATTTAATTTGTGTGGAAGTACAAGGAAGAATGAAGGGATTATGGTTGATGTAATAAAATACTTTATGAATTATTGTGAGTCAAATTATCCAAGATGATCCACATTTAACATCAACCAAATGAGAAGGTCTCTAAGACATATCAATTTAGAATGTCCCTAAGAATTACAATGAGCGAGATTGTTGATCTACATTTAATATCAACTAGATAAGAGATTTTAGACATGTCACTTTTGAGTGAGTGTCCTTCAGAATTAAAATAAACAAGATTGTAAGTCATATTTCTCTAGGTTAATCTACATTTGATATCAACCCAATAAATAGGTCGTTGAAACAACTCACCTCAAAGTGTCATTGATTTCTTCAGATAAATCTATATTTAAAAACAATTGGATGAGCAGTCATATGAGACAACTCGCCTCATAGTGTCATTGAAAAATAAAATGAATAAAATGACGAGTCTGATTTCTTCGAATTAATCTATATCTAAAAATAATTGGATGAGCAATCATATGAGACAATTCGTCTCAAAAAATTATTGAAAATTAAAATAAACAAAATAGTTAATGTGAGTTTAAATAATATACTTTTTCTATTGAATATGGATTACTTTGATTCTTTATTGTAAAAAAAATCTCACTTGCTTTATTATCTATTAAGAATCAATGTATTTTGTATTATAATATTTATTAATTTAAATATTTAATAAAATATACAATAAAGTTCTAATAGTAGTAACAAAGAAAATGTCACATCTCAAAATTTGCCCTCTTAATTTCAAATTATCTGACTTAGGCATCACATTCATCTGTATATACTCCTATTAAGTCATTGGCATCGAACTGTCACTCATTCATCGATTTGCATCATTAGTCGTATTTAAGTTGACCAAAAGTCAATTTAAATCGACATTTGCATCGTTTTGTAGTTGTAAAATACCCGTTATTTTACTTCATGCATTTTTATCTCTCTACCTATTTCTTGCATCGTGTTAAGTTGATTATATGTCGATAATATTAAATTTTCGATTTTATAGACAGACCGTTAAAAGTGATTCGACATTGTGCGAAAAATTAACAGGAAAATATTTCAAGTTTTCGTCTTTAACTCATTGCTTTATGAATCTACGTGTCGCGTAGATCATGAAAATGTACTCTCTCTAATTTTTCAATACATTTTTGAGTCTCGTTTTTAATCGTAAGTGTTTTAAAATCGGGTATTCTTTACAAAAATGTTTTCGGATAGTTTAATTTTTATAATTTTGGAACTTATAGTCCATTTTTATAATTTTCTAGTATATATATATTTAAAAAGGAAGCAGAATGTAAAGAGGCGGAGGAACATTGAAATAAAGAAAAAGCTGCGCACAGAATTCCTTCTTCATCTTTCTCTCCAGCAACATCCACACAGCCCCTCAACCACACCATCATTTCCCCTTCACAAACCACCTCTCATTCATACTCTCCTTCATCTGCTATTCCTTTCAGCCTCACTCTCGCCATCGTAACTATCTATGCCTGATACTTTATTGTTCCGCGAGCTCAAACTGTCGTCGTCTCAACCTTCCTCTCCTCTCATCTCCACCGCGAGCTAACCATCTCCCTCTCGCTCATACTCCCAGCCTCCTCTCCTCTCACCACTCTCCTCTCCTCCGCCAATCACCACCTTCCTTCAAACTCCCTTCACTCAACCTCCCTGGCTACTTCCTCCATCAACACACGATTCAGCTCGGACAACCTGCCACAGTCCAGGTTTCTGCCAACCTTGTTCGGCTTCTCGCATATAACAATAAGAATAACTTGCAAACCGGGTTAATTGTCGGTGGCTGGGACAAGTACGAAGGTGGTCAGATTTATGGAGTTCCTCTAGGTGGAACAATTGTACAACAACCATTTGCTATTGGAGGATATGGGTCCAGTTACTTGTATGGATTTTTTGATCAAGCTTGGAAAGAGGGAATGACAAAGGATGAAGCTGAGGAACTATTCAGAAAGGTAGTTTCACTTTCCATTGCTCGTGATGGTGCTAGTGGAGGAGTTGTCCGAACTGTCATTATTAACTCAGAGGGAGCGACTAGGAATTTCTACCCAGGCGATCAACTTCCAATATGGCATGGCGAACTTGAGGCTCATTCTCACTGCAGTTTGCGATAAGCTTCCTCGATTACCTCCGTCCAGGGGCGGAGGCAACCTACAATGAGGGGGTTCAATTGAACCCCCTGAATTTTAAATATTTACATTAGTACCCCTATTAAAATTTTATTTTGAACCCCCTGAAAAAAATCTTTTGCATCTCTAATCCAAGTGACTCAAATATATTTTACTTAATTCATTTTTTTAATTTATTCTTCTCTCTAAATATTTTTCTATCTCTACTCTTTCACTCAAAATACCCATTACTCCTCTCACTTTTGTTCTTCTGTAAAACTTCCTTTCACTATTTCTCCACCCACCACCACCACCACCACCAATACACTCACTTTGTCATGTTCTACTCTTATTTCAAGACTTAAACACCATTCAAGAAGTTATTAAGGTAATCAATTTTAGAATTTCATTTTAGGGTTTTTTGAATTTTGTTTTCCCCTTTTTGAAATTTGTAACATTAGAGATTAAAGAGAAATTATTAAACATAATTATTAGTATCTATTACTAATGAGTGTTGAATTTGAACCATTGAATATCAAATGAGACTATGTGAAATTGCAATATGGATGTGAATCATATTTATGTATTTTGTTTTTATTATAATATGAATTGTAAAGTTTATTATTGTTTGTGAGTGTGTTATTTGATTAAGATATTGGTTTTGTTTCTTTCCTTAAAATATTGGCTTTTGTCTATTGTGAGTGTGTTGTGTCAATGTGTTAATATTATAAAGTGTTAATGTACTAATATGCTAGAATATTTACTTTTGTCTACTGTCAAAACTATTGGTTTTGACTATTGTGAGTGTTTTGTTCCTTTGACTCTACCATTAGTTTTGTTTCTTAAATTACAATATTTGTTTTTGTCCATTATAAGTGACTAATGTGAAGTTCTTTGACTACAATATATTAGTTTTTGTTGATTTGCTACAATTTAATTAGTCACTTTTATTTTGGTTGTTTTATTTTTGGTAGGAGGTTATGGAGAAATTTTTTAAACGGAAATTACCATCTGAAGAGCAAGTCTCTATTTCTCAACAAGACTTTAGTTCTCAACATCAACATATTGAGTGTAATTTGGAAGAGTTACCATCAGATCCCGGAAAACGACCTAAAATGTCAGCATATCATCCGAATGATCAAGAGATAATACGCATAACATATTTACTAAGAGGACCATGTCAACCTACTCAACACAATTTTCCCCAAAGAAGAATTGGAAATTTAATGAGAAGATTTTGTTCCTCATGGTTTAATGAATTCGGAAATTGGTTAGAGTACATGTTCGGAAAAATAGCAAGTGTACTATTTTGCCTCTTGTAATAATAGGGAAATTCCCCGAATGTCGATCTCGAGGACTGCGTAGTAAATACCTATTCGTGCTCTTAATTCAATTGAACAAAAACAATGGTGGGTTGATTTTAAGACGCTCAATTACGCTTTGTAACAAGTAATGACCGATGAAATATAGTGAGAATGATGCTAGGGTGAGTGGTTGATTTAACAAAACTATGATCCGAATTCAGATTCCCTCATTGCAAATGAATACTATCAATTACTTATCTCTAGAATGTTCTTCCTTAAGTCCTTAATGAAGACACTATTAAAACCCTAATCCTTGTTCAAATGTCCATTCAAACAAATCTTAGTTTTAACCATAAAAATATCAAGATTTAAAGTGATTAAAAGAGTTCCTAGTCCTAGTGTGACTCCTAATAACCTAATTGTAGAAACCCTAACAATCACATTCCGCCAATTGTTAGTCATAGATATACATGTATTTGTCCGATACATAACCATAAGAACACCACACAATTAAATTGAAATAGGTAAACATGCATTAAGGAAATCAATCATCGAATTCACAACATCATCAAACCAGACCACCCCCAGCATTGGAGGGTTTAGCCTCTCATAGTATCAAGAAAACATGGCATAAAAGTTAAACATTACAAAGAAGAGTGATGACTTTGATCTTCAATGGTGCCTGAATCTCGCCGCCTCCTAATCCTCTCCGTAGCGCTCTTTTCTCCCGATATCTTTTCCTAATTTCAAAAGTCCTCTCTTTTCCCAAAACCTAATTCTAATAGTCTCACCACATCCCAATATTAGCCAAAGTCCAAAATACCCTTAATGACAAAGAAGAGATCCAAACTCAAAATAAAGTTTCTCTCCGTCCATCAACACGGGCCGTGTTGATTAACACGGGTGCCCGTGTTGGTCTTCAAAATTCAAGGAACGCTGTGCCAATCAACACGGGCGTGTTGATGAACACGGTGCCCGTGTTGATCCACCTGGGCTAATTTTCACTTTCCATCGGCTTTTCAACACGGGCGTGTTGATTCACACGGTGCCCGTGTTGATTCCTCTCGTAGCTCCAATATTCGATTTTGCACTTCTTTTGTCCCGATTTGTTCTGTTTCATTCTTCTATCCCTGAAAACACTTAAACACATAACCAAAGCGTAAAATGCGATAAAAAGACATATAACACTAGACAAATAAAAGAAACGATAACGAAACTCAATGCTAAATAACTGTGTAAAAACCACCGATCAAATTCCCCAACTTAAACTGTTGTTTGACCTCAACGATTAATGTAACTAATGAAAATTCAAGCAGATCGGTACTCATATGCCGAGTTCGCTTCTTATTGCTCGTAAAGTAGTGCGCAAGATTCACATGACACTAAAACACCTTCCAACTATGCTCGACTTAAATACTCTCTTCCGCTTTTCCTCCTCTTTCATTCACACATCGATTAAGGCGAATTATGATAAACATCACATGCATATGACTAGCCAAGAATTTCACTTATTTAGGCACCAAACGAACAAAGATTTGCCATTTTCTAATATCGATGAAATTTTCAAACCTTTTGGTTATTTATTGTCCTTTTATCGACGACGTTTGGGGATCAACCCCGAATGAATAACTGGTGGGTTACCTAACTTAGCGGGCTGGTTGCCTTTTACCGTCTTTTTCATCATCCAACGCCATTTTTATTTGATTTTCAACCAATCATACCGCATGTGAATCAAAATTATGCCGATCAGATAGATAAACTATTCGAGGAGTACTTCGCACCTTAAGCACTTTGTACGAATCGACACGCTGGATTTGTATCAATGTCACATTATTCTGACTTTCCTACCTTCAAGCAATCATCCCTGCATCTCACATAATATCAACCCCGACCTTTGTTGAAATACAAGCTCTTGTGTAAAACAAAACAAAATTTTTGGTCAAGAACTCAGAAGATTTAGGAGGATTTCTACTAGTGTTATTACACATCATTTATCATCAACTTAACAAAAATCAAACAAAGCAATAAATTCAAACAAAGCAATAAAACCTCCCCCAAACTTGAACTAAACATTGACCTCAATGTTTCAGATCAAACTCGAGAGAAGTGACTCAAAGGGTGATGCAACACCGCTGCTACCTCTAGCTTTCAAGATAGATCCCTTTTATTACCGCAAACAAAACACAAAGGAAAACTGTTATGAAAAACGGGTTGCCTCCCACGAAGCGCTTCGCTTAACGTCGCATGGCTCGACGGGTCATCCCCTTGGGGTACTTTCTTCCACACCTTGGTGCTTGTACTTTCCGCACCCAAAATTCAACCCTCAAGAGTCCGAACCACGTGATTCACGTTACTTAGCTTTCATCTTCTCACCTTGTCTACCTTCTTCTTTCCCGCTGGCTTTGACCGAACTTAGGAACTTTAATTGATGCCACCGAGAGATTCTTCCCGAGACTTCTTCAGGAGTGAACTTGAAATTTTGCTTTCTCCTCAATTTTGACCGCACCAACGAAAATTTATTATTTCCACCGCACCTTGTTCCTCGGACCTCAAACACCTTCATGGTTATCTCCTCTTCAAAATACTTTAGCGTTAGATGACTGTCTCAATATCAAAATTACACCGCTAGTCAATAAAAGGGTCGACCAAGAATGATTGAGTCTCTTCATCTTCGTGTATGTCCATGATCCGGAAATCCACCGAAAAGCAAATTTTTCAATCTCTACCAACACATCTTCACTATCCCATAAGACTTCTTGATAGTGTGATCAAGAAATTTTAATTTTGTTCCACTCCGCTTATCTTTTCAATGCCAAGCCTCTTGAAAATTGATAATGGCATTAAACTCACACTAGAGCCGTAATCAATTAGAACCTTTCGAAAGTTCTATCTTTTATGGTGCATGGTATTGCCACCGATCCGGATCCTTCGCTGATGTATTTTTCTCTCGGCGATTGCACATAACTTCTCATCAACGGCACTGCTTATCATCTATTCGCTTTTTTGATAGGATATCCTTCATGAATTTTTGGTACAAAGGCATCTTCTCGAGTGCTTCAAATAACGGTATGTTGATCTCTAGCTTCTTGAACAATTTGGCAAATTTATCGAACTCTTCGCTTTTGTGTCCTTCTTTGCCACTCATGAGGATATGGAAGCCTAATCAGTGTTTACTCTTTCCTTCATTTCTCAGAAGCGCTTCTTCTTCCTTTTTCCCTTGTTCTCTCTCACTTCTAATTCCACTTCTATAAGTTCATCATCAACTTTACCTCATCTTCTTTCTTTGGCAACATTTCCTCCTTGTTGTGACAACATTCACATTCTCATGGTTCTTCCGACCGCCTGTTTTGCATTGCTACTTTTGCACAATTTGCCCCATTTGAACTTCCAAATTTTTAATTGCACCGTGGTGTTCTGTGATTGCTTCGTTTCTTCTTGAACTGGAAGTGTGGGCAGCCATCTTTTCAAAGGCCACTTCCCACTCTGCCTCGAGGAGCTTGTTGTTCGATCTTTCCAAGCAAAGTTCGGATGATTTTTCCACCTGTGGTTATAGGTGTTAGAATATGGATTATTCTCGCTCAAGAATTTTATCTCCTCAATTTGTTTCGAGTTGCAAGACATTGTGCATCATGTGTGGTCCACTACAAATGTCACACACCACATTTTTAACTTGTGCTACCGTTGAGTTCCCATATTCATAGCTTTAAGCTTTTTCTCCACTTCAGCTATCGCCTTCGATTTTGAGTTGTTTATTCACTTCCAACTTTAGATCAATCACTCCTCCGTTTGCTTGCAGCTGCCATATAATTCCAGATGCTCATTTGCGCTATAGCTTCAATAATCTTCGATACCAGGGTCGCTGAGAAGTTGGATGAGCCACCACCGTGTCAATGAGTTGCTTCGTTTGATTCTCGCACCATTCACAAACATCTGCATCCGCTCGGCCCGATCCAAGTTATGAGTAGGCATGCCACCAAGAGTCTTTTAAATCTCTTAAAAGAGTCTCCTAATGATTCACCCTCCTTTTGCTTGAAATTCAAGATCTCATATCTTTTCCTCATGAACACGGATGTCGGAAAATACTCATTGAGGAATGTCTTTCCATATCTTCCCAAGATGTAATGCTACCGAAGAGAATAGAACCACCTCCGCTTCATCCGCCAAGGTGAACGGAAACATTCGCAACTTTTTCTCGCTCTTCAAGTGCCCATCTATCTTTAGAGTGGTGCTCATAGTCGAAATCGTTGCAAATGCTTGTTAGCATCTTCATTAACCCTTCCAAAAGGATCTCTTCTCCAATGAGTGATGGTGCTCGGGTGAGCTGAAAGTTAGGAACATTCACCGGTTGGTTGACAATGGTTAGTCTTCCTCCGGTGCATTTGTCCCTCCATAATCCCCAGCAATCTCGAGGTGGATTCATTGGTCTGCCTTCCGACTCGAGTCGAGTGTGTTGAATTCTATCTTCTTCCTCGGCCTTGCTTGCTTTGCTACCTTCACGAGCCAAGGGTTCTCTATTTCACACAAAGATATTCTCACGAGGTCCGACCGCATACAAATATTAGACACGATATTAGTTCTAATACAATATAAAAGAAAATAAATAAACAATGAAAAGAAAAATTTAATTGCAGAGCAATAAAATTTCAAACAAATTAAGAGTAAATTAGTATTTTGGCATCCCGAACGGCGCTAAAACTTGTTCGGAAAAATAGCAAGTGTACTATTTTGCCTCTTGTAATAATAGGAAATTCCAATGTCGATCTCGAGGACCCGTAGTAAATACCTATTCGTGCTCTTAATTCAATTGAACAAAACAATGGTTGGGTTGATTTTAAGACGCTCAATTACGCTTGTAACAAGTAATGACCGATGAAATATAGTGAGAATGATGCTAGGGTGAGTGGTTGATTTAACAAAACTATGATCCGAATTCGATTCCTCATTGCAAATGAATACTATCAATTACTTATCTCTAGAATGTTCTTCCTTAAGTCCTTAATGAAGACACTATTAAAACCCTAATCCTTGTTCAAATGTCCATTCAAACAAATCTTAGTTTTAACCATAAAAATATCAAGATTTAAAGTGATTAAAAGAGTTCCTAGTCCTAGGTGTGACTCCTAATAACCTAATTGTAGAAACCCTAACAATCACAGCCCGCCAATTGTTAGTCATAGATATACATGTATTTGTCCGATACATAACCATAAGAACACCACACAATTAAATTGAAATAGGTAAACATGCATTAAGGAAATCAATCATCAGAATTCACAACATCATCAAACCAGGACCACCCCCCTAGCATTGGAGGGTTTAGCCTCTCATAGTATCAGAAGAAAACATGGCATAAAAGTTAAACATTACAAAGAAGAATGATGACTTTGATCTTCAATGGTGGCTGCCCTTGAATCTCGCCGTCTCCGGAATCCTCTCCGTAGCGTTCTTTTTCTCCTGATATCTTTTTCCTAATTTCAAAAGTCCCTCTCTTTTTCCCAAAACCTAATTCTAATAGTCTCAGCCACATCCCAATATTAGCCAAAGTCCAAAATACCCTTAATGACAAAGAAGAGATCCAAAACTCAAAAAATAAAGTTTCCTCCGCGTCCATCAACACGGGTCAGTGTTGATTAACACGGTGCCCGTGTTGGTCTTCAAAATTCAAGGAACGCTTGTGCCAATCAACACGGGCGGTTGATGAACACGGTGCCCGTGTTGATCCACCGACTTGGGCTAATTTTCACTTTCCATCGGCTTTTCAACACGGGCGTGTTGATTCACACGGTGCCCGTGTTGATTCCTCTGAGCCTCCAATATTCGATTTTTGCACTTCTTTTGTCCCGATTTGTTCTGCTTTCATTCTTCTATCCCGAAAACACTTAAACACATAACCAAAGCGTAAAATGCGATAAAAAGACATATAACACTAGACAAATAAAAGAAACGATAACGAAACTCAATGCTAAATAACTGTGTAAAAACCACTGATCAGTACAGTATAGAAAAAGATGCCGCATTTTGTTTATGTTGTTACCTTTTTAGACCCGATTTTGGAAAGCAATCGTGGAGATACATTTGTAATGAGGGATTCAAGTTGGAATAAAAAAGCTAAACTCGCATCACATGTTGGAGGCCCTAATTGTGCTCATAACATTGCTTGGAAAAAATGTGAAGATTTGATGAATCAAAATCAACATATTGAAGTGGTGATATCTAAACAATCTAAAAAAACTCGTGACATGTATCGAAGGCGGTTGACAGCTTCACTTGATTGTCTTCGCTATTTATTGAATCAAGGATTGGCTTTTCGTGGTCATGATGAGTCCATTGAGTCTTCTAATCAAGGAAACTTCCTTGAAATGCTTCGATGGTATGCTGACAAAAAAAAGAAAGTGAGGCAAGTTGTATTAGAAAATGCTCCTGAAAATATGAAAATGACTTCTCCATCAATTCAAAAAGATATTATTAAAGTCATTTGGAAACTACTAAAGCAATTATTAATGATCTTGGAGATGAATTGTTTTCTATTCTTGTTGATGAATCCAGGATATATCTAATAAGGAGCAAATGGTCATTATTTTATGCTATGTTAACAAATATGGAAGTATTGTAGAACGGTTTTGGGTATTGCTCATGTTAAAACTACAACATCCATATCTCTGAAAACGTCCATAGATGATCTTTTGTGTAAACATGGACTTACTACTTCAAGAATTCGAGGACAAGGTTATGATGGTGCTAGCAACATGCAAGGTGAGATTTCTGGTCTTAAGAGTTTAATTTTAAGGGAAAGTCCAAGTGCATTTTATGTACATTGTTTTGCTCATCAATTACAACTTACATTAGTTGCTACTGCTAAAGCTCACCTTCAAGTTTGCTCTCTTTTTAGTTTGATATCTAATTTAATTAATGTTGTTGGAGGGTCTTGTAAAAGGAATGACATGCTACATGAAAGACAAATGATTAAGGTTCGTGATGCATTGGAAAATGGAGAAATTTCTAGTGGAAAAGGTTTGAATCAAGAAACTAGTCTCAAGCGACCTGCTGATACACGTTGGAGTTCTCACTATGCAACTTTGGTGAATTTAATATTGATGTATAGTTCTATTACTGACGTTCTTGAAGTGTTGAAAGAAGATGTATCTGCTCAAGATGCAAGAGCCGAATGGTCTTTTATTTTTAATGGATAAATTTGATTTTGCACTCACTTTACACTTGATGAAAAATGTCTTAGGTATTTCAAATGAGTTGTCACAAGCATTGCAAAAGAAAGATCAAGACATTGTCAACGCCATGAAATTGGTTAACATCACAAAGAAACGATTGCAAACTCTAAGAGATGATGGATGGGAACCTTTATTGGAGGAGGTATGTTCGTTTTGCATTGAGCATGATATTCACATTCCGAATATGGATGATATATTTTTTCGTGGAAAATCAAAACGTGGAGGTAATGCTCAATCTATCACAATAAGGAATCATTACCGCATTGAATTATTTTATACAATTGTGGACATGCAACTTCAAGAACTTAACAATCGTTTTAATGAGACGAATAGTCGGTTGCTCATTTGTATGTCTTGTTTGTGTCCAAGTAACTTGTTCTCTACTTTTGACAAGGCAAAGTTAATTGAGTTTGCAAGCTTTTATCCAAGTGAATTTTGTCTTACTAGTTTGGTGATGCTTGATAATCAACTTGAGACTTACATCATTGATATGCGTACGAGTGTTGAATTTTCATCTTTGAAAGGAATAAGCGATCTTTCAAAAAAGTTGGTTGAAACCAAAAGACATATTGTTTATCCATTACTCTACAAGCTTTTGAAGTTAGCATTGATTTTGCCTGTCGCCATAGCAACCGTTGAACGGTCCTTTTCTGCTATGAAGATTTTGAAGACTAGATTGCGTAATAGAATAGGGGATGAATGGATGAACAATTGTCTCGTGACTTATATTGAGAAAGATGTGTTCTGTAAAATTGATAATGAATTGATTATTCAACGGTTTCAAAACATGGGACCGCGCAGAGGACAATTGTAAAATATATGCAACTTTTTTTGTATAATGTAAGTTTTTTGAATATATATTATTATACTTTTTAATTAAATTTTAAATGTTTGCACCCCCTAGACCAGGGTCCTGGCTCCGCCACTGCCTCCGTCGCTTCCGAGTTGGTGAGTTTGGTATGCTGATTCGATTTATTTTTGAGTTAAAGCTATTATGTTGTGAAAAAACAAATATTATGAGGAATGGTTTGACAGGTTTGAGTTTAGAAATGATAGGCTGTGAAAATCTGTGATGAATTTCTTGATAATCTGTTATGCTGTGTCTGAGTGGGGATATTCCTGTTTTGTTTTTAATATATTTTTTTAGATAAATTGTTGCGTTGTTAAGAAAAATCATGTGATAACCATGTGATCTGCACTGGACCATGTGATATACTCTGAGATTTTTGGTTCGTAACGTTTTGTTATGTTTTTGTTTCGCGTTAAACTCTACACTGTTTATGTTGAATTCAAGCATCTAAGTAGTTATTCTGCTGAAATCTATGAGAAAATCATGTGTGATAACTTTGTTTTATACTTTATTTTTGATAATGATATGTTGATGTCCGTGGTCAGTTTCGATGAAGGTTTGTTGTTTCCGCGTGTATTTGCGTGGAAACCAACCGAAAAACTTTGTGGGGAAACCAATTGTTATCTATCGTTGCTTTGTTCGATTTAGATTTTGATACAATTTAAGTTTAAATTCAAAGGTTAATCGATGGTGGCACCTCTTTGTTGATTTTAATTATGAGTAAATGATATTCGAGGGTTTCAATGATGGTTTAGTGATGATGCCGCGTTTATTCGCGTGTAAGTCTAACCGAGGAACTTATGGGGCAACATATGTTTCTTTTGTGTGAATTCGAGCAAAGAAAAGTCATGATTATTTTGTGTATATTCGGTTGAATGGTGGCTGCCCGGAATCCAATTTATTTGTTAAATCTTGATTTTAGTTTTGTGTCGCGTTGTTTGAACCAATTCGAATGAATATCAATTGTTTTGTGTTTTGGAATTCAAACGATGAAGTCTTGGTTGCAATAGGATGTTTCTTCTCGTAGCATTCATTTGATTTAAGTTGAATTTTTTAGTGTTATCTGTTTATGTTCCTGGCTGCCCGAATTATATTTGTTTGATCTTGGCTTGTTTCGAAATCAACTTTCTATGTTTCGATTTTGGATTGATTCCTTTTGCTTTCATTTGTGAATTGAAATCATTGAATAAATATTTACTTGATTGTTGAATTGTTCATGTTACATCCATGCTAATTTCATTCGATTCTATTTCGTTATTTACTAACCATGTTCTAACTTGTTACAATTTCATTTGTTTTTATTTTTAATTTTTCTCTCATATTTATGCTACTAACAAGTTTGTTATTTGTGAAGATATCCAAGAATTGTTCAAGTATTCAAATTCTTTTAGCATATCTACACCTTTTCATTAGCATTTGAAATTGCATTACTATTTTTACTTAGTAATGTATTTATAATTTTGTAAATATATAAAATATTTAGTATTTTTATTTTTATATTTGATATTGTAAATATAATTATACATAGTATTTTTATTCTTATGTTTGATATTGTAAATATATTATATACATATTACTTTGGATTTTTATACTTTATCATATTCATTTGTAAATAAAATTACATTGTAATTATCATCATTGTGTTGTGATTTCAAACTTTGAACTCAATTTGATTTTCAAACGCATGTGAACACAAAAATATTGTTTGTCTCCTAGAATTTATTTCTACATAAATCTATTCTAATTAATCTAATAAAATGTAATGGTCAATAATCGATACTTGAGCTCTGTAAGCTTCTCTGCATTAGTTTTGTTTGTATCTCGTGTGATGTAGGGATCTTTATCTGATATTCATCTGATGTGCCAAGCTTTATCCGATCTTGAAGTTTACTTGAAGCTCTTTTCTCGCACCACGCGATGGAGTTTACTCGATTATTCGAATTAATTCGATTTGGTTGTATTACTTGTTTATTTAAGTTCTTCTCGATGTATCCTCATTCATAAACTTGTACCCCCATCCCCGCATGGTCTATAATAGTTTAGAATTTTATTTTCTTGTGTGTTCTAATTATTGCTTAATTACGCGTTTGTCATCATATTAGAACACATAGCCTCCTCTTGGACTCTTCATCAATGATCAGACATACATACAAGTGCACACTCACACACATTCATAGTTTGGTACTGGACTTTCCTACAGCGACAACTATTCGATCGATTGTTTCAATCGGTCGTTTAGAATACTAGTGCCACGCTAGTCCCACTTTCTAGGAGCATACATATGGCCACCTTGTATGGGTTCGCTTGTTTTCTTACCTCCTTATTTCTTCAATCGGATTCCTATATCATCTTGGTCCATACCAAGTCTTTCAAAAAGGGTTTCATAGTTGAGTTTGGGCATGGTCATTCTCACAAGGTTAGTCAAAGCCCTTGTTTGCTTTGATTAACCATAACCCGAATAAACATTGGTCCATATACCAATTACTCATGCACAAGGGTTTCATAGTTGGGGGTAGGAGCACCTGTCCTCACGAGATTAATTAAGTCCATATACTTGATTAATCATGACCCGATTTGACTTCTCTTGATCCATATATCAAAAATCTAAAACACTTTCATAATTATAGTTCCAAACCTCGATCCAACGTCGAGTGTCTTTTCAAAAATTCTTTTTCACAATAAAACCCAAGTATTTAAATCGTTGGTTATTAGACCAATTGTTTGAAAACTTGTGCTAAATGAACTCCAAGTCTTTAAATTGTTGGACGCTAGACCAATTGTTTAAAGACTCCTAAACAACGTAAACTTTGTTTCACCTCACTTTTTTTCATAAGAAAACATTTTTGGGTGATAGACGACTCGTCTGAGCATTAACTCCTCTAGTTTCTAGTATTTGAATCGTAGGATGCTAGTCCTATTGTTCGGTACTTTTCACCAACTTAAAATCAATTTAACTCACTCAATCTCTTTTTCACTCATATGCGACCATCAAACTCTTTTCTTACAAAGAGTGTGCAATAGCCATTTCAAATATGAACGAAGACTTAACTTTTCAAACAAACTAAACAAGTCAAAGTTCAAGCATTTGAAATGTCTAATGCACGATTTTTCTTATAAAATCAACACAACTAACTTAAATATTTTCAAGAGGAACTATAGAACTCTGACTTTCCCATTGCACGAGGGAGTACGGAGGCACAAGATGCGATGTCTTTGGCGAGTTTAAAAAACCAAAAATAAAGACCCTTCTTCTTTCTCCTTTCTTATTATTAGAAGTTAGCAATTTAATAAACACACTTAAACACACATGAACTAAATAGGTCCCGTCGAATACAATGGATGCGAGGAGTGCTAATATCTTTCCATTGCATAAGTGACTCTCGAATCCACATCTTTTGGTCTCGTAGACCGCCTTATCCGTTCGTGGGTTTTATCTATATTTCCTCATTCTTTTTAAAATAAATAAAATAAAGTGACGACTTCATTGTTTTTAAAATAATCGATGAAAATACTAGTCATCACATAAATTATAAATTTATAATAGTTGTTTCAATCAAATTATACTTGATGTTCAATTCTATAGAAACAATATATTTTAAGGACTTTCTTATGTTATATAACAAATAACACCGTAAATATAATAATTTATGTATTTATAAAGTAATAATAGATAAATCAAGATCATAATTAACAAAAAGTGACAATTAAATTTACTTTAACATATAATATCATTCTAATTAATGTCTAGTGTTATTTTAACATATAATTAATCTCTTATCCAGTTGATATTAACATATAATAACTAGAGTGATATTATATGTTAAAGTATTCTCTAATTAATGTCTATGTTAAATATTGGAAGTTTCTATAAAAATTAATTCCATTTACTAATATTATTTTCTTTTTGAAATTTTCCCTTAACAATTATGAAAAGCTAAAACACAATTGGATGAGCTAAAGTGGTAAACCCAAACACATTAATGACCTTTAGAAATATTTTACAATAATTAAAATCATTTGAATGGTTACTTGTAATGACCAAGTGCTAAAAATTATCTGATTGGCATAAACTATTTTGTAATTTTTACTATATGTTGATCAAACATTTTTTTTTTCATTTATTTCATCAAAAGAAGAAGAAAAAAAATGAGTTTGGTTATCAAATTTGTTTATGTTTTGATTATTTACATTTCACTATTTATTGTTATAACCGACTCTGGTAAGGAACTTTTATTACCAGTTTTCATTATTATTATTATTATAAATTATAGAAAATGTTTAATTATTTTTAGTAATATTCATTTCTTTCTTTTTTAACATGCAGTTCGATTTTCTACGGATGAACTCATGTCACCTATATTTCCTTGCAATGACTACCATGAGTGTCCATGGGATTTGTGTCTTAATGATGTAGGTGTGTTTTGCTATGATGGTATTTGTGGGTGCTTATAGAAGAATATCATTTAAGTTGAAGAATAAATTTATATTATTTAATAAATGTTGATTAATATTTTTGTACATAAATTAAAAATACAATAATATTATTATAAAATATTATATTTTTATTAAATTAATTCTATTAATGGATTAGAAACAATATACAGAATATTAATTATAGAATATAATCAAAAAATAAAATTATTTTTATATTAAAAATAAAAATCATAATTATTTTAAAATAAATTTTATTTATTAAAATGACAAATATTTTAAAACGCAAAAGTTAGGTATAGTTTTATTTATAAACCATGATCTTACTATAATAACAATACCAGAATTTTATCTTAATAAATAGAATCAAATACATAAATTATATTATATCAATATTTTATTAAAAATTATATTTCTGATTTAATTTATTAATTCAATATCACTTCATAAGTTTCAATGTCATGGTATTACTACTTTAATAATTATGTTCCTAAATAGTTTATCAAATTTAGCAAATTTACCTACTAAAAAGTGATAGGTATGATATGAATTAGAAACAAAGTCACTGCAACATTTTTTATTTTAGATGACACTAATTTTGTTTATTGTCTTGTAAGAAACCATTGGCAATTAATTAGTTTAACCTACTTAGTTAGTAACATGAATAAATTGCATGGTTTGTATTACGATTTGTTTTCTCTAATCAATTTTATAAAAGACCTTTCTCTGATTTTTATTATAAAAAAAATCAATTTTTAAATATATTGAATAAATAGTCTAAACTATATATAGATTAAGTACACTTATAAATCAAATTACTTGCATAAACTCAACTCAGCTATTAAACATTAAGGACAATTACTTGCCTCATTTCCTCTTTTATCAAAATAAAATCCATAATTTCTCACGAGATAAATCATACGATAAAGAATTAAATTCAAAGATTCTTGAACACATAATCATTAATTGTTATTTCTATAATCATATTATAAGTTAAAGTTGATACAAGATAATTTCTAAAGGTGGAGCAAACCCCAAATCAATGCAACAATGTCTAATTATTTAAAAATCATTACCAAAATTAAAGTTCATTAACATAAAATAATATGCATTTAAATAAACAGAAATTCAATTACATAATTGTTTTGATGAAATATTTTTTGAGGGAATGACAATCGGATTTCTCCAAAGTTTAAGATGTCGAGAAATCTGCTTTGATATTGGACTAAAAAACTCATAACAGCAAAACTTCTATAACAGTTGATAAGAATTCTATAACATCTTGATCAACATTAGTATAGAATCATATTTTTGTAAAATCATGTCAATCCTAAAATTATGGAATTAACAATCCCCTCTTTAGAAAATTTTGACTAAAACAACCAAAAGTCCAATTAAATTGGAGAGAAATAACACCACAAATAAATATATATATATATATATATATATATATATATATATATATATATATATATATATATATATATATATAATATATCGAGTTACAACAGCTATACAATTAGACAGGTGAAGTACTCCCCCTATCACAAATAAAAATTTATCACCCTTAAGGAAAAAACTCACACCAAACAGGATGTTGGATTATCTATTAAGACATCATCATCATGCATAGCTACATCAGTAATAGCAGCAGGAGCACGCACAAAAGAAATGTCATGAAATATTATGCTCCCCCCTAAATGATTGTATAAGTAACCATAAACAACTACTCTCCTAGAAGCAGTAACACATGGTCTTATCATAATATTAATCAACATGTCAAAATATGTGATGTAACATCAAGACACACATATAAACTCAACACTTTACTCCCCATTTTTAGCCAAAGTCTTTATAAAAAAATTTGGAGTAACTATACACAACCAGTGGAAACACATAATGCAAAAGAAAAGCACAAAAGGAGACCAGCCAAAAGAGACACAAAAGAAACACAGAGCAAACACCAGTAATGGAGACAAAACTACAAAGAACTGGTGATACACACGCATTGCTTATTATCTTCAGGAGCTCCTCACTTTTTACCCTGGTCAAATACCCTTTTGCACTCCTTGCTATTTTCAATTGTTATACGAGATATAATACTAAACTCACTTTACATGGATATGTAACGCCCGTTTTTAATTAATATTAAAATGAATTAATATTTTCGAATTACCGATCGATGTTTATTTTGCGACGAGAATAATTATATTAATTAATATATCTATTAATTTATCTGGCGACGTCCGCTCGTCCGTAAAATATTATTCGATCCGATATTTAATTCCCCGGAATTATTTTAATTGATTGAATTAATTATATTAATGATATAATTGGTTAGGGGGTGAGGATTAATTGTTATAATGGGGTTTTACACCCTTGGTTGCTAGTAAGGAAACAACCTACGAAACACTTTCCTTGTTTTTCTTTCCAACCTAACACACCTAAACCAAACAAGAGCATGTGAGGAAGCTAGTAGAAATAACTTATAAAGACATTTTCCTCATTTCTTCCCATTGAAAACAAAAGCCAAGAATAGAAACTTGGGAGAGAAAAGAGAGGGGTTTGAGAAGAAGAAGAAGAGGAGCAAGAGAGGAGCTTGAGGTTGGGCTTTGTGGCATCACCATGAATCATCCAAGCTAGAGGTAAGGGGTTTGATTTCTCTATCTCATATGATTAGGTTTTGATAGTTGTATTTTGAATTGGGGAAAAATTGATAATGGAGTTATAGGGTTTGGTTGATTGTTGATAGAAATAAATTAGAAGAGTTGGATTTGTTGTAGAGATTTTGGGTGTTGTTATTAGTGTTGTAGTGTTTGAATTATAGAATGAAAAATAGGAATGAAAATGGATATGGAAATTGAAAAGAGAAACATAACAATATAAGAAAAACCAAAAAAGAAAGAAAGAAAGAAAATGATATATAGTATACTAAAAAGTTGCAGGGAATGAAACTAGTATACTAAAAAAAGAAAAACATTGCAGGGAATGAAACTAGTATACTAAAAAAAAGAAAAACATTGCAGGGAATGAAACTAGTATACTAAAAAAGAAAAACGTTGCAGGGAATGAAACTAGTATACAAAAAAGAAAAACATTGTAGGAAACAAAACGAAATTGGATGGAAGGTGTAGGTTGAGGCACCCGCCTCCCTTGTCCTTGGTGAGTGGGACGTCCGTCCCCATGTAGTGAAGTGAAACCGGAAATTGGAAAATGCATTCGTTTTGCTGTAAACAAGTTTTTGCTGTTTTTCTGTCATGGAAATATTTCCTGCATAATTTTCCCTGTATTATGCATTCTGTTTTATTTAATTTATCCAATCTCACCTAGCAAACTTTGGGGTCTATAAAATATAATTAGGAGGTAAGATAGCCGATTAAATTTAGAACCCGATTATGTTTCGATTTTCCGATTTCGGTAAATTCGACGACGGAGAAAGTTGCTCCGAATTCAACGAAAATTGACGTGCTAGCTAAGTTCGACGTGTAGAACGTAGTGGTGAAGTTAGTTTTTCGAAATTACGAGTTTTTACGAGATGACCCGAAATAGGCCAATTTACGGTAAAATTGAATCGGACGGTGTTTTAGTAGATTTAAGGTACGTATGGACAATCCGATTTCGACATCGACGACTATGATAAATATCGGTTGTTAGGAATGGCTTTCGTGACGATTATAGGTGTTTGACTATTTTTCCCGTTTTCGGAATTTAGTGAATTAATTAATAATGATGCGGTGTGGATAAAGATAAGATTCGCGACGGTGTATTTATTAATGAATACTTGTTGATATGCAATGTGATGATTAAATTGATGTTGTTAATATATGCTTCCGATTTGTGAATGCATGACTTTTGGTGAATTTATTAGTGATGTTTGCATAATGCAATTATGATGTGATGAGATATTTATCTTGTTTTGGATAAATTATGGCGATGTGGGCTTTATGCCAATTTGGATGAGCGATGACGATGTTTTGTGTTGTGTTGTTTTATTGTCGAGTCACATAATATCATAAGCGAAGAGGGCTTCTATGCCAAGCGATGATGGCTTTTATGCCGAGCGAAGATCGACTTTATGCCAAGTGTCCCTAATTACGGACAAAGCGATGGGTACCACATGCATAACATAGTCGTGTCTCATGTAGTCGGTTATGTTTATGTTTGAGTTGTTTGGCGTTGGGTTTTGTTGATTGATGGATGATATTGAATTGCGATAATATATGATATGATGATGTTTGTGATGATGTTGTGAAGATGGGCTTTATGCCAAAAGCGAAGATGGGCTTTATGCCAAAAGCAAAGATGGGCTTTAGCCAATTTGTGATGATTTGTTGTGTGCTTATATTATTAGCATTATTTAATGTTGTTGGTTGATGTTGTTGTTTAAGACTGCCGTGTTAATTAGTGATGCATTAGCTCGTGATGATTTCGTGGTGATGGAAGTTTATGTGTTGTTGTGACGTTTATGCCGATGAGGTTATGGTGATAAAGTGTAGATTATACATAATAGGATGACTAGTAAAGTAAGTGAGTTTTGATTATGTGTTGGAATTACACTTATTAATCTATACCCTTTATAATTCCGAAGCTATATATATATATATATATTATCATGCCTTTAATTATATGTTTTGGAGTATCTCACTCTTTACTTGTTTCGCCGTTACCTATATATTGGTAACGTGCAGGTTGAAGATGGAGTTTTTAGCTGCTGTGAGTCGAGTCGGTGTCGCTCTGATACGTAGCACTCGGGGGGAATATTCATGTTGTCTTGTTGTTGTTCTTTTGATGTTATTCCTTTATGTATAAGAATTATATTTTATGAAAACATGATTTATTAAGGAGGTTTAATAAAGAAGATGTTTTGATGTTTATGAATCAAACTATGTTTACCGGCGATGCTATGTATATGAGATATATGCTTTAAAACAAATTGTTTAAAGTGAGTTGCTTTTGAAGGTGTGACGCCTCAGTATTTACTTTGTGAAATTTTAAATTACTCTGATTTTTGGTATATAAAACCTTGGGTAGATTTGGGGTGTTACAATAGTGGTATCAGAGCAGGTCGGTCTGTCGACCAAGTTATTAGTGTGTTTAACCCTGTTGTATGTGACATGTGTGCGAAACACTGTCGGTACTTGTTTGTTTCAAATTGTTTGTCTGCAGAGATGAGTTTGAAACGAGTGGGGGAGAAGTTTACTTCTTGGTGGCGCTTGTGGCTTAGGATGGGCCTCAAGCAGTGTTACGCTTTGGTAACTTGAAGTGTAAGTTTGAAGACGCTGTTGTAGTTTGGTAGAGATGGTTTATGTCACCATCATGATTGTCGACTGTCTATTGACAAATTGAGGGACTGATCATCCTTAATCTCTTGTTGATAGTAGTCGGGAATTGTGTTGGTTGGGATAAACTTGTCTTGCCAACTTAATAGTGTGTGAAGCGGATGTCTGGCGCAAGGTGGTGCATGGTTACTTGAGTGGTGAGCGAGTTTGGATTTTGGGGAGAAGGAAGATTTTGGCAAGCGAGCTTCTTGTTGTGATTCTTGCGAAGCTTATTGTGAAGATGTAAGTGAATTACCGCAGTAGTGCGAAGTGAAGCTTTGATGGATTTAGTTTTTGGAACGAGTTGTGATTCGATGTATCCTTAAAGGATGTTTGATTCTGAGTTAGAGTTGAAAAGTCAACTTGAGGATTGGTTTGAGTAGAGTTTGTTTATTCGAGCGGGTTACCGTGGAGTGCTACCGCTGTGTTGTTCGAGAAGAGCCAAAGTTACCCGAGTTAGTGTGAGAGCTGAAGATGTTTAGACAATGCTTTTGGGATAGTGGTTGGTCCTGGCGAGTATTTGGTTGATGTCATTAGTGTGACTAATGCGTCAGGTGTGATTTTGGAATGTTCAGACAGTACTCTCATGAGTAGCTGTAAGAGTTATTTCGTGTTCATGGATATTAATTGGTTCACATCAAGTTAGGAAATTGTGGCAAGCATCCGAGCTTTGCGTTATCAGTAGTGAAGTTAGATCAGTGTGTGGCGAGTATTCTAAAGATAGAATTTTGAACTGTTGGACTTGAGCGCCTTAAGTAAGAGACTTAGATAGTGATATTTTTGACAGTTCTGCAAAGATTTATTTGTATCTTGTAGAAGACTTCAAGGAGTATTTCAGAGCTTAGAAGTTCCTTTGTTTTGGATGGTTAACTTTGTGAGTTTGACGGAAGATCCTTTTTATAAGTTGGTTTTGATCGTGAGTACTTTGAATTGAGATGGTTGAGTCGCTATTTGGACTTCGCGATGGTAAGCGAATTTGTTTGAGCCAGTGGAAAGTTTAGCGAATGCTTTAATTTTGGTTTTGTTTTATACTGAAGAACCTTGTGCGGCGTATTGTGATATTTTATTTGGACTTAAGATGTATGTCGACATAGAGTGGGAAAGTGTATTACTACCATGGAACAATTTGACTCTTCATAAGGAAAAATTGTCGGATGCGTGAGTTAGAGTTTGATGCGGTTGCGCTCATTTGAAATTTTAGAGGTGAAGATGTTGACGACGAGAAGATTGGAATTGTTGAAGACAATTCAAGTTGAGTACGATCTATAGAGATACTTCGTCTGTTGTTGAATTTAGTAAGTTGGTATCGTGGGTAGCCCAGGTATGTATGAATTGAGATTTGTTATTTTGGAAGAATGTCGCATGTTTGTTTTGGGACACTTGTTGAGATTAAGCTCAAAAGTTTATTAAGGATTTGTTCACTACTAACTTATGGATTCCATAAAGTTTATGTTATGGTTCTAAGTCCAACCTGTGTTGTGATTACAGGGGTAGGAGATGACGTTGTTGAGTAGAGTTCTTGAGAGAGTGTTGTGACTGAGTTACCACTTGGGACGATGGAAAGTTATGAAAGGTGTTTCGAATGAAAAGCCTGTGCATTGATTGTTGCGACGGTGCGAGGATGGCGATTACTTAATGCAATTTTGGGAGTTGAATGGTTAAAAGGGACGACTTCGTTGAAGTCAAGTGTATACGTCGAAGTTTCACAAGTGAGATATTTGGACAGTATTGGAAGAGGTCAAACTATGTCGTGTATTTCAGAGGACCAATGGACGTTGATCAATCGAGCATGAAAGAGTGATTCTTCGGGTTGATGAAGCTGAGGTTGCGAGGTATCTTGATGGGTGTACGCTTTGAGCGTATCCATTTTGAGTAATTGAGAAGTTGGGGTTTAACCAAGTTGTTTTACGGTTGGCATCTTATGCATAGAAGTGAAGCAGCATGGTTTAGATATCGAGCATTGAATTGTTTAGCGAGTAAGCGAGGTTGTTGGATTTGGACTAGTGAGTTACAGTCGCAAGCCGTCTGTTTAAGCCCTAAGATGAGTGGTATATCTCAGTTTGATTATGTTTGAGTAAATTATTTTGTTCAAGGGTTGTGCGTTGGTGTTCTACAAGGATGATGTGACCTTGTGAGTTTTCTGGAATGAGAGCGATAACTGCAAGTGTGATTCTTGAGTTTGTCCTTAGGCGTGTATGAAGGCACCTTTTCATGTTTGTATAGCACGCGTAGTTTTACCCTATTTTGACTGTTTCAGTTTTGGTTTGTTTAACCATTTTGTTGTTTTCGTTTTAGCGATGGTGACGGTGTTGTGTTGTAGGACCTTATGTTCCTATCTTTGGTGACTCGTTTCCGAGGTGTCGGTTCAAGTGAGTGGCTAATTCTATGGTTGGGACGTTAGGATAGCATCGATCTTGTTTGTTTGGTTGTCGAGTGCATGGTATGGGCTTTGCATCTCGGCATGGTTGTTCTTGACGGGACGATGTAGTTAGAGATGTTTCCTTGTTTTTGGTGTATTTTGGGTATGTTGTTTAATTGACGCGAGGATTTAGTGGACGAATGCGTAGGCGTGTCCCGATTTGTTCATTTTGGTCAAAATTTCGAGGACGAAAAGTTTATAAGTGGGGGAGAGTTGTAACACCGCTTTAATTAATATTAAATGTATTAATATTTTCAATTACCGATCGATGTTTATTTTATGAGAATAATTATATTAATTAATATATCTATTAATTTATCCGCGACGTTCGTTCGGTCCGTAAATATTATTCGGATCCGATATTTAATTCCCCGAAATTATTTTAATTGATTGAATTAATTATATTAATGATATAATTGGTTAGGGGGTGAGGATTAATTGTTATAATGGGGTTTTACACCCTTGGTTGCTAGTAAGGAAACAACCTACGAAACACTTTCCTTGTTTTTCTTTCCAACCTAACACACCTAAACCAAACAAGAGCATGTGAGGAAGCTAGTAGAAATAACTTATAAAAGACATTTTTCCTCATTTCTTCCCATTGGAAAAACAAAAGCCAAGAATAGAAACTTGGGAGAGAAAAGAGAGGGTTTTGAGAAGAAGAAGAAGAGGAGCAAGAGAGGAGCTTGAGGTTGGGCTTTGTGGCATCACCATGAATCATCCAAGCTAGAGGTAAGGGGTTTGATTTCTCTATCTCATATGATTAGGTTTTGATAGTTGTATTTTGAATTGGGGAAAAATTGATAATGGAGTTATAGGGTTTGGTTGATTGTTGATAGAAATAAATTAGAAGAGTTGGATTTGTTGTAGAGATTTTGGGTGTTGTTATTAGTGTTGTAGTGTTTGAATTATAGAATGAAAAATAGGAATGAAAATGGATATGGAAATTGAAAAGAGAAACATAACAATATAAGAAAAACCAAAAAAGAAAGAAAGAAAGAAAATGATATATAGTATACTAAAAAGTTGCAGGGAATGAAACTAGTATACTAAAAAAAGAAAAACATTGCAGGGAATGAAACTAGTATACTAAAAAAAGAAAACATTGCAGGGAATGAAACTAGTATACTAAAAAAAAAACGCTATGGAATGAAACTAGTATACAAAAAAGAAAAACATTGTAGGAAACAAAACGAAATTGGATGGAAGGTGTAGGTTGAGGCACCCGCCTCCCTTGTCCTTGGTGAGTGGGACGTCCGTCCCCATGTAGTGAAGTGAAACCGAAATTGGAAAATGCATTCGCTTTTGTCAAAACAAGTTTTTGCTATTTTTCATCATGGAAATATTTCCATAATTTTCCTCAGATTATGCATTCTGTTTTATTTAATTTATCCAATCTCACCTAGCAAACTTTGGGGTCTATAAAATATAATTAGGAGGTAAGATAGCCGATTAAATTTAGAACCCGATTATGTTTCGATTTTCCGATTTCGGGAAATTCGACGACGGAGAAAGTTGTTCGAATTCAACGAAATTGACGTTAGCTAAGTTCGACGTAGAACGTAGTGGTGAAGTTAGTTTTTCGAAATTACGAGTTTTTACGAGATGACCCGAAATAGGCCAATTTACGGTAAAATTGAATCGGACGGTGTTTTAGTAGATTTAAGGTACGTATGGACAATCCGATTTCGACATCGACGACTATGATAAATATCGGTTGTTAGGAATGGCTTTCGTGACGATTATAGGTGTTTGACTATTTTTCCCGTTTTCGGAATTTAGTGAATTAATTAATAATGATGCGGTGTGGATAAAGATAAGATTCGCGACGGTGTATTTATTAATGAATACTTGTTGATATGCAATGTGATGATTAAATTGATGTTGTTAATATATGCTTCCGATTTGTGAATGCATGACTTTTGGTGAATTTATTAGTGATGTTTGCATAATGCAATTATGATGTGATGAGATATTTATCTTGTTTTGGATAAATTATGGCGATGTGGGCTTTATGCCAATTTGGATGAGCGATGACGATGTTTTGTGTTGTGTTGTTTTATTGTCGAGTCACATACATATCATAAGCGAAGAGGGCTTCTATGCCAAGCGATGATGGCTTTTATGCCGAGCGAAGATCGACTTTATGCCAAGTGTCCCTAATTACGGACAAAGCGATGGGTACCACATGCATAACATAGTCGTGTCTCATGTAGTCGGTTATGTTTATGTTTGAGTTGTTTGGCGTTGGGTTTTGTTGATTGATGGATGATATTGAATTGCGATAATATATGATATGATGATGTTTGTGATGATGTTGTGAAGATGGGCTTTATGCCAAAAGCGAAGATGGGCTTTATGCCAAAAGCAAAGATGGGCTTTAGCCAATTTGTGATGATTTGTTGTGTGCTTATATTATTAGCATTATTTAATGTTGTTGGTTGATGTTGTTGTTTAAGACTGCCGTGTTAATTAGTGATGCATTAGCTCATGATGATTTCGTGGTGATGGAAGTTTATGTGTTGTTGTGACGTTTATGCCGATGAGGTTATGGTGATAAAGTGTAGATTATACATAATAGGATGACTAGTAAAGTAAGTGAGTTTTGATTATGTGTTGGAATTACACTTATTAATCTATACCCTTTATAATTCCGAAGCTATATATATATATTATCATGCCTTTAATTATATGTTTTGGAGTATCTCACTCTTTACTTGTTTCGCCGTTACCTATATATTGGTAACGTGCAGGTTGAAGATGGAGTTTTAGTCACGTGAGTCGAGTCGGTGTCGCCTCGACACGTAGCACTCGGGGAATATTTATGTTGTCTTGTTGTTGTTCTTTTGATGTTATTCCTTTATGTATAAGAATTATATTTTATGAAAACATGATTTATTAAGGAGGTTTAATAAAGAAGATGTTTTGATGTTTATGAATCAAACTATGTTTACCGGCGATGCTATGTATATGAGATATATGCTTTAAAACAAATTGTTTAAAGTGAGTTGCTTTTGAAGGTGTGACGCCTCAGTATTTACTTTGTGAAATTTTAAATTACTCGATTTTGGTATATAAAACCTTGGGTAGATTTGGGGTGTTACAATAGTGGTATCAGAGCAGGTCGGTCTGTCGACCAAGTTATTAGTGTGTTTAACCCTGTTGTATGTGACATGTGTGCGAAACACTGTCGGTACTTGTTTGTTTCAAATTGTTTGTCTGCAGAGATGAGTTTGAAACGAGTGGGAGAAGTTTACTTTGGTGGCGCTGTGGCTTAGGATGGGCCTCAAGCGGTTACGCTTTGGTAACTTGAAGTGTAAGTTTGAAGACGCTGTAGTAGTTAGAGATGGTTTATGTCACCATCATGATTGTCGATCGCCTATTGACAAATTGAGGGACCGATCATCCTTAATCTCTTGTTGATAGTAGTCGGAATTGTGTTGGTTGGGATAAACTTGTCTTGCCAACTTAATAGTGTGTGAAGCGGATGTCCGCGCAAGGTGGTGCATGGTTACTTGAGTGGTGAGCGAGTTTGGATTTTGGGAGAAGGAAGATTTTGGCAAGCGAGCTTGTTGTGATTCTTGGCTTATTGTGAAGATGTAAGTGAATTACCGCAGAGTGCGAAGTGAAGCTTTGATGGATTTAGTTTTTGGAACGAGTTGTGATTCGATGTATCCTTAAAGGATGTTTGATTCTGAGTTAGAGTTGAAAAGTCAACTTGAGGATTGGTTTGAGTAGAGTTTGTTTATTCGAGCGGGTTACCGTGGAGTGCTACCGCTGTGTTGTTCGAGAAGAGCCAAAGTTACCCGAGTTAGTGTGAGAGCTGAAGATGTTTAGACAATGCTTTTGGGATAGTGGTTGGTCCTGGCGAGTATTTGGTTGATGTCATTAGTGTGACTAATGCGTCAGGTGTGATTTTGGAATGTTCAGACAGTACTCTCATGAGTAGCTGTAAGAGTTATTTCGTGTTCATGGATATTAATTGGTTCACATCAAGTTAGGAAATTGTGGCAAGCATCCGAGCTTTGCGTTATCAGTAGTGAAGTTAGATCAGTGTGTGGCGAGTATTCTAAAGATAGAATTTTG
Organism: Vicia sativa; assembly: GCA_021764765.1. Classification (NCBI taxonomy): domain Eukaryota; kingdom Viridiplantae; phylum Streptophyta; class Magnoliopsida; order Fabales; family Fabaceae; genus Vicia; species Vicia sativa. The sequence goes on along the minus strand of CM038792.1, from coordinate 170,159,120 downwards.
AACTGTTGGACTTGAGCGCCTTAAGTAAGAGACTTAGATAGTGATATTTTTGACAGTTCTGCAAAGATTTATTTGTATCTTGTAGAAGACTTCAAGGAGTATTTCAGAGCTTAGAAGTTCCTTTGTTTTGGATGGTTAACTTTGTGAGTTTGACGGAAGATCCTTTTTATAAGTTGGTTTTGATCGTGAGTACTTTGAATTGAGATGGTTGAGTCGCTATTTGGACTTCGCGATGGTAAGCGAATTTGTTTGAGCCGGGAAAGTTTAGCGAATGCTTTAATTTTGGTTTTGTTTTATATCAAGAACCTTGTGCGTATTGTGATATTTTATTTGGACTTAAGATGTATGTCGATAGAGTGGGAAAGTGTATTACTACCATGGAACAATTTGACTCTTCATAAGGAAAATTGTCGGACGCGTGAGTTAGAGTTTGATGCGGTTGCGCCATTTGAAATTTTAGAGGTGAAGATGTTGACGACGAGAAGATTGGAATTGTTGAAGACAATTCAAGTTGAGTACGATCTATAGAGATACTTATCTGTTGTTGAATTTAGTAAGTTGGTATCGTGGGTAGCCCAGGTATGTATGAATTGAGATTTGTTATTTTGGAAGAATGTCGCATGTTTGTTTTGGGACACTTGTTGAGATTAAGCTCAAAAGTTTATTAAGGATTTGTTCACTACTAACTTATGGATTCCATAAAGTTTATGTTATGGTTCTAAGTCCAACCTGTGTTGTGATTACAGGGGTAGGAGATGACGTTGTTGAGTAGAGTTCTTGAGAGAGTGTTGTGACTGAGTTACCACTTGGGACGATGGAAAGTTATGAAAGGTGTTTCGAATGAAAAGCCTGTGCATTGATTGTTGCGACGGTGCGAGGATGGCGATTACTTAATGCAATTTTGGGAGTTGAATGGTTAAAAGGGACGACTTCGTTGAAGTCAAGTGTATACGTCGAAGTTTCACAAGTGAGATATTTGGACAGTATTGGAAGAGGTCAAACTATGTCGTGTATTTCAGAGGACCAATGGACGTTGATCAATCGAGCATGAAAGAGTGATTCTTCGGGTTGATGAAGCTGAGGTTGCGAGGTATCTTGATGGGTGTACGCTTTGAGCGTATCCATTTTGAGTAATTGAGAAGTTGGGGTTTAACCAAGTTGTTTTACGGTTGGCATCTTATGCATAGAAGTGAAGCAGCATGGTTTAGATATCGAGCATTGAATTGTTTAGCGAGTAAGCGAGGTTGTTGGATTTGGACTAGTGAGTTACAGTCGCAAGCCGTCTGTTTAAGCCCTAAGATGAGTGGTATATCTCAGTTTGATTATGTTTGAGTAAATTATTTTGTTCAAGGGTTGTGCGTTGGTGTTCTACAAGGATGATGTGACCTTGTGAGTTTTCTGGAATGAGAGCGATAACTGCAAGTGTGATTCTTGAGTTTGTCCTTAGGCGTGTATGAAGGCACCTTTTCATGTTTGTATAGCACGCGTAGTTTTACCCTATTTTGACTGTTTCAGTTTTGGTTTGTTTAACCATTTTGTTGTTTTCGTTTTAGCGATGGTGACGGTGTTGTGTTGTAGGACCTTATGTTCCTATCTTTGGTGACTCGTTTCCGAGGTGTCGGTTCAAGTGAGTGGCTAATTCTATGGTTGGGACGTTAGGATAGCATCGATCTTGTTTGTTTGGTTGTCGAGTGCATGGTATGGGCTTTGCATCTCGGCATGGTTGTTCTTGACGGGACGATGTAGTTAGAGATGTTTCCTTGTTTTTGGTGTATTTTGGGTATGTTGTTTAATTGACGCGAGGATTTAGTGGACGAATGCGTAGGCGTGTCCCGATTTGTTCATTTTGGTCAAAATTTCGAGGACGAAAAGTTTATAAGTGGGGGAGAGTTGTAACACCCGTTTTTAATTAATATTAAAATGTATTAATATTTTCGAATTACCGATCGATGTTTATTTTGCGACGAGAATAATTATATTAATTAATATATCTATTAATTTATCTGGCGACGTTCCGTTCGGTCCGGTAAAATATTATTCGGATCCGATATTTAATTCCCCGAAATTATTTTAATTGATTGAATTAATTATATTAATGATATAATTGGTTAGGGGGTGAGGATTAATTGTTATAATGGGGTTTTACACCCTTGGTTGCTAGTAAGGAAACAACCTACGAAACACTTTCCTTGTTTTTCTTTCCAACCTAACACACCTAAACCAAACAAGAGCATGTGAGGAAGCTAGTAGAAATAACTTATAAAAGACATTTTTCCTCATTTCTTCCCATTGGAAAAACAAAAGCCAAGAATAGAAACTTGGGAGAGAAAAGAGAGGGTTTTGAGAAGAAGAAGAAGAGGAGCAAGAGAGGAGCTTGAGGTTGGGCTTTGTGGCATCACCATGAATCATCCAAGCTAGAGGTAAGGGGTTTGATTTCTCTATCTCATATGATTAGGTTTTGATAGTTGTATTTTGAATTGGGGAAAAAATTGATAATGGAGTTATAGGGTTTGGTTGATTGTTGATAGAAATAAATTAGAAGAGTTGGATTTGTTGTAGAGATTTTGGGTGTTGTTATTAGTGTTGTAGTGTTTGAATTATAGAATGAAAAATAGGAATGAAAATGAATATGGAAATTGAAAAGAGAAACATAACAATATAAGAAAACCAAAAAAAAAAAAGAAAGAAAGAAAATGATATATAGTATACTAAAAAGTTGCAGGGAATGAAACTAGTATACTAAAAAAAGAAAAACATTGCAGGGAATGAAACTAGTATACTAAAAAAAAGAAAAACATTGCAGGGAATGAAACTAGTATACTAAAAAGAAAACGCTGCAGGGAATGAAACTAGTATACAAAAAAGAAAAACATTGTAGGAAACAAAACGAAATTGGATGGAAGGTGTAGGTTGAGGCACCCGCCTCCCTTGTCCTTGGTGAGTGGGACGTCCGTCCCCATGTAGTGAAGTGAAACCGGAAATTGGAAAATCCATTCGTTTTGCTGTAAACAAGTTTTTGCTATTTTTCTGTCATGGAAATATTTCCTGCATAATTTTCCCTGTATTATGCATTCTGTTTTATTTAATTTATCCAATCCCACCTAGCAAACTTTGGGGTCTATAAAATATAATTAGGAGGTAAGATAGCCGATTAAATTTAGAACCCGATTATGTTTCGATTTTCTGATTTCGATAAATTCGACGACGGAGCAAGTTTCTCCGAATTCAACGAAAATTGACGTGCTAGCTAAGTTCGACGTGTAGAACGTAGTGGTGAAGTTAGTTTTTCGAAATTACGAGTTTTTACGAGACGACCCGAAATAGGCCAATTTACGGTAAAATTGAATCGGATGGTGTTTTAGTAGATTTAAGGTACGTATGGACAATCCGATTTCGACGTCGACGACTATGATAAATACCGATTGTTAGGAATGGCTTTCGTGACGATTATAGGTGTTTGACTATTTTTCCCGTTTTCGGAATTTAGTGAATTAATTAATAATGATGCGGTGTGGATAAAGGTAAGATTCGCGACGGTGTATTTATTAATGAATACTTGTTGATATGCAATGTGATGATTAAATTGATGTTGTTAATAAATGCTTCCGATTTGTGAATGCATGACTTTTGGTGAATTTATTAGTGATGTTTGCATAATGCAATTATGATGCGATGAGATATTTATCTTGTTTTGGATAAATTATGGCGATGTGGGATTTATGCCAATTTGGATGAGCGATGACGATGTTTTTGTGTTGTGTTGTTTTATTGTCGAGTCACATACATATCATAAGCGAAGAGGGTTTTTATGCCAAGCGATGATGGCTTTTATGCCGAGCGAAGATCGGCTTTATGCCAAGTGTCCCTAATTACGGACAAAGCGATGGGTACCACATGCATAACATAGTCGTGTCTCATGTAGTCGGTTATGTTTCTGTTTGAGTTGTTTGGCGTTGGGTTTTGTTGATTGATGGATGATATTGAATTGCGATGATATATGATATGATGATGTTTGTGATGATGTTATGAAGATGGGCTTTATGCCAAAAGCGAAGATGGGCTTTATGCCAAAAGCGAAGATGGGCTTTATGCCATAAGCGAAGATGGGCTTTAGCCAATTTGTGATGATTTGTTGTGTGCTTATATTATTAGAATTATTTAATGTTGTTGGTTGATGTTGTTGTTTAAGACTGCCGTGTTAATTAGTGATGCATTAGCTCATGATGATTTAGTGGTGATGGAAGTTTATGTGTTGTTGTGACGTTTATGCCGATGAGGTTATGGTGATAAAGTGTAGATTATACATAATAGGATGACTAGTAAAGTAAGTGAGTTTTGATTATGTGTTGGAATTACACTTGTTAATCTATACCCTTTATAATTCCGAAGCTATATATATATATATATATATATATATATATATATATATATATTATCATGCCTTTAATTATATGTTTTGGAGTATCTCACCCTTTACTTGTTTCGCCGTTACTTATATATTGGTAACGTGCAGGTTGAAGATGGAGTTTTTAGCTGCTGTGAGTCGAGTCGGTGTCGCTCTGATACGTAGCACTCGGGGAATATTCATGTTGTCTTGTTGTTGTTCTTTTGATGTTATTCCTTTATGTATAAGAATTATATTTTATGAAAACATGATTTATTAAGGAAGTTTAATAAAGAAGATGTTTTGATGTTTATGAATCAAACTATGTTTTCCGGCGATGCTATGTATCTGAGATATATGCTTTAAAACAAATTGTTTAAAGTGAGTTGCTTTTGAAGGTGTGACGCCTCAGTATTTACTTTGTGAAATTTTAAATTACTTTGATTTTTTGTATATAAAACTTTGGGTAGATTTGGGGTGTTACAGGATACACTAGTAAATAACTTAACATGAGTTTTTTTTTTGTGGATTCACCCTATTTTGGCTCAGCACTCTTATCCTTCTTAACTTCTAGAAAACAAAACTTTATAGCATCAACGTTATACCGTGATTTGTTCTTCTTGAAACTTAGCCTATAACAACTGATTCTTAAATAGAGGGGAGTTATCTTGCTTGTAACGAAGATTTATTTAATGGAGGCGTTTTCAAAGCAACTGTAGTTACTTTACCAACATTCCACCACTCACCACAGGAGAAAGACACTCTTTTTTTATTCTACTATTCCCAAGCTTTGACTGCATAGTCTAGGCTAACCATAATCATCACTGACTAGACCATAATATTTACATGCCTCCTATGCTTCTATTGACTCAATAACGGAGTAATGCTCCAAAACACTATTCAAGATTTCAATATTACTTGCATCCAAGGACTTACTAATCCGGTCTCATAATATCTCCCCAGGTATTTCAAGCTAAGGAGATTACTTTTGCTTGTAGCAAGATCACTGACTAAACTAAGACATGTATCAATGAGTTTTGTCAAGTCAAACTTGCAAACTAGATTACATGGAATGTAACTAACTAACCATAATACAATGTCATATGACATCCTTTTTGACATTTCATGCAAAGATACTAAAGAGCAACAATTTCCTTCAGCATTATACTTATCCTTAGTAAATACTAGGATACAAACAATACTTCGTTGATTTAGGAGACAAGATGGCTTCTCAAGGGAAACCATCCTTAAATAACACCAACCTCAACGAATTTGTTCTTGAAATTCCATAATGTGTCAATAGCTTCACTCTAAAATACACCTACTAAGGCGTCCTTAAACTATTAATGCAAGATAGCATCAAATTTAGATATAAAAGGTTTTCTCCCCAATTTTGCGAACATTGATATCGCTTTCTAGCACTTGAATTAGATTCACATCAAAGGGGTTCTCCCTTATTTGGAGAATAATTTGATCAACAGTTCGGGTTGAGGACCGATCACCAGAGGTCATCGAAGAGGTTGCCCCTTTTTTTCAAAAGAACTTGCCCTTGCGCTCGTCGTGGTTTTAAGGTAGCCAACAGAGTTAGTTGCTTTCAAATTCTCTAGTTCTTCTTGGGAGAAAGTGGTGGCAGTAATATTTGACATAGTTCTGAAATATTTAATTAACCCAAAGGGTTGGTTAATATCTCTCTCATGCTATGTTGGTGTCTTTTCACTTCGAGGATCTTCTTTATCATGATGATCTTCATCATGATTAGATACCTCTTTGCCATGAGGTTCCCCATCGGTGGTTTTCATATGTACGTCTTTATCAATTGGTTCGCCTTTTTTTCTTGAGGAATAAGCGGTGAAGAATTTTTTGGTTGATCCTTGTTCTTGCAGAAAAAACCTCGTATATGATCTTAAGGGATTCGGAGGCTCATACGAAGGATGCATGGCCTCCAAGCTATGGGTCTAGCTTACCCCGCAGTTGGGAGCCCTTAGAGATAGAGTAGATGATCCCTCTTGAGCGTGTAGCTAAGAGAGGGAATGAGAGAATGATCCTTTTACCATGGCCCTAAGGCCTCTTTTATAGCATAGCCATCACTAATGATCATAATGATGTAACTGTTCATTAATACTTGAAACCGCTACTTAATGATTCGTAACGTCCGTAACCGATCCATAAGTAGACGTCTGGATCATATCCGGGGCCGACCCGATCTCCTATCCCAATTCCGAAAATTATTCCGGATAAGGGTCTCGTACCTCAGTCCGAGATCCATCCCGGATGCCTACAAACCCCCCTCCGGCCTTACATCTCGGCTGGGGAATTTATGTATGATCAATCCTAATCTTGCTCCTCAGTGTCTGGTATATCCATGACCTTAAGCATGTCTTCATCACTTTCAATTACCATGTTGCATGAATCAGATGAAATAGGTGAAGAAACAGGAGGAATTGGTTGCTGAACTTTGAAAAAAGGTATTGACTTTTTATTTGATCCTTTGTTGGAGCCTTTATTCCAAATAGGATTAATTAAACGAGAGTCAGTGCTCCCAACTGTGTACTTGATGCTTGAAGTAGCGGTACCAGCCTAATAATTATGTGAAAGAAACATGTTAGCATAAATTGAAAAGATTAAGAGTGCAACAAAGGGAAATGAATCAGTTGAAATACATTAGGTCTAGTAGTTCTAGGACTAGATTTGTAGATCTCGACAATATCAGCAACAAGATCTGGTGTTGGAGTTTCAATGGTAATCGCCCTCTCCGCAGCTCATTTCGATGGTGGAGGTTTAGTGATAACTTTCGGTGGATTAGTAGTGGTGGAAATTTTGGATTTCTTCTTCTTGGGTGCAAGTCTCGAGCAATCTGGAGACACATCCTCAGACCCTGATTCAATCTGAAGGGTTTCAAGTTGAGTTGTCTTGCATTTATTCGAAATAGGAAGAGGTTTCTTACTTACCTGAAAAGCAAATGTATCAATACAATTCGGAAAGGAATGTATATTATTTTGTGATTCGAAGTAAAATAGCTTTGTTGTAGCTTTAACAATGGTGGTTTCTACACCTTGTTTGACTTTATTCGCAGAGACAACAACCGTTTTTTGCACCTTTATCGTTAGCGCTTTGTCTTTGTTAAACTACTAAAAGGAGAAAAAGGGTTGATTTATAAAATCACTTGAAGGATTTTATGTTTCTTTCGATTTGAACGAAATGAAGAATATTTGCTCATTTCACACCTTTATGCATGGGATAAAGTATGCGAACACGTTCTACATCAACATGAAGGTGGCCTTTGAAACTATCCAACGTGTATCTAGTCGGAACCACTCATTCAACAGGTTTTCATAAGTTTTATTGAAGAACCTTCAAGTGAGATCCACATATGAACAATTTTGGGAATAGAGGTACGAAAGCCAAGCTGAAATCAGCATTTGGAAATTTTAGGAATCATGGGGTTTGAGCTTAAAAGCTAGATCATATCGATGTTCAGGATGAACACATAAAGGAAGGAGAAAATTGGGAGTTTTTTTCATAAACTTTTCCTTCAAAGTCAGTGCTGCATCATGGATGGTTCGACTAAGATTGTCTGGGCGATATGCAAAAGTATTTTTGGAACACATGAATCTCCTTGATGTGAGTGATCATACCTTTCTTGAAGAGATCCTGAACAGAAGCAAAAGCATTAATTAGATGTCTCGTGAAGTCAGATACAGTGAAAATCGCATTGGTATAGTAACTCTTCCACCCGTCGTTGAATTCTTGTGTGCAATAAAATGATGGTAAAAATTAAACGGTGGTGAACATGATTTTGTCAGCAAATCGATCCATATGTCTTTTGTGTCCTGCTTAAGTAGAAGACATTTTGTAGATTCATAAATTTTTCTTTTTGTCATAAATGGGCTTAGGCTTAATTTAAATCTAGCCAAGTTATCAAGAAACCAAGTTAGGCTGATAGCTAACAAGCGTGCAATGGCTCTTCGAAGGCCTTAGCCTATTTACAACCAACATGGCAATGAAAAATATTTCCCAAATAGCCATAGACTCTTCTTCTTGATCGGGGGAAGGGGCCAAAAAATATCTTGTGAACCATTTAGGGCCAAGTAGTTTGTTAGCAAATGGAGTCAGTGAACGAGTAAAATTGTGACGTTTGGAGAACATCATCATGAACGAAGTAAAAGAGTCTGGAAGATATACTCCTTTGTGGAGAGGAGTTAAGCGAGCTAATATCCTTCCTTTGACGGTTCTATTTTTAATAGCATCATCCTCTTCATTGATGGTGTTATAGGTTGGAAGTGATGGTTCAAAAGTTGCATTTAACCATAGCTGAAGCAACTAGAAAGGTCTCGCGAAGAGAATTTTATTTCCCATATTATAGTTCCTCAGATAATCAATAGCTTCTCCAATGGATTCGTAAATCAAACCAATGATCATCTGTCTTAAACACTACTTGCACCAAACATTGAGTTGACTTTCCATAATAAGATACCTCTTTTCTACCTAAAGAGATATCGAGCAAAAGACACATCGAGAAAACCATAGGGCCAATAAAGAAATATGATATTCGTCTAAAACCTCTTTGTTTCCAGTAATGTGTTGATCAATGGTGTACTGAGTGAAATTGGCTTTGTCGAAATCGATGGTATCCTCATCTATTTTTGTCGGATCAAAGATTTCTCTCATGTGCCAAAGCCAATGATGGTAGCCACAGTGAAGAGGGTAGGGTCATCATTCCACAAGGGAAATGGAAAGTATTATGGGATGCAACCCAGAAATAAGGCCAATATCATATTCTGAGTGTATTCTAGACCAGATTTCGATAACATCATTAAATCATAAATCCCTAGATCTTTCCACACTTCGCATTTATTACTCTCTACTTTAGCTAACCAATCATAATATGCTTCGGGGTCTTTGACTAAGGGGGGTAGCTAGAAATATCTTAGGAGCATTCATCATATAATCTAGAGCAATGGAATTATGAACAAGCGTGGCGTTATTCGAAGAATTCTCTTGGCCATTTTTAGATGAAAGTGAAAATGCAAAAATGGGTTTACCTGTATCATCCAATTTCTTTTTGTTATTTAAAGGCCTAGAGAGATGATAAACAGGGAAAAATTCCACAAGAGTTATAGCATCTACATCATGGTCAGATAAAGGACCCATGAATACATGATTTTCACTATAAACAATTAAATATATGAGTACCTAAGATTGATAGATCTTTGTTTTTTCTTAAAGAGAAGGTTCTAGAATGTATTTGTGGTTCCCTACTTGCACATGCTTTACAATTTGAATGATTGGTTGAGAAGCATCTGGTGTTTGTTTTTGGTTGAGAGTTTTTGATGGTTTAGGCGCCATTATTGAAATCCTCAAACTGATAACCTAAAATTTGAAGTTTCAAGGTTGAAGAAGAGAGAAAAGTTTGAGGAAACAATTGGGTTTTGAGAAAGTTGGAGATGTGAAAGTGTTTAATGTTGAAGATATAAGTATTTATAGAAAAAGACAAATTATTTTAGTTCTATGGGAGAAAGAATCGGTTGTGCATGTTACCACCTTGTTCCTAGTTTATAGGGGTAATCATCTTTCAGTACTACCCATGTTTGATGAGACATTTTGGAAAAAGGCTCATTATGGCCTTGTGTAATACTGTGGGAGAATTAACTTGGTTGTTTTGCGTTTTATCGCAAATGTTGCGTTTAGCAAGAGTCGCCACTGAGTTTTATTTTATCCAATAAGAAAAGGTGAAAGGAACAGGAAAGACCTTTTATCGATTCTGAGTCCGGGGTGTAATTATGAAAAGGAAAGGTGTTAGCACCCTTTTCATCCGTAGTTGCTCTTAATTGCTTAGCTCACATTTTAAACTTGCTTTTGTGTGTGTGTGATTTGTTTGAAAATATTTTGACTTTGACTTTGTAATGATTCTTGTATCAGTCCTCAAGAATGTATACGAAGTGTTTGAAAATATTTGATTCAAAAATGTGAGGTGTGAAAATCATTTGTTTTGAGCAAGCAACTAAGATTTATTACCCACTCAAAGGTCGTTCTTGTTATTTTCCTTCTACTTTAGGATATTGTTATCCATACCTTTAGTTTGTAGGTAGCACCATCCATTGGATGTGAAGGGACATGCATAGGGTCATCGAATGGTCATTGAATGCAACATTGTAAGGATACCTTTAGTAACTTCGTAGGGGCTATCATCATTTTAATCATAGGCAACAATCAAGGGACGAGATCATATATTCGTAGGCACCATCGAGGGTCATCGAGGGACTATGATCTTTATATCGTAGGGATTATGATGATGTTATTCGTAAGCGTCTTTGCTAATGGTATCCCAATGTTTGAGGGACATGACCATGTTTATCCGAAGGCAACAATAGAGGATACCCTAGGGGTGCAAGTGTGAAGAGTGTGTAATTTTCAGATATTTTGTCTTGATTAGGGTTATATAACGCTTGATTTTAGATCTTGCCATACAAACCCTAATTAGCATACATCTAGCAGTTAATATATATACAGAAAAGTAAAAATGCGGAAAATAAAAGTCCTACGCTATTACATGACTTTTGGGGCAGTTACATAATAGAGGTGCGAAAAAGTAAATTAACCTAGGCTATTACATCCCATGAGCAATTACAAAATAGAGAAAAATGCGAGAAAATAAAGATCTACGCTATTACAAAAATAACCGTGCAACCTATACATCGATTTCTAATAATTAAATGTGAAATAAATAAATAAATAAATAATGAGGATAATTATTTTAATAAGTGCAAAAGAGATCTAAACCCTAAGGATTAAGAGAAAAGTATTATTGGTATTTTTGTGGTTGATTTTAATTAAGAAAACAAATTAAAAGTGAATTATTGATTAATTAAGAAAGTAATTTTTAACTAAACTAAATGAAAATATTTTTTCTGTCAAAAATTAATTTAACATTTTTTAAACCTAAATCTAAAATAAAAATATTTTTTAGGATTTTTTATAATAGTTAAAAATGATTTAGATAAGAAATTAAAAGGAATTGAAAAATTAAAAGAAATAGAAAAAATGAAGGAAATTAGTGGTTAAAAAAATAGGAATGGCCTCCATAGGTGTTGAATCATGACTTTGGGGTCACAATTTCATAATTAGACCACTGGACCACTTGCATGTGTTGCAAGTATCACGCCTCCAGAAATATATGTACGTTACCCTGAAAAAATCAGAAATTGTAAAAAAAAAAAAGAGTTGCAAAAAGCAGGTTCGAACCAGCGACCTGATAGAGGAATGGACTATGCGCGCATGTTGAACCACTGGGGTAGTGATACACCTGTGTATTAAACTAAAATCATAGATATATATATTGGATTTTAATTCCCATAAATCCCAATTAAATCACAAACGCGCCAAGGTGGACATAGGATTTGAATGAGCCAATTGCTTCTCGCCATGTCTTCTCCTCACCGATCAACACATGTCAAAGACAACTAGCTCCGGTCGTCTTCTCCGGTCACCTGGAGATTGAAATCTGCAAAATAACTAAAAGGAAAATCAGAAAAAAGACCCTACCCCCATAAATCGACCCTTGCGATTTCAATAGTGGTATTTGTTTTTCCTAAAACGACTTGTAATTAGGGTTTTGATGAAGCGGAAGCTTCATTCCCTAATAATGGCACTAATTGTATCCCATGTCAAAACTCATAACCAAACATTCTGAAATATTCTAAACATCAGTATGAACAATAATACATGCATCGAATTCATTTAATTTGCATAAAACAAAAGTTGGAGATTCAAGAAACTTTACTAACCGGTGCAACTCAAAGGTGTGAGTTCTGGGCACGGTCTAGCTTGCTTAAGGACATGGATCATCTGCTAGGACCTTCAGGAAGGTGATAAAAGGCTTGCAACATCTTGAGAATGGTGATAAGTGCCAAAATATAGTTATTTTTTATTTATGTTTTGTGATACTTATCTATTATTTTGTTGTTAATATCATTGAATAACCCCGCTCTTTGTTGTAAATACGTTTTATTGCGTTTTGTGTACATATTTTACCGTTTGATTAGTTTTGTACATATTTTGTAGGTATTTGTTGCATTATTGGAGAATTGAGAATAAACTCCAAATGGAACTCCAAGATGCAAGTTGATCAATAAAGGAATAAGGCTAAAATATTGAAGCCATGGAAGTTATGCAGGAAAAGCAACAAAATTTCCTGGAATGAGTAATTTCTCCTGGCGATGGCCACGTGAGGGCCATCGCTGGGCGACGGTGGGGTGAGAGGAATGGCTCAATTTTGGGATTTTGCCCTGCCTTGCTTCGCTGCTGGTCATTGGGCGAGGAAAAGAAGAGTCGACGGACGAAGCTGACTGTCGTCGGGCGACGGTAGATATTTTGGTCAGGTTTACGATGTGGCTTAATTTGGGCCAAGTTTATAAGAAGTTTCGTCGGGTGATGCTTTATTTCTCCGGGAAATTCTTGCGGAACAGATTTTCTTTATCTTTCCTTTTCATTTCATTTTTGGAAGTATGGTTTTGGGTTGTGAGATTCTTGCTCCCAATTCCATCACTCATATAGTTTTTGATAGTTTAGCTTGGAAAACAACACTAGGATCTTGCTCATGGTTGATTGGAGGTGTATTGCTCTTCGATAGACTCTGACAAACCGATGTAAATGAGTAGTGTATCTCCTCTCTTTTCTTTGTATTTCTCTATTTTGTTGGTTATGTATGTATATTTACTCTGAACACATGTATATGTTTCGCCCTTGACGTTGTATAAAGTTTGCTTTATGAATCTGTGTTGGTAATTGTCTTAGGTTTTTACTCTATGTTAGGGATTTGAGCTTTGCTAGAGATAGATTGCTTAGATTCTTACCTAGGATGATTATCTGTTAGTTTCTGAATGCTATAAATGGGTTTAGAGATGACATTCACTTAGAGTATCTGATCTTAATTCCTCTGTGTTGGTGAATTATGCCAGAGATGGGTACGAAGGTGACGCAGTTGACTTCTGGTTGTCGAGGTAGGCCAGACATGGCTATCGAGGTGATTCGGAGGATTCTTAATTTGGGTTAGAAATAGCTTAGATTGTGAGAGGTATGTGATGACATGGACGAGTATCGTAGGCCGAGTAGAATTAATTTAAGCCTATGAACGGGAGTGTGCATTCGTTTTGGACAAGCTGTCTATCCTTTATACTTTTTGTTCATTTACTTTTTGTCTTTTATTTTCAACTATTTATTCCCAAACTCATTAAGAGTAGAATTATCGAACGACGAATCAATAACCAATCTCTGTGAACATGATACGATATAACCTAACCAATATATATCACCCGGTAAAAATAATATCAACTCTTTGCTTGCCGCCTATACCGCTGCAACAAAATGGCGCCGTTGCCGGAGATTGGTTTAATTGTTTCTGTATTGCGATAATTCCGTTATTTTTTAGTTTTGTAATTAATGTATATGTTGTATAGACTTTGTATATAAACTTGTATATTGTTACTTGTACATGTTGTGTGTTTACTTTCCATACTTGTGCATATTTGTGATTTTCTTCGTTTTCACGTATTGTTGTGAATTGTCTCGTATTCCTAACGTTTGTTGTATGGTTGTTAGGAAACTTTCCTTAGGTTTTCACGGTGTGGCAATACCATGGCATGACGAGAGGAGGTTACTAGTGCTCGCACAATAAAGGCGTCGAGCTTACGACGTAAAACAAGCATATTTTTGTTTATTTTTGCTTATGTTTGTTTACGTGTGTGGTGACTTGTGTTTTAACAAGTTGAAATAGGAGTTGATCTAAATTTCAAATCTTCACTTTTCAAATTGTTAATTCATTTGCACCCGGTTTCGTATCGTTATATGTAATTGTTTTGTTTTGTCAAATTGTGTTATCCGCAAGCTCGTCGTGTTTAGCTTGAGGAGTTTTGTTAGTTGTAAATATTATAAATTTTGTAAATTTTGTTTTTCTAATTCTTTTGTTGTTGTTTGGACTCAAATTTTGGTTTGGTAACTTGAGGTTGCATTTGGTAATTTTCCGAGTTTGATCGTTTCAATTCACAGATGTATGGTAATGATAGTTTTCAAAGTTGGTACACGCCAGGTACTCATTTATCGCTTTCTATGACATAACATGTTTAGGAAATTTATCATTTGTATAATTACCATGTCATTCATTCTTTTTTCATTACTTTCTCATGAATTGAATCACTTTAGTTCTCTTTTTACCCATAAATGTGAGGAAGTTTTCCATTGTTTACATATGTTGAAGGCCACATTCTTGTTTTAACTGGATTTTATTATGCTTAATCTTTTGTTTCGTGTTGATTGTATGAATGCATGAAAATGATCAAGGTATTTTGTTTTATTTTGAGCACAACTAACTTGGCCAAATATTCAATTCACCTTGTGAGTGTGTGATCATTTATTACACCCTTTGAGCTTTTATCAACATCCATGTTTATTTGAAATTGATGTTTGTCTATGAGTGTCAATTCACTTTTTTCTATGGATGTTGATTTTATTTGTTTCTTGAATCCTCAACTATATGTTGCTGTATGAATTTTTACCTTGCCTTAGAAAGTAGAGAGCATTCACACATTAATGTTGGTTGAATTCAAGTTGGGGAGAGGAATGTTTATGTACTTATATTGTGGTTGGTATGAGGTTGAGAAAAAGAAAAAGAAAAGAAAAAGAAAGAGATTAGAAAAAGAAAAAGAAAGAAAAAAATGAAAAAGCTTTGAAAAAAAGAAAAGAGTGAATATGTTGTGTTAATAAGTGAGGTGTTTTAGTTTGACAATTTGTGATGAAGAAGAAGTTTGATTGAAATTATATTGTTTGGAACTTTGTGAGTTGATCACTCCCTTAGGTTTAGGCAAGTTTTTGTTTCAATTAGCTTTAGGACTAATCACTTGTTTGTTAACCAAGCCACATTACAACCTTTAAAAGCCCTTGTGATTCATGCATTTGTATTTTCAATACGTTTTTGGATGAATGCATAATTTGGTCTTTTGTTTGCAAGATTATGGATGCGTGTTTTTTGTCCCTCACCTGTGTGTTCTTCATCTACCGATGAATTTTTTCTAGAAGTAATTCATGATTGAGCTTGTTTTGTTTTAGAATGTTTTTCATAATTTTTGTACTTAGGATTTATTTCGTTTATATGTTATCGTTGTAGGATAGTGGTAAGTTTGTATTTTGTCGTGTACGTTTTTGTTTGAACCATACATTTGTTTTCCATTTTAAAAACTTGTTGATTTGTGATTCTTTGAGTTATTTGACTTTGTTTGAGAACAAACAATGTGTCAAGTTGGGGAGAGTTGATAAGTGCCAAAATATAGTTATTTTGTATATATGTTTTTTGGCACTTATCTATTCTTTTGTTGTTAATATCGTTGAATAACTCTGCTTTTTCTTGTAAATACGTTTTATTGTGTTTTGTGTACATATTGTACCGTTTGATTAGTTTTGTATATATTTTGTAGGTATTTGTTGCATTATTGGAGCATTGAGAATAAAGTCCAAATAGAACTCCAAGATGCAAGTTGATCAATAAAGGAAAAGGCTAAAAGATTGAAGCCATGGAAGTTATGCAGGAAAAGCAACAAAAGTTGTTGGACTGAGTAATTTCTTCGGGCGATGGCCAGGCGAGGTCCATCGCTTCTGCGTCGCCGGGCGATGGTGGGGCGAGAGGAATGGATCAATTTTGGGATTTTTCTCTGCCTTGCTTCGCTGCTGGTCACTGGGCGAGGAAAAGAAGAGTCGTCGAACGAAGCTGACCGTCGCTGGGCGACAGTAGATATTTTGGTCAGGTTGACGACGTGGCTTAATTTGGGCCAAGTTTATAAGAATTTTCGTCGGGCGATGCTTTATTTCTCCGGGCGATTCTTGCAGAACAGATTTTCTTTATCTTTCCTTTTTATTTCATTTTTGGAAGTATGGTTTTGAGTTGTGAGATTCTTGCTCCCAATTCCATCACTCATATATTTTTTGATGGTTTATCTTATAAAACAACACTAGGGTCTTGCTCATGGTTGATTGGAGGTGTACTTCTCTTTGATAGGCTCTGACAAACCAGTGTAAATGAGTGTGCATTTACGTGTTGGACGCCATCCTTGGACTGGTTCTTACCGGAAATTGATGGTTGAGCAACAGGCGGTGATGGGGTTATGCGCACCTCGCCGTCGGACTAGTAGAGCATCCACCACTGCTATTATGGATTGAACTCTTGCGGGGGAGGATCAGACTCATGTTCCTACAATGGAGCAAGTGTTGAGGAGCGGGTGGTTAAGGAGCAGCTGGTGGTTCAGGAGCTGATGGTTCAAGAGCCGATGGTCGAGGAACTGGTTTAGGAGCTGGCGGTGATGGTTTAGGAGTCAGTTTAAGAGCTGGTGGCGATGGTTGAGGAGCTGGTTCAAGAACCAATGGTAGAGGTTATTGCTGAGGGAGTTGATGTGGTGTTCCGTGCTGATACAGACACCACCACTCGTGCATCTACAGAGCCATTTGTGTGTACTTATGGAGATTTCCCTAGAGGACCAACTGACAAGTTTGTGTTGACGGGATACGCGGACCATGTCTCTTATAGGATATGGCAGGGCGAGGATTGATTTCGTTTAAATGCTTAATTTTTATTTGACTTACGCGATTTGGTGTATACTAATTTGTTTTAATTATATTGTTTTATTACAGGAGCATCCAATGTTGAAGGTCGTTTCTCATGGGTCGAAGTTGAAGAACTTTCCCGAGAGTCCGATGCTTGAGCGGGTGAGGAAAATAGTTGAGAATTTCTATGAGGAAGACTTTGCTGGATGCTCCTTGACAATACCGGACGTCTCTCTGCTATCAATTTGTGTTGAGAGGTGACACCTAGTGACATCATCCTTCTATCTTCCATTTGAAAAATGACAGTAATTTTGGATGATGTGGAAAATATTCTTGCTGACTGTATTTTTTCTATAAGTTATTGTAGTTAATATAATATTTTGTACAGCTAACTAATTCCATCACTACTATTATTTCACTTTTAAAATTACCCCCTTGACTATCTTAAAAGGCAAAAGGAAAAATATATAATGAAAAGTATAGTAAATAAAAATGAAAGAACATTGATGAGGTTAATGATCAAGCGGAACTGACCAATTGTATATATGAACTGACGAGGTAACCTCGTCACATTGATACTTCAAAATATTTAACAATAATTATATTTAAAAAATGAAATGGTTTCTTGCAACATCTAAGTGTTAAAGATTATTTGATTGAAGTAGACATAATTTTCACTATAAATTAATCAAAATTTTTTTTTAATTATTACACAAAGAAGAGATAAAACATGCCTTTAATTCAGAAGTTTCGTTATGATTTAATTATTCTTATTTATTTATTTTTTATTATAATCAATGGCAGTAAGTCATTTTTCTACTACTTTCAGTTCTTTCTTATTTAATCTTATTTATTTATTTATTACATAATACTTAATCATTTTAAGTGACTTTCATTCTTATTTAACACTGCAGTTCAATTATATTCTGCTCAATTTCCCTGCAATGATGTCAGTGATTGTCCAAGAGATTTGTGTATTCGCAATAGTCTAACTATAAAGTGTGTTAATTATACTTGTGAGTGTGTATAAACTTAGCAATTAAGTTGAAAAATAAGTCTATATTACTTTTAAGCATATGCATTTATTTGTACGTATGTTAAAAAAATAAATATTTACTTCTAAACTATATTTTAATTGTACACTACTCTCATAATTTTTCTTTAAACTAATTTAGTTAGTGTCCTAAATCATATATGCTACTTACAGTTAATTGTATTGTCCTACATGGGGTACCTTATATACATTGTCGATCATTTCCATCCTCCCAAAAATCCAACGTTCTTCCTCCGTGTCATTCATCTCCACCTCCTCCAATACGTTTAACAAATCTTTCGAATCTTTTCTTTATTACAGTATGATTTATAGCTAATCCAGTTAATTCTCCAAGACTCCAACATCTCTGTCCACTCTCCCTCCACTGCACAATCAACAACTTTCATGTTTTTATCACTAGCTTGCGTAAACAGATTGTTAAACACTTTTTTTAAAGGCCATCTGTTTCACCACCAATCACTTCCAAATATGATTTAGTCTTCATACAACATACTTCATCCGTTACATAAAGAGTGAGCCATTTAAAATAAAATGGTATTCTAAAATAAATAAATTCTAATTAGTTAAACTTTAATCATTTTCAATATATTATAAATAGGCATGACAAATAAATCCGCACCGCTCTAAAATTAGCAGGAAAAATCCACTTTAACCGGAGGCGGAAGCGAGTTCGAGGAAAACTCAATTTTTATTTATGAGTGCGGATGCCGAGGCGGATGATGCTAGTACTTGTCCCGCACCCGCCAACTAAATTTAATTTTATTTATTTATTTTTAATAATTTTATTACTCATTTATACTTTTTAATGTTATAATATTATGTTTATTAAAATTATTATTTATTTTTTTGAAAATAAAATTTAAATAAAAATATGAAATATAAAAAATGCTTTTGAAATAATCAATTATTTCATTTAATGATTGATTTTTATATTTATTGGAAAAAATATAAATTTGAAAAAAATTAAAATTTTATTCGAGCGGGTGAGGAAAAACCTGTTTCTTGTAGGGGGTGGGGGAACAAATATTAGCCCCGAACGGATTTGGGTATGGGTTGCGGTGCGGGTCTGGGTGTTCTTAAACCCGCCCCGACCCGCCTCGTTGTCATCCCTAATTATAAAGGATATTATAGTAAAAAAATTATTTTCTCTCTTATTTTTCTACATTTTTTTAATGTGTGAAATTGTGTGTTGAGTCACACATTATGGACAAAACTCCTCTCTTAAATTGCGTGTGAAACTTTTGAACATTCGGATATAATAATTAAGATATATGGAATAAAAACAAAAACTCCTCTCTTTTTAAAAATCACTGAAAATCTCTCTCTCTCTCTCTCTCTCTCTCTGAATCTTGCGTGTTGGCTCAGACCTATACCTACGGATCATTATACATATACCAACGATTTGAACAATTGTTGTTAAAAGATGCAATTGGTATATGTGTTTATTGTGGAAAATGGTAAACAATAGTTGGTCCTCTCAAAGTCCTAAAACTAGGGGTTACTTGCAAGATCGACCAATTGATCTTAAGACACGTGCTAAGGTTTTTTGAGATTGTACTAGTTCTGTCGAAATCCTTATCTAAGAAACGGTTTTCTAAGACTAAGGGAACAAATACAATGGCTTTCCAAACTATAGTTAGACTCAATTCGACTGACTGGTGACTCGTGACCGACAGAAACAGTCTAAACGAATGAACAATTAACAATCTGATTCTTCACGATATAATTTGTACCAACTACGGTGACTCGTGACCGACAGAAGGCTGTGAGCCCCAGACTTGTTCTAAACTAAATAGACGTCAACTGAATCTTTTTTTAACTCGAAGCTTGTTACGAAAAGAGAATCAACATAAACGATAACGCAGAGATATTGTTGAAAAGTAAATAGAATGCAAGTAAATGACTCAAAGGAATTGATTGAAATGTAAAGATTTTGCATTGAAATAAAAGTGGTGATTCACGTACATCAAGCACTCGTGAACTCTTTGCTTCCTGACGCTCAGAATGAACAGAGTTTTTGCAAGTGATTTGATTATACAAGTGAACATCCAGAAATTACATTGAAACTACTTATTTATAGTATTTACAAAGATAACTTCCCTAAAGGAATCGACGGATGAAGTTTGAACTTTAAGGTAACTGCTTCATCAGATGTTACCACCTGTTTGGCGCTTAAACGTGTTATAAATTGCTGAGTACGTGCTTGGAGACTTTGAATTTAGAATTTCCCGCTTCTAACTAAACTGAACCGCTTCTAGCTTGCTTCGAACATGTGCTTCCTCTTTGACATAAAGAAACAACAAAATTCTTCTAAGTCTAGAATTCCTTATGGTCGACAAGACCAAATTCGACTATTTCCACGCTTTGGTCGATTCGACCAATTTCTTCATATTTTTAGCATATTCTTCTCATAGTCAACTCCATTATAACATGGTATCCCTTTCGACCATTATTTTCTTTACTACATCAAAACCAACTTTCAAACACTTAGTTCTTAGTTTCTAAAGGGTCTTTATTTCAGGAAATCACCCTTAAATTATAAGAACATCTACATTCAATACATGTTCTTGAATACCTTGAGAATTTCAAGTTAACAAAATGCCCCCCAAAGATGCCATTTTCGAATTTTTGACATATATGAGATAATGGCATCTTTGAAGCGTCGGTTTCAACATTCGACTAAATCGTTTCCACTACTTCCAAAAGTGAACGTTACTGTTTTGCTTTTATCGTGACGTCATGTAATCATGGAAACGTATCACATTTAAGTTTCGAGACGTGCGATCATTAAATGCCCGACATCATTACACTTTTAGTGGCAGACATGGCCCACCAACTCTACTTTAATCTCACCATACGTGTCCTTCGACTTGACACGATATCTGACCTAGGAAATCACAAAGATTTTCTT
Source organism: Vicia sativa (assembly GCA_021764765.1). Classification (NCBI taxonomy): domain Eukaryota; kingdom Viridiplantae; phylum Streptophyta; class Magnoliopsida; order Fabales; family Fabaceae; genus Vicia; species Vicia sativa. The sequence continues at coordinate 170,138,186 of CM038792.1, read as the reverse complement.
CTTATTTTCTTCTTTCCTCTACGAGTCTATAAATACTCCACTTTCTTATTTTCTTCTTTTTCCTTTTCTTTCTTCAACCTTTTTTCAGCGAACAAACCCAGAAATTCAAGTTCATCATACATGTTCATCTTCTTCAAATTTCTTCACAACTTCCTCACAACTTCTTCAATGGTGAATACTGAAGACATCACCACTTCTCCAGCTATGAAACTCCAGCTACGCCTTGTCAATGGTAAACCCTGTGTGCCAGAACCTCCGTTCGCTGAGGAGAAAACCAAAATATGGAAATCTTAGGTACTAATTTCTTTCACTCTTGATGTAAAATCCCTAGCTTTTCTAGGTCCTCTCCCTGCTGACACACCCTCTGAAATATATGTAGATGATAAAGGGGATTTTTTTCCCCACCAGCACTGCAACTAAACCCATAGTTTCTTCTCTAAAACATATTTCTTTGCAATACATTGATAGGAATTTCAGAACCGCCCCTCCTCTAAATTGCCCTAAATTTGGTGCTTGGATGACTCGCCAAGAAGCCGACAAAAGAGAACAATGGAAGACAATGGGCATTGATACATTGTTGGAACTCTCTCGCTGTGGCCAACCCTATTCTACTAGCATGCAATTGGCTGCTTTATATTTTTGGGAAGGTTCGAAAAATACTTTCCACACTAAGTGTGGTATGATTACTCCCACCTTGCTTGATATTACGACCATTACGGGATTGAAACCCAATGGAAAAGTTTTCAACCATACTGATGTCGACCCTCTGCCCATCAGATTCAACGTTGGCGAAAGTAGAATCCCAATGTACAATAATTTCATCGACCACCATAAACAATAATCTGGACCCATCACTGATGAAGAACACGTAGCGTTTTGATTCTCTGGCTCTCACATTTCATTTTTTGCTCTAGGTCGATGCAGGTGACCAAGTAGTTTTCTAACCTTGTGTTACCTTGAAATTTCTTAAGGAATTCAAAGGTACTTATTAAATGCAGATGTCCTTGTGAGCTAAGGGTTGATCCTTAAAGATAACGGTTCTTCAGAAAATTGAAATTTATGACCAAGAAAAATGCTAAGACAATAGCGTCGAAAAAAAGGTACGTCGACCAGAGGGATAAAATGTAGAAGTTGGTCGATTTGACCAAATGTTGAACAACAAAGGAAATAGTCGAAGCTGAGCCCAGTCGATTATGGTGGATTCTGAACTTAGAGAAATTTCATTATTTTGCTCTCGTTGAAGGAAAGCATCAAAGTCGGGAGCGGTTTACTCTTAGAACCCAGAAGCGAGAAAGATTCAAAGTTCAAGATCATGGGAAGTTATCAAAAGCTTCGTGTTGTTTAAGCGCCAAACATGTGGCAAAGTCCGTTGAAGCGGTTTCTTCAAGTTTTAAATATCAGTTGTAGATTTTTTTAGGCAGTTACTTTGTAAACATTATAAATAAGTCATCTCAATGTAAAATTAGTGTGTTCACTTGTATACTCAAAGTACTTGCAAAAACTCTGCCCGATTCCGAGCGTCAGGAAGAAAGAGTTGCGAAAGTATTTGATGTACGTGAATCACCAACTTTATTTCAATGCAAAACCTTTACATTTCAATTGTTCTGTTTGAAACTTTTACTTGCATTATATTTACTTTTCAGCAATCACTTTGTGTTTTCATGTATGTTGATGCTCTCTTTGTTACAAGTTTCGAGTTGACAAAAGTATTTTTCGACCCTTATTTTGTTTCGAACAGACCTGAATTCACAACTTTTTGTCGGTCACAAGTCACCATAGTAGGTCAAAATATAGTGAATACTCAGATTTGTCAAGTTATTTAGGTTTTGTCTCTGTCGGTCACGAGTTACCTGTCGGTTGAACCTGAACTATTGTATGGAAAGTCGTTGTACTTATTCCATTAGTCTAAGGAAACCGTTTCTTAGGCAAGGATTTCGACAGAATCAGTACAATTTCACAAATCTTAGCACATGTCTTAAGATCAAATGGTTGATCTTGCGAGTGACCCTTAGTTTTAGGACTTTGGGAGGACCAGCGGTTGTTTACCATTTTCCACAGTGAACACCTTGCTACTCAGTTGCACAATGGTGAGAATATTGCTTTGGACCAGCTGATTTTGGCCTCCTTATATACCTCCCTAACTGAAGTCTCCAACCAAATCAAAAATTTCGACCCTAATAATCCAAAGAGAAAAAATGTTTTGATACATGGTCCCTTTTGGCTTCTACAGTTGTGGTTGAATGTCACTTTTGTTGAAGATATTAAACCTTTCAAAAGTAGGAAAATAACAATACCCTCAAAACCAAATGCATATCGTTTGGCAGCGTCTTCTGCCACTAACCCCAATCGACAAAACCTCTCCTAATGCTGAGATCTTCAAACTGCTATTCAACATTATGTTGACGAGGGTCGACTTTACACCTTCCATGGCTCCATTTACTGATGGAAAAAGTGGCCCAGAGTGGCTTACCAAATTATTCCCCCCAGTGGAAAAAGAAGACAAGAAAAGATCTTTGATTTGTTGGAGACACTTTTTGACTCCCCAATTCTTATCTTCTGTGGTTGTCGCCTAAATCCAGGTCTAGTAACTTATCAGCCTAACTTGGTGGCCCTATAATTTGGGTTTTGTTAAATTGTTCCCAAATCTCTATTGATTCTCACGAATTGCTGGCTGACATCGTCTCCGACCAACCTTGGGAATCTGTAAAAGAAGATGTCGACACCCGCTGGGCAGAAAGGCCTATACTTACTTTTACAACTTTTCAGCCATCCTTCTACTACACCAGAGAATTTGAGACTTGGTGGCAGTCATATTATATTACTTTTGTTGGTGACTCTGACAAAAAGATAGTTGAACTGATTGCAGCTTTTGATGTTTTTTAGGGCAAGACGACCACATGTAAGGCTACTAATATCAAACAAATTCAAGCTTTTCAGAAGTATTTTAGGGTGGTATATCTACCAACTAACCTTCGTCGGAACACCTTTGACGCGGCCTGAGAGTTAAGGGAGAAGGTAACCGACAGGATTCCACAGCTCAAAATTCTTGGTTACGCGAATGACAAGTATCTTTATGCACTTCATTTTGGGAACGTTAAATTCCCTCCTTTACCGACTAGCCAGATGGCCTTGGCTTTTCACCCACCTACCCCACATTGGTGGTATAGCTCTTGGTCGAATATGGAGAATGCTTATAAGAAAAAGGCCAACAGAGTGGTACCGATGAAGAACTGGTTGCATGATTACCAAGGTTTTTTACATATTGATCATCAATTTGTAAAAGAACTTGTTGTTGTGCCAAATGTCAACAACTTCTGGAAAGTTTGCTTTCTTTATTATCTCGACCTTTCCATTTTTTTGACTTTGCCATTTTTCTTTTTAGCTATCCTTCATCAATTATCTTTTATAACTTGGCATTTCTAACAACAATATTTTTTGCAGATCGTACTTGATCATACCCCTTCTGATGATGAATTAATTTTACCCTTGTTTAAGAAAACTAGTTCCCCTGTAGGTGTATTCACACATTTCTAATCATCTCGACTATATGACTAAAAAAAGTACTAATTTTCTTTTATCTTCCAGAGTCAGAAACGCTCAGCGGATTTGGCTGCTCCCTCCAAAACATCCAAAAGGTCCAAGAAGGACAAACAACATGTCTCTGAGCAGACTGAGGTATTGTTTTGACTCAAGTTCTTATTCCACTTGTGCAATCCCTTCGACTTATCCCTTTTTTGATATGCAGCCATCACCTGATGTTCAGTCTCCTCAACACTCCCATAAATCCAAAAGCCACAAGAGGAAGAAAGATTCCTCTGATGGAGAATAAGTGGCAAAGAAGAATAAAAAGAAAGCCCTTCTGGACCAAGACCTTGGAATAAAGGTCGTCGATCCAGTCGAAGAAACAACCGATGTCAACGATCACCTTCTTGTCACAAAAAGGAGAGGTAAAGTGATATGGGCTAAAAAATTTGAAGCTAACCTAAATTTAGGCTCTGATATTATAACAATAAATACAACCATCGTCACTCCGACCCAAGTCCCCAGAACTGACGAAGCTAAAAATCCAGTGGGGGATACTATTGTTGCTTCTGTCGAAAAGGGTAAGCCTGCAAATCTTAGTCCAGCGCCACAGGTATTTACTAATTTTTTCACTACTTTTCTTCCTTGTTTTCCAAATTCATCTAGCTAACATCTGTCTTGTTTTCTATAGGCTGAAGTTTCTGGTCCAAAGCAAAGCATGGCAAAATATACTCCATTGTCGGAGATTTATTCACCTCATCATCAACATACTCTCGACGTAGACACTGGTGAGTTTATTGACCTGATTGTTCCGGCTACTCTTAGTAACTCTGATTCAGTCACTAGTCCTGCCTGTAACACCCCAATATTACCCAAGGTTTCATATGCAAAAATCAGAGTAAATTAAAATTTCATAAATTCAATACTGAGGCATCACACCTTCAAAACCAAATCACTTTAAACAGTTTGCTTTAAAGTATAAATCTCGGATACATAGCATCGTCGGAAAACATAAAGTGATTCATAAAAATTAAAACATCTTCTTTATTAAACTTCCTTAACCAATCATATTTTCATAAAGTATGATTCTTATTTACAAAAGGAAAAAAAACAACACCAGAACAACAACAAGACAACATAAATATTCCCCCCGAGTGCTACGTATCAGAGCGACACCGACTCGACTAATAGCAGCTATAATCTCCGTCTTCATAACCTGCACGTTACCAATATAAAGGTAACGGCGAAACAAGTAAAGGGTGAGATACTCCAAAACATATAATTAAAGGCATGATAACACACACACACATATATATATATATATATATATATATATATATATATATATATATATATATATATATGTATATATATATATATATAGTATCTCGAATCATAAAAGATATAGATTAAAAAGTGCATTCCAACACCTAACCAAAACTCACTTACTCCAATCGTCATTCTAATGTGTATAATCTACACTTTATCGTCATAACCTCATCGGCATAAATCATCACAACAACACATAAATGTTCGTTACCACGAAGTCATCACAAGTCAATACGTCACTAATCAACACGGCAATCATAGACGACAACATCAAACAACAACATCAAACAATGCTAATAACATAAGCAACATAAATAAAACCATCACAAATTGGTTAAAGCCCATCGTCACAAACATCATCACATCATATTTGCATTAAGCATTTCATCAAGGTTAAATCATCGCCAAACTCATCATTTATATTCATCGCATAGTTATCATGAAATTACCAAGTCATATTCATTTCATGTTCATCATAAAGATCATCCATCAATTAACAATCCAACGCCAAACAACTCAAACATAAACATAACCGACTCCATGAGACACGACTATGTTATGCATGTGGTACCCGTCGCTTTGTCCATAATTAGGAACACTTGGCATAAAAGCCTCGTCGCTTGGCATAAAAGCCTCGTCGCTTGGCATAAAAGCCCATCGTTGCCAATGCAATGTATGTGACTCGACAATAAAACAACACAACACAAAAACATTATCATCGCTCATCAAAATTGGCATAAAGCCCACATCGCCATAATTTATCCAAATCAAGATAAATATATCATTGCATCATATTTGCATTATGCAAAACGTCACATATAATTCATCATCATCAAAAGTCATGCATTCACAAATCGGAAACATTTACTAACAACATCAATATAATCATCACATCATCATGTACAAAGACATATATCATCGCATCGCATATCATCAAGTATTCATTAATAAATATATCGTCGCAAACATCATGTTTAATCACACCACATCATTATCAATTCATTCACTAAATTCCAAATACGGAAAGATAGTCAAACACCTATAATTGTCGCAAAAGCTATTCCTAATAACCGGCATTAATCATAATCGTCAACATCGAAATCTGATTGTCCATACGTGCCTTAAATCTACTAAAACGCAATCCGATTCAATTTAACCGTAAATTGGCCTAATTCGGGTCCTCTCGTAAAAACTTGTAATTTTGAAAAACTAACCTCACCACTGCGCTCTACACGTCGAACTTAGCTAGTACGTCAATTTTCGTTGAATTCAGAGCAACTTGCTCCGTCGTCGAATTTACCGAAATCGGAACATAATCGGGTTTTAAATTTAATCGGCTAACTTGTGTCCTAATTATATTTTATTAATATGAACTAGTAGTATGTGGAATTGGGGAATTGAAAAGAAACAGAAGCAAATTATGCAGAAGTATAATTTCTGCAGAAAATAGAAAACCTTAAATACAGAAAACAGAAAAACTGCGTTTTTCGTTTCCTCCCCCCAGCCTCACAGGGACGCACGTCCCTTGCTCCCTTTATGAATTGGAGGCGGGTTCCTCAAGGAGGGGGACGGTCTCCCCACACATGGAGGTGGGCGCCTCCCCCATGCTACCACCTTCCATCCATTTCCTTCTTCTTCCCTGCGTTTTAAAGTTTCTTATTTTTCTTATTTTTCTGGTTTTTCTTGTTTTACTGTTATAATTTTTCTTTTCCATTTTCATTCTATAAATTCATATACTACAATAATAATAACAACACACCCATAATCTCTACTCCTAATCCAACTTTTCTAAACTATATCAACAATCAACCAACCAAATCCTATAAACCAACTATCAATTTTATTCCCAAATCCTAAATATAACTATCAAAACCTAACCATATGAGATAGAGAAATCAAACCCCTTACCTCTAGATTGGTTGATTGCAAGATACTCCAACAAAACCCCAACCTTATGCTTGCTCTTGCTCCTCTTCTTCTTCTTCGCAAAACCCTCTCTTTTTCTCTCCAAGTTCAAGTTTGGCTTTGTGTTCACAAATGGAAAGAAAGGAGGAAAATGGCTTTTATAATGTTGTTTTCTACTAGCAAGCTTAGGGGTGCAAACCCAATTCTACCAAATTACTCCTCACACCCCTATCTAATAATATTAATAATTCAATTAATTAAAATAATTCCGGAGAATTAAATATCGGATCCGAATAATATTCTACCGAACCGAACGGAATAAAAATTGGACCGAACGAGACGTCGCCAAATATATTATCATATATATCAATTAATATATTTATTCTCGTCGCAAAATAAATATCGATCGGTAACCCAAAAATATTAATATAATATAATATTAATTAAAACGGGCGTTACACTGCCAAACATGAGGGTTATAGTTCGACTAGCTCTGACTCTAGTCTTTCAGATTCCCTGCAAGATTCAGAGGCAGACAAACATGCCACCACTTCCAACAAAAATGTCGCACCTTCTCAAAATCCTCCTCCACCTGAAGGCAATCCTCAAATTTCTACTGAAGAAAAGAAGGTCAAATCACCTACACCTTCGGAACAAAAGAAAACTGATTCGCCTAGGCCTTCATAGGAAAAACAATTCAACTCCCCAACGCCTTCATCAAAATTGGGGTTGAATGCTGATGCTCTAGAAGCACTAGCAAGGCTAAGTAGCTTTGTGAGTTCTCGCACTTTTTCCTCCGATTTTAACCAATCTCAAGTGCATAATGATAAGCTATGACCTGAGGCAACAAAGGTCAAGAAACTGACTGACAAAATTCGAACCTATGCTCTGAGTCCTGAGTTTCCTGCAATGCTTCATGATGATCCAGCTGTTGGCGCAGAAATTTTGGACGCACTCACCCAGCTGAAAATTCTTGATGTTTGTGACTCGAACAAGCTCATGATGGCAAAGTTCGAAAAATTCTTTGCTCCTATGCTTGCAAATGTCAAACTCATGAAAGAGAACGAGTAGTTGGTCGAGGCGAAGCAGGCCTCTGTGAAGGAAAATTTGGGAGTGGTGGTACAAGCTTATAAAGAGATCAACGGGATAATAGAAATGATTGAGCAAAAACAACAATAGTTGAGTCCTAAAAAGAAAAGATCTGCTGAAATACACAGTCGACTTGCTGATCTGAACAAAGAAATGTCTTCATTAAATGAGGAACTGGAAACCATTTCTACAGAAGAGGAGAAGATTAACGAAGTTATTACTCCGGCTCAGACGCAAGTCAATAGGATGACCATGGATGTTGCAGCTGCAAGCAGTTTAATCTCGACTGTTGAAATAGAGATTATATCTCTTAAAGCTAAAGCTGAAAACTTTGAAAATCACGCTTCGCGTCTACAAGGAGAAATGTTATCTTTCCAAAACAAATTCAATCATTTCTAATTTTTGCAATCATTATCGTGTAACCTTTTTAACTTCTTTTGTAATATTCAAACAATGGCTTTTTAGCCACTTTCAATACAATGTCTTTTTTTCGCGTTACATAATATATTATGCATGCTTAATTTGCTGGTTTCGACATAACTCTCTCCAGCTTATTATTTCAACATCTGTTTATTTTGTCGAAACTTTAATTTCTTGAAGAATAGGCTTATACTTTTTCAAGTACTTACCATTTACCCTTAGGATTATTCGATCTGGAGCTAATTCTTTAAGCTCATAAGCATTGTTGGAAAACACTTGTATCACCTTAAAAGGTCCTTCCCAATTTGGAGACCATTTTCCCAAGATTCTATCATTTCTATCCATAGGCAATATCACTTTCCAAACCAAATCATTGACAGTGAATACCTTATCTTTTACTTTCTTATTATAAGCTTTGGCAACTCTTTCTTTATGTCTTCTCAATGAATCAAGAGCTAACATTCTTCATCCACGTCAACCAGCTCATCTGCCATCATATTTTAGTAATCTCCAGATGATATTTCATGTTTTCTTTGGATTCTTACTAATTTCATATGAATCTCCATAGGCAACACATCATCATGTCCATATAGAAGTTGAAATGGGGTAGTTCCTGTTTCTTCCTTAGGAGAAGTTCTACATGCCCATAAGTCTTGATTTAGTGTTTTATGCCAATTCCTTGGCTTCTTTCCTACATGCTTCTTGATTAGGCTAATGATTACCTTGTTACCTTCCTCAACTTGGCCATTTTCCTGAGCGTAATAGGGAGTCGAAGTTAACAATTTTACTCCAACTTCTTGCGTAAATTCCTGCATTTTTCGCCCAATAAACACTGTGAAGGCTTGGAAAAACACTTAGAAGGGGGGGGGGGTTGAATAAGTTTTTCTTACTTTTTAAATCTTTTAACCAAAAAAAAATACTCAAGTATTTTTATCCTGGTTCGTTTGAAACTCAAACTACTCCATTCCGCCCGCCAAGGTGATTTCTCCTCTCTCAACGAAGACTTAATCCACTATAATCAATGATTACAGAGTGCACTACCCAACTGGTGTGACTAACTTCCTCTGAGACTCACTAGTCCTAGCCCTCTCAAGAACACTGACCCACTGGTCTTTCTCAAGGAACAAACTTCACAACCAACCGTTGTGACTAACACCTCTAAGACTCAACTAGTCCTAGCCCTCTTAAGAATTCTGACCCAAACTAGTCTTCTCAAGGAAAACTATCAGAATGTTAATTCTGACTGACTGTGTACAATAATGCTTCTAGAAAAGCTATTCTTCACAAAGCGAAGTTTACACAAAATTGAAGCTCAATGAATAGTAAACTAATTTACAAAAATAATTCTTTGTACTTGCAGCGTGAGTTTGCTTGAAAATAATTTCTTTGTGACTTCTTAGAAAGTTGATGTACTGTGTTGTTGTACTTTTTCGTTGTTGTTCGTATAGTGTTCACAGAATTCTTCTTTGAATTTGAATCCCTTAAATAATGCTTCCAGAATTTGTCCGTTGCTAGTAGTGTGTCTTGGATAATGGAAAAAAGTAATTATGACTTTGCTTAGCTTCACCTGACTTGCTTAACTCTACGTGATTTGCTTGCTAAATATTTCTTGGAAGTTGAACCACTCAAGTAAATATTTTTTCCGCTCAGTGGGTTTACGTTACTGTTGGCATGTTTTTTCTTTTAGAAGATAAAGTACACATTGATGTAAGCTTTGTTAGAATATCTTCTCATCAGAACTTCTGTTGGTGCTTCTATCAGAAGTTTACTCTTGCCTGCTTCTATCATAAGTTACTTCTATCAGAAGTTGTGTTGTGCTTGCTTCTATCAGAAGTTGTATTGTGCTTGCTTCTATCAGAAGTTGCGTTGTGCTTGCTTCTATCAGAAGTTTCTTCTATCAGAAGTTGCGTTGTGCTTGCTTCTATCAGAAGTTGCTCTGTGCTTGCTTCTATCAGAAGTTGTATTTTATTCTTTGCCATGAAAGCTTTCTTTTCAGCGTGTCTTCCAGAAGTTCTCGCTCAGAACTTCTAAAGCGTGTTTCTATCAGCAGTTGCTATGAGCGGGCTTGATCAGAAGTTTTGTCTCCTTCGAACTTCTAAAGCGTGTTTCTTTCAGCAGTTGCTTTGAGCATGCTTTGTCTAGAATTTCTGCTCTCATAAGAACTTCTAACTTCAACTTCTGCTCAGCATGCTGTATTTTCCGATTTTGCGCTAGAGTCAAAACAACTTCTGAAATGAAACATGTACACGTTAGAGTATCATATTTATTCATACAAAATTTTATTATGCTTGTTATCATCAAAAGTTTAATATATATTATTAGAACCAAACTTTGTTCTAACACAATGATCCTTGATCGGTTTTAATTGTTTTTGGAATTCTAAACTGACATATGGTGTGATTATGTATAAAATCAATAACAACTTCTTGGTCGACATTCGTCAAAGCCACAACTTTGACCCATTTGGTAAAATAATCAATGCCGACTAAAATATACCTTTGTTGTTTTGAAGAAGCTGGTTTTATTTCTCTAATCACATCTAAGTCCCATCTTCTAAATGGCCAAGGTTTTACAATTGCATGTAATTCACTTGCATGAACATGTGGTATTCCCCCATGCATTTGGCATTCTTGGCAACCTTTATCAAACTCAATGCAACCTTTCAACATTGAGGGCCAATAGACGCCTGAGCGCATCAAAAGCCATTTCATCTTGTGTCCAGCTTGATGCGTACCACATGCTCCACTATGCACATTCAACACTGCTATGTATACCTCACTTTCTCCAAGGCATTTAAGCAATACTCCTTCAGAAATTTTCTTGAACAATTCGTTTCTATCAAAATATAACTTAGGGCACGATATTTGATCTTACGTTCTGTCGAACCCGTAGGGGACCACAAATAGTCGACCAATGGCTTTCGCCAATCATCCTCATGCCCATTGTCAATTGATAAAATTTGAAAATTTTCAGCATCTACAGCCCCTAACTTTATAATTGACAAATCTGAAGGAGATAACAAAGTTGCTCGAACTTTCTTTCTTACCTGAATGAGTTCTTCATCTTGATCTTTTTTGTATCCTGAAGCCTCTTGCACTAAGTTATTAGCTTCTTGATTTTCTCGTTGAGGTATATGTCGGATATTTACATGTTCGAACTGTTTGAGTAACCTAATGGTGATCACAAAGTACATGATTAAATTCTCTTTGACACATCTATATTCCCTTGATACTTGTTTAATCACCAATTCAGAATCACCCATAATTTCGACATTCCTTGCCCCCAATTCTAGAAGTAGTTCAAGTCCTGTGATTAAAGACTCATATTATGCTTCATTATTAGTGCATATGTCGTCGATTGCATACTCGAACTCTGCTGGAATTCCATTATGAGAAATTATAATGCCCCCATATTCCAGCTCCATGTTTATGGCTAGAACCGTCGAAGTATAACTTCTATGGTACTAAGTCAACATAATTTTGGGGCATACCGACCATTGAATGGTCGAAAAGGAAGTCTTCCACTACTTTCCCTTTCATTGCTTTCAAGGGCACATACGTCAAAGAGTATTCTATCAATGCTAAAGCCCATTTACCAATCCGACTATGTAAAATTGGTTTGGACAACATGTGCTTAATAATATCGAAATGAGAAGACACATACATATCAACAGGCTTTATATATTGCTTCAGTTTAATACAAACATAGGAATAGTTTTTCTATATCACTATACCTAGTTTCAACATTATTTAACATTCGATTAAGGTAATACACGGGTCTTTCGACACCTTTTTCATCTTCCTAAACTAACATACTTCCCATAGTAGAATCTGAAGCTGCAATATACAATCTCATAGGCCTATTTATAACAGGAGGCCCCAATATTGGAGGCTTCACTAAATATTCTTTAATTTTATCGAAAGCCTCTTGATGCTCCTTTTGCCAGATGACGTCCTCGTTCTTCAGTCGAAGCAGTAGTGAAAATATTTTGGTTTTTCCACTTAAGTTGAATATGAACCTCCTTAGGAAATTTATTTTGCCCAACAAAGACTGAAGTTCTTTTTTGGTCGACGGAGGCTTTACGTCCATTATGGCTTTGGTTTTGCTTTGATTCACTTTTATGCCATTTTTATGCACCACAAAACCAAGAAAGTCACCTTCCTGCAAACAAAAAACACATTTTAATGGATTCATCTTTAATCCATATTTTTGCATCCTCTCAAATGATTTTCGAAGATGTTGCAGATGAGTCGACTCATTGTTCGACTTTATTACAATATCATCAATATAAACTTGTATAAAATATTCAATAAAGTCATGAAACATAGAATTCATTACCCTTTAATATGTCGCTCTGGCATTTTTCAAGCCGAATGGCATGACAACCCACTCATAGTTTCCCAACGCTCCTAGACAACGAAATTCCGTCTTCGGCACATCTTCATCTGCAATAAAAATTTGGTTATAGCCAGAATAACCATCGAACATACTTAAATATTCAAAGATAGCGGCAGAGTCGACTAATATTTCTGCCACGAGCATAGCATATTCATCTTTAGGATTGACAATGTTTAAATCTCTAAAATTAATGCACACTCTTAACTTACTATTTTTCTTAATTACTGGCACTATATTTTCCAACCAATCGACATACCTCGCAGTACTAGAAACACATTGTCAATGCTACCTAATCAGTACTAGAATCATAATCGATTTCATCGTCACTTCCATAACTCTTGTCACTATGATCACTCTCTATTGCTTTTTGGTTGTGAAGTCCTGACAAAGGAATTTCAAAGATATCATCCGGCAAATCTTTCCTAACCAAATCCACTTCACAATCATCCCTTAATGTATTAAGATTTGTTGAAATATCATATTCTTGGGCATCTGTACTTAAAGATTCTCCTATGTCAAATTATTCCCTTGGAAGTGCATTTAGAACATAGTGTTTGTTTTTGTTTAAAGGATCTTCAATAAAGAAGCATTGTCGAACTTGAGATGCCAACACAAATGGATCATTTTTGTAGCATTTTTTGTTAAAGTAAACCAACGGCGATCCATATTTATCCTTTTCATCCACAAACCAATCACATTTGAACAATACATATTTTTCATGACCATAATAATCTAACTCTACAATATCTTTTATTGCCCCATAGTAAGTCACACAAATCTTTTTGGGATTTTCATCCTTCGCATTTCTAAGAACTTGAGTCACCGCTTCTAATGACACACCACTATTTTGTGTTTTAAGCCTTGCTTCACGATTTGTTGTATGAAACCTGTATCCATTAATAACATAACCAGAATACCTTCTAACAACATCATTTGGTCCCCTAGACAACACCTTCAACCATTCAGTAACTTTCTCATCCATGAGACGTGTTTCAAACCATTGAATAAAATCTTCTCTTTGATTGTTAGCTTTTCTGGACTTCCTTTTTTTTTAGAGGATTATGATCATTAACCTCATGCTCTCTACAAAATAAATAACTAATATTTTAATACAAAAGAAAAAGAAAACTATAGTGAGAATGAAATTTTGTATCAAGTAGATGAGTGTACCTAATGTACTCTTGCACTTCATCGCAATTGAATAAAATGTAGCCGTGAGCTTGGTTTAGAGACTTATGATCAAGGGAAATTAGTTTCTTTCCCCCGATTGGATGACCTATGTTTGGAGTATCATCGCTATTTCGTGTCATTCTATTCATCCTTGTGTCTACAGCACTAGACAAATATCTTGAACAAAATGTTAGAGATTCTTTAACTAAGTATGCTTCAGCGATAGAACCCTATGCGCGACTCCTATTACGAACAAAAGATTTTAAATCACCTAAATATCTTTCCATATAATACATCCATCGAAATTGAACCGGTCCACCCAATCTGACTTCATTTGCCAGATGAATTGGTAAGTGAACCATTATGTCAAAGAAACTCGGAGGGAAGATACGAATTGGCAAAGTGTTTCAGCAATTTCTACTTCCAAGTAATCCAATGATTTCACATCTATAACCTTCTGGCATAAACACCGAAAAAATGAACAAAGTCGAAGCAAAGGGATAACAATTTGATTAGGGCATATCCCTCTTATTGCTACTTGCAACAAGTAATGCAATATAATATGAGCATCACGACTCTTGTATCCAGAAACTTTTCCTTCATTAACTTGAACACATCGAGAAATATTGGATGCAAGGCCATCAGGAAGTTTTACTGTCTTTAAAACATTACAAAAAATAGTTTTCTCTTGCTTTGTTAGGGAGAAACATGCCTTAGGGATTTGAGTTTTCTTACCATCACTTGTTTCCTTCAAATGGAGTTTTTTTCTAATCCCCATGTGTTGTAGGTCCAAACGAGCTTTTGCATGATCCTTTTTCTTCCCTTCAATATCTAAGAGAGTCCCCATTATATTATCACAAATGTTCTTTTCTGTATGCATAACATCTACATTATGGCGCAAAGAATTATCCTTCCAATATGGTAATTGCCAAAAGATAGACTTTTTCTTCCATGGACCAGGCCTTTTTTTATGATATTTTTGCCCCACTACGTCAGGAATCTTTTCTAAGTCTTTTAAAATCATTGTTGAATCTAACAAGGAGGGTGCAGACCTATATTCTGGCTTTCCATCAAAAGAACTTGAATTTGATCTCCAACTATGATTTGAATCCAAAAAGACTCGATGACCCATATAACACATCTTTCGACTATGTTTTAAGTATCTTGAAGAAGTTTTATGATTACAAGCGACAAGCAAACTTCCCTTTAGTACTCAAACCGGATAACATAGCATATGCGGAAGTCATTCACATCCACATAAGAGTCGCACGCATTTGAAATGATTGATTTTTGAAATATCATATGTTTCTACACCGACTTCCCACAATATCTTAAGCTCCTCAATAAGTGGCTGCAAATACACATCAATTTCATTTCCGGTGACTTTGGTCCGTGAATAAGTAACGACATCAAACAATTTTCAGCCTTCATGCACAAATTTGGCGGATAGTTATATAATAATACAACAGGCCATGTGCTATGTGAAAGACTCATGGTCCTAAATGGATTAAACCCATCACTTGCCAACCCAAGTCTGATGTTACGAGTTTCACGAGCAAAATCTGAATGTTTGGCATCAAAGTCTTTCCATGCTTGGGCATCAGCTGGATGCCTTAACTTCCCATCCCTTGAACGATGGTCTGCGTGCCACCTCAATGTATCTGCTGTCTTTGAACACATAAAAAGTCTTTTCAATCTTGGAATCAATGGAAAATGTCTTAGAACTTTGGCGGGAACCTTATGAGCTTTTATAGATTCTTCAAGATCATTAGCAACTTCAAAATATTCAATCCACCTTGACGTGCCACAAATATGACATGAATCATCTTTCTCGTGATCTTTCTAAAACAACATGCAGTTGTTCGGACATGCGTCAATCTTTTTATAGTCTAAGCCCAAATCTTTTATCATAGATTTTGTTTTATTGAAAGAGACAGGGATGTTCAAATCTGGCATAGCCTCTTCCAACAACTCTACGAGAGCAGTGAATGATGCATTACTCCATCCATGGAGACATTTCAACAAATAAATTCGAATAGTGAATGATAACGAGGAAAACTTTTCACAACCAGGATACAACTCTTGATTTGCATCATCAACTAGTTTATAAAATTTCTTTGCATATTCATTTATCCCTTCATGTACTCCACCTCCTTCAGCCATATCTTTAAATGTCTCAAATAGTAAGCCATCGATATCATCATGAGATGATGTTTCATCATCACTATCACCATCAAGATCTATAAGGCTCTCATCTTCACCATGATAAATCCATTCAGTGTATCCCTTTACAAATCCTTTACTACATAAATGGTCATACACTACATCTCTTACTTCCCAACTATCATTGCAACATACAGAACAAGGACACAAAATATCTTCTTCTTCAACCATTCCTTTGGTGAATGCAATATCCAAAAAGTAATTTACACCGCCCTTATAACTTTGATCGTGGAGGTAACTCCACCCAATCCTTCTTTATCATGTTTGGTTTTCTAAAATGAAATAAATTATACATTACTCTTTATCATATAAAGGATGGAAAACACCATGGTTCATATATCAACGTAGCTTTTACAAATGCATAGTTATTATAAAAATTTCATTTATAATCTAAATATACACTGAACATGCATTCCAATACCAAACATAGAATAAATTGGTGAACTTTTAATCTAAACATGCACAAACATTTCATAGTCTAATATAATTAATATAATATGTATTTGTTGTTTCTTTTCAAACTATATAATATGTATCTGTTACCTGAATTCTTTCAACTTGATTCCAGCAGTAATAGAAACTAAAATCTTGTCGTTAGTTACAAGCGACTTCGATTTCAACACAACTTCCTTCACTGCAACAACAACAACAAAGCTAGTAAATGTAACAGAGACGTTTTTTTCCCAAACAATGTTGAAACCGATGAAATATCTATTGAGGTTTAACCGAAACAACGACGGTGAATGATCTAAAGACAAATAATTAGAAAATGAGAATGCAAAACAGAATGCAAGTAAATTGTGTGAAAAGTTAACATGAAGGGAACAACTAACATTAACAAACATAAGAAACATTAGCATGGGAAAACAAACATTAACATGGGAGTACTGTAATATTTAGCTACATTTTATTTATCTACATTCTTTACAATTTTGTACATTATATCCAAATAATTTTGTAGTCAATTGTAGATTTTGATTTCATGTGTCTTCTTTTTGGTTTAGACTGGTTTAATGTCTCTTTGAAATACATGTAGTACCAAAATTTCATTATTGCTAGTAATTGAATTGAATTTAATGGGGGATATTTTAACTCAATTATCAAGAGTATATTATAAAATTACACAATCACTTATGTGTGTAGTTATTTAATTGTACAAATTGGTTTTCTTAACAATGTTCACTAGTATTAGTGCACTGAATAAGAGTTATATATTCCTCTTAAAAGGACGTTGTTGATTCAATGTTTCTAGCAATGAATTAACAAATTTACATAATGTAGCTTAGACAAGTATGTTTGTGAAATATCAATGAAATAACCACCAAAATTCAGCCAAATTTAACCACTGATTTTTCAATTGCACAACATTTAAATCTGTTAAAACAAAGTAGCATAGTGATTTAAGGCGAAACTAAATCTCAACACAGTTTTTTTCATGATACTTTAATAAAAACATATCAAACTTAAACTTACTAACACAGAATGCACCATTCAAAATTTCAACACAACTTCAAACAATCATATCAGTTGCATATTCAAAGGTTTCAAACCAAATTCGAACACATAACCCTCTGCCCACGACATAAAACATGAAATCGATTCGTATCATAACAACTTAATCAATCAGATTCCACATAAAGTACAAAAAAAGTATAACACTCAACTAAACAAAGAAGATGAAAGTGATGCAGACTTACCTCAACTGGAGTCGGCAGCGGAGTGACTTTGGGAAAAGAAGGTGTTAGGAAAGCGGATTTGATGGAGCTTGCAGTGGTGAGAACGGTGATGTTGAAGGCGGAACGAAGGCTGCTGGAGTGAAAGGACAGCGTCGCGACGAGGGAAACAGGGCAGCGGAGAGAGGTTGTTGCGGATTTACGGAAAATGGAGGGAGGTTGAACTTTTCCTCAGAATATCTACCCAAACAAACTCAAACTCAAACTCAGATTCAAACAAACTCAAACAACCATCAAAACACTCAGATTCAACTCAAACATAATCAATAGCAAATTAACATACCTTCTCACCAACATGGAGGACGACGTGGACGAAAGCAGTTGGACGGCGAACGGACGAGGAACGAACACGAACGCAGTTGGACGGCGAACGGACGAGGAACGGACACGAACGCAGTTGGACGGCGAACGAACTGACGACGAACTGACGAGAAACTGACGAACTGACAACGAACTGACAACGAACGGACGACGAACGGACGAACTGACGAGGAACGGACACGAACGAACAGAGTGACGAACAACACGGAGGAGGGTGTGGACGAAAGAGGTCCGAGTCGGAGCGGATGAAGGACGGAGCGGATGAGAGCGCGGCACTGTTAGCTAGGTCGGCGGCGGAATGTGTGAACGAGGAAGAAGGAGAATCGATAGCTAGCTCGCGGGTTTTGTTTTCTGCATGTTTTCTTTTTTCAATTTTTTATTTTTTTTAATAAGACTGATGGCAATTGAGAGGTCTTAGAAAATTCCTATCATGTCTTAGAATTTTTTTTATTTTCTGTTTAATGAAAAATATTTGTTTAGAATATTTAGAGAAATATTTGTTTAGAATATTTGTTTAAATATTAGGATTAATGAAAAATATTTTCTGTTTAAATATTTGTTTAAAATTTTTTATTTTCTGTTTATAATTATGTGTTAGAAAATTTTTAATATATATATATATATATTAATAATGTTTAGAGAAAAATATTTGTTTTTTAGTGTATAAGTTTTGGAGGGAAGATTGCCACCAAAAATTTGATAGTGCTAAAAAAATTTATACAACATTTCAGAAATGTAGCCTTTTATTAGAACTAATGTAACAATCTAAAAATGTCCCCAAAAATATTTTTGGGGACAATTGTCAAACATTGCTAAAAAAATAATATTTTAACGCTCTAAAATCGTCCCCAAAAGCAGTTAAGGGCACAATTAACAACTGTTGGCAAAAAAATAAAAGAGTCTCGCTCCATAAACGTCCCCTAAAGTATTTTAGGCAATGATTATCAAGGGTTGCAAACATATTTTTGACAACAATCGTAAATCGTTGCCTATATGAATTTAAGGCAACAATTTCTACATGTTACCTAAAAAAGTGTTGTCAGAGACAACAAATGTTGTAGTGTATAAACCTGCTTTTGAGGAGTCTTTCTATCTCCTCCTTGATTTTCGACATTATTATTGGAGCAAAACGTCTGGGTGTCTGCTTTACTGGCTTCTTTTCAGCTTTTGTTGGCAATTTTAATTCAACCAAATCCCTGCTTAAACCTGGCATTTCATTATAGTCCCAAGCAAAACAATCTCGAAATTCTTTCAATAAAGATATTACCTCAGATTTGAGCTTTTGATCGATATTGGCACTGATGTAGGTTGGTCTTTTATCTCCATCTTCGCCAAGATTTATTTCTTCTAAAGGGTCTTATGACTGCATTTTTTCAAGAGCCATTGGATCCTTTTCAAAACCTAAAGACTCATCGTCATATATGCAGTCCAAACGCTGCGTATCGACGTTTTCTTCGATCTCTTTATTTTTATCTGGTGGTTTTGGCTCAATAGCCAAAGTGATATCTTCCTCTAGAATTTGTATTTTATTGGCTTCGACAACCATATTTTCTTCAGCTTTTAACGTCGAATTCATTTTGTTTTTGGCAATATACACTGAAATCCTTCTTAGAGCTTCAAGCTCATACATCATTATCACTGATGTATCCCCATCCTGTCGGCCGGTTTTCAATATATGGATCCTCTAATGGTTCCACATCCCATATGAAACCATGAGTTTCATGCAGTTTCAAGGAAACTAATGCCTCATCCAAGTTGGCATACATTTCCTCAGCAGGTACACATGGTGAAATATTAGCAAGTTTCCTATTAAACTGTTTTTTTCCAACATTGTTTACATTGGCCATAAAATACCCCTGGTTTGCCTCGATGTTTTCTACAATGCCATCTTCCCTCTAGATACTAGGCGTTGATGCATGGAAGAAGGCATTTCTCCAATACCATGAAGCCATTCTCTACCTACCAAGAGATTATAACCTGGCTTCCCTTGAATCACCATAAAAGTTGTCGGCCTAGTTACTGAGCCGACAATAATGTCTACCTAGATCACTCCCATAGTGTTCCTGGTTCTTCCTTCGTAGTCTGATAATACCACGATATGGGACCTGATATTGGTGTTTAATTTACATATTTTCTTCAAAATATGGTGTGGATGATGTTGACCGTCGCACCACAATCTACCAACACCTTGTTGATAGTAGTACTTTCAACTTTAGCCCTGATCAACAGAGGCTTCATGTGGCTTCTCATAGCCATGTCAGGCCTTTCAAAAAAGGCATCATAGTTCTCAATTGAACCATCATTCATGACGAAATAACACGTTGGCTTGTGCAAATCCATCTCTTCATCATCCACATCAGCAGAGTCCTCTACCCTAGTCAAACAGTCATACTCCATAAGGAGAATTGACACTACATTGACTAGAATGTCTAGACTCTCTTCAGAATCCGACTTAAAGTCATCAATTGCTTCTTCAGAACATTTGGCTACAGGTCGACTTACGAATTCCCTGATTCGTTCTTTGGCAGCAGTGTCAACCTTCACCTTGTATTGTTTTTTATTGCCTGCTTTATTCGCGGCAACCTGCTCAACAGTAGCTGCTATTCTTGCAGCTTATTTTTGACACTGAAAGCGTCTCCATTGAGTATGGTACATGGGATTATTTCCCATGTAGTTCTCAAAAACATGATTGTTTCTCTCTGTCTTGAACTCGTGTCGGTAATTGACAGTCGACTTTCCTTTCATATCCCTAGAAACAACATCGATAGTTGATGCCCACATTATTCCTTGAGGCTTGACCCATGTGCCTCTTGGAGAATCAGCAAAAGGGATGAAGCTCCTTGGCTTAGCTGAGAGCTCCCCGCAATTCTCCTAGGATCCCTTGGATTAGGGAACCGTTGATTGTACACATTGGGCTTGTTTTTCTCTAGCTGCAACTTTTTAAAGTTCTCAGCAACAATTTTATCAGTAACAGCTCCACATCTAGGGCACAAACACACTTGTGAGCCCTTGTTTTTACACCGATAGAGGAAATCCAGAAAATCCTCACCAGCCTTAGGATAAACATCAGCTATGTCGACATTGGGGATTTTTCCAGTACTTTCATCGGCCATATTGTCTTCAGGAAATTATGTTAGTTCCCCCATGTTTATCTCAACAGGTTCAGAAAATAACGCTTCCTCCTGCCTTAGAGGATCAACATCGATTTTCATCTTCTTGGCAACGAACTTCAATCGGCCCTCTTGTAGTGATTTCTAAACAAGATCCCTGAAAAGAAAACATTGAGAGGTTGTGTGACCAAGATAATTATGAAATTTGCAAAAACCTCTTTTTGTCGTTGTTCTAATGGTGGTAATTTAGCATTTAGAAGTACTAAAATATGACCATCTTTAACTAATAGATCAAAAATTTCTTCACATTTAGTTACATCAAAAGTATAAGTTTTTGTAGGAAATTTTGAACTGTTTTCAATGGGACTTTTTCCTTTGGCATGAAATAGTGATTTACACTCATATGCAGGCCCTGGCTTCATTCCAGCCACGTCGACCTCAGCCTCAGTCGGCGAGATATAGTCGGTCTCATATATGGGATCGGTATTATCGTAGTTTATATAAGCTATTTTTTCTTTCTTGGCTTTAGCCTTAGTATGTCTAACTTTTTCTAATCTTAGCCGCTCAAGATGTTGAACTCTATCAGCTAATTGTGACATACTTTTAACAAAGGTCAGATCTATTTTTTTCCTAATGGA
The DNA here is from genome assembly GCA_021764765.1 of Vicia sativa. Classification (NCBI taxonomy): domain Eukaryota; kingdom Viridiplantae; phylum Streptophyta; class Magnoliopsida; order Fabales; family Fabaceae; genus Vicia; species Vicia sativa. Next base: position 170,116,328 of record CM038792.1, on the reverse strand, counting down.
ATAATCTAGACCGCCAACAGCCATTTCAACCAGTTCATGTTCTGGAACTTGGGTAAAGCATCTTGCTTTCAATGACCTAAATCTATTGAGATAATCATCAATAGTTTCAGCAAATCTTCTCTTAATGTTTGATAATTCGACCAAACTAATTTTTGAATGTCCCTCATAAAATTGTTCATGAAAAAGCTTTTCCAACTTAGTCCATGAATCAATAGAATTTGGAGGCAACGTAGTGAACCATGTAAAAGCTGCCTTAGTGAGAGATAAAGGGAAATGCTTTACTCTTAGGATTTCATTATTCACCATATCACCAGATTCTGTCAAGTACCTAGCAATGTGTTCGACCTTCGATTCCCTAGATTCTCCCCCAAACTTAGTGTATTTAGGAATTTTCCATCCTCTAGGGTTTTCAATTTGTAAAATATATTCCGACAAAGGGGAAGAATATTTTGGCCTTTGAAGTGTCGCATTCATGCCATTTCTAGCCATAATTCTTTCGACAATTATAGTTAGATTATTTTCTACAGCTAATTCTTCTTGTCGAATTTGATCAACAACTTGATCAGCCTCTTGTTGTCGATGAACTAATACCCTGGGTGGGTCGACAACCAAATTTATTTGAGGCACTGTAGCTTGTCCTTGATGGACAGTTTCATATTTTGTTGCCCCATGTCTATTGGACCAGGGGCATCTAGTCGAACAGGTGGCGTCTATCGAACAGACGCTGAGGAAGCACCCAAAAATTTACACAAACATGTTAATTGGGCAATCACCTGTTGATTCGTTTCAGCAGACTGCCTATTAGTCTCTATCGACTCTTGTACTATAGGATTAAATAAATTATCCATTTGGTTAGTTAACATATTAACCAACTCATAGTTACTATCATCCATTTGTTGCCTTAATACCACTACTGAAGTGTTAGTAAGAGGCGGAACTACAGGCTGAGAATGCGCTCCTCTACTAAGGTTGCCTCTATTATTTCCCCCTGGCGTAAATCCTAGTAAAGAGGAATTTATATTTTGAACATTATCTGACACCACTTCTGCATTTGAAGTTGACTGATATCCCGACATTAAGAAATATGGCATTCCATAAAGAGAATTTGCAGTGCCAAAATGGGGCACTTGTGGGATTTCGGTTGTAGTCATCATGGCTCCTGGACTCACCGGCTGAGTCTGAGGAATAGGTGAAGTGATTGTGGTCGAAACTGAGGCAGGTGGTGCAGGTAATGGTGCAACCTTAGAAACTACTGGATTTTTCGAACTTAATGTTCGTGACAGAACTTCGTCAATATTACGGTTAGTCATCCTAGGTGTATGTCTCCTAGTTGATGGTTTATTATACTCTTTAGTTAAACTCTCACTTCTAAGTCTCATACATCTATGACATCTAACCACTTATACTTAGCACTGGTCCCATCAGGTGTGCCAATTTGTTTACTGTCCTAAAACTAGGGGTTACTCGCAAGATCGACTAGTTGATCTTAAGACATGTGCTAAGGGTTTTTGAGATTGTACTAGTTCTGTCAAAATCATTATCTAAGAAGGGTTTTTCTAAGACAAAGGGAACAAATACAATGGCTTTCCACACTATAGTTAGACTCAATTCGACTGACTGGTGACTCATGACCGACAGAAGGAGTCTAAACGAATGAACAATTAACAATCTGATTTTTCACAATATGATTTGTACCAACTACGGTGACTCGTGACCGACAGAAGGCTGTGAGCCCCAGACTGGTTCTAAACGAAATAGGCGTCGAATGACTCTTTTGTTAACTCGAAGCTTGTTACAAAAAAAGAGAATCAACATAAACGATAACGCAGAGATATTGTTGAAAAGTAAATAGAATGCAAGTAAATGACTCAAAGGAAATGAATGAAATGTAAAGATTTTGCATTGAAATAAAAGTGGTGATTCACGTACATCAAGCACTCTTGAACTCTTTGCTTTTTGACGCTCGGAATGAATAGAGTTTTGCAAGTGATTTGATTATACAAGTGAACGCCCATAAATTACATTGAAACTACTTATTTATAGTATTTACAAGATAACTGCCCTAAAGCAATCGACGGATGAAGTTTGAACTTTAAGGTAACTGCTTCATCAGATGTTGCCATCTGTTTGGCGCTTAAATGTGTTATAAACTACTGAGTACGTGCTTGGAGACTTTGAATTTCAAATTTCCCGCTTCTAACTAAACTCAACCGCTTCTGGTTTGCTTCGAACATGTGTTTCCTCTTTGACACAAAGAAACAACAAAATTCTTCTAAGTCCAGAATTCCTTTATGGTCGACAAGACCAAATTCGACCATTTCCACACTTTGGTCGATTTGACCAATTTCTTCATATTTTCAACATATTCTTCTCATAGTCAACTCCATTATAACATGATATCCCTTTCGACCGTTGTTTTCTTTACTACATCAAAACCAACTTTAAAACACTTAGTTCTTAGTTCCTAAAGGGTCTTTATTTCAGGAAATCACCCTTAAACTATAAGAACATCTGCATTCAATACACGTGCTTGAATACCTTGAGAATTTTCAAAGTAATAATATGTCACTTCTCTCTCTCTCCCTCCCCCTCCCCGTTGGACAACTTATTTTTTTGAAATTTATGAGTCATTAAGAAGATTTGTTGGAAGATGTATGGTCTTTTGGATTTGAACCATTTAATGAATTTAATTTTTGTTGTAAAAAAGTATCTATACATATATATATTAGATCATGTGTACCCAATATATATATATATATATATATATATATATATATATATATATATATATATATATAGAGAGAGAGAGAGGAGGGATCAAATTACACCCGAAGACTTACAACATGAGTTACACTCGGTCAAAAACGTTACTTCGGATTAATATTTTTAAAATCAACCGTTGGATTGAAACATACCATCATATAGATCATACCTATAAAGTTTGAGACTAATCTATAATGATTTACTATGTTAATGAACTATATCAAAATTAACGTTATATGAAAGTTCATTAACATAGTAAATCATTATAGATTAGTCTCAAACTTTATAGGTATGATCTATATGATACGCATTTGTGTATTCAATGTAAATATAGAAATTTTTATTTTGAAATTAAAAAGAGAAAGTCATCCGTTATTAATAAATTATAAATCTTTAAAAAAATCATTATAATTGATTAGTTATCAAATACATAAATAGATTACATAATAAAAATATATTTTTAAAATTTAATCTTAATATGAATACTATCATATTCAATTAAAATAAGAAGATAAATATATAACTGTTTTTATGGTGTTCTTTGGTCATTATATGAAATGTCTTACCTTTAGGGTTAAAAAATATACATTCCGAATTTTAAAATATTATGAACACTATATTCAATAATTACATAACATATTAGTATTCTCATATTCTATAAATCAACATATATAACATATAAATCACAACATATATAACATATAAATCAATTTTATGAGATAACTAGAGATAATGGTTTTGTTATAAAAATACTTAAAATATTTAAATCTAAAATTAGATTCTTGGCTTTTAATATTTCACAAAGCATGTATACCCCCATTAATAGATATTTAGAATTCATTGGTAAATTTCCAAATGAATTAAAGGATAAAACCCTATTGCAAATATTCTTAGGTTATGTAAATTATGTGTTCAACTTTATATCCAACTTAAGCACCATTCTTATATCTTTATTTTTGAGATTTAGAAAGAATCTTTTTATTGGAATGATTCAATGACCTAAAGTGTCTTACAATTAAAACAAATAGTTAAAAAAAAACTTTGTTTAGGAATACTTGATCCCAAAGTCAACCTTATTGCTAAAATTGATAAATCAAACCTAAGTTTTGGAGAATACTAAAACAAATACTTTTGGGCATGAAAAATGAACAAGTTGTCATTTATTATTCAGGAACTTGGAATCCAACTCGGTTAAATTATAGTGCCACTAAAAAAGAAATTTTATCTATTGTTTATGTATTATGAAATTTCAAGATAATTTATTTTCAAAAATATTTTTATTAAAAACGATTGTAAAGCTGTACAGAGTGTTTTATGAAAAGATGTGAAAAATTGAGTTTCAAAACATATTTTTACTAGATGAAAAATATTACTTTCTTATTTTGATTTTGAAATAAAGCATATAAAAGGAACTAAAAATTCATTACCAGAATTTCTTACTAGAAAATTAAACCTACTTGCTTAACTCCATTACCTTTTACCTCAAAAGTTATCATCCCTTTATCTATCCAAAAATTTCACCCTCTAAATTCTATACTACTCCTTCTTTATTACCAAAATTGATCTTTACTATCAAAAATTTCTCTATACTACTATTATCTTTAGAGACAATTTATTATCCTCCTAACTCTTCGTTATTACAAAATATTTCTAAGAATTTTCCCTCAAAAAATTTTCTTCATTCCCTAAAGATCAATTTAAAATCAAAAATTTCTATGAATTCATTTTGATAGATTCTGAATCTATTACTCTTATCCATTAAAAATATCATAGTGGTAAATCTAAAATTAAGTTCTCTAAATTTAAAATTAATAAAATGTTGTCTCTTTTTCTAAAACATGTATTTCACAATATTACTCTTACTTTGATTACACATGGACGCTTGGTTCAACTTCTTGTCTGTTAAATCTTTCAACCATTCTTAATTTATATGATTTAATAAGATTATTTATCTTAGATTCTCCAAATTGTTGGACCAACTTTATAAATATTCCATGATTATGTCTCAAAGACATTTAACAATTTTATAGAAAAATCACTTTTCTCCGGTACAAAACTTTATTATGTTTTGTATTGTTTCTGGAATTACTTAGATTACTTTTGGACTTTTTCTAATGAACCATTATAAGAAGGTTCCTCTTCTACTCAATTAGTCAAGAAATTTTCTATTAAATAGCGCTTAAAGTTTAAATCATATTTGCTGTCTCCATCATTATTAAATTCTTGATCCAAGATCCATTCATGTCTTTGCAAAGATAAGGTTACTTCTCAAAAAGATACAATCTTTCTTTTAGATTGCTCAAAATTACTGGCCTATTTATCTTCTACTTCCCACCATAAAGAATTTTTAACCAAAATTAAAGAAACTAATTTTTTTAATCTAAAAGTGATATTGCTTCTAACACCTCTGGAAATGTTCTGGAAATGTTAATGAGGACCATTGTTATGAAATAATAGATCTTTGAAAGATAAAATCATAAAATTCAATTCAATTATTTTGAAGGAAATATTTTAAAGAGTACACTTGTCAGCAAGGGTCTCCCTTTGTTTGTCTCAATTATCTTTCATTAAGAATTTATTTTGAATTATTTAATTAACTTTATTAAAGTTTTTGTTTTCTTTCAATTGTTCAGGCCATGTGGGTCATTACCTTTTGAAAATTTTATGCTTAGTTTAATTTTATTTTCAAGTTTGGTTGAGTTCTCGTGATCTCGTCTATAAAAGTTATAGGATCACTTGTGTGTTGTGAAAGGCAATTAGGTTTTGAGTATGAAAACTTGAACTACTTGATTTGCCAAACCTTGTTGGTACTGGCATAAGTAAAATTAATCTCTTAAACAATACTTCCACATTTACTTTTATTCTTATTTTTATTATCACCACTATTATGTTTACCGTTATTAGTATTTATATCATTATTTTAATATGTATCAGAGTAAAAAAAAAATAGTGATACGATAATATATATATATATATATATATATATATATATATATATATATATATATATATATATATATATATATATATATATATATATATATATATATATAGAAGATCAAATAATATCTAAAGAGTTACATCATAAATTACATTCGTTTAAAAACGTCACTTCAAATTAATATTTTTTTAAATCAACTGTTAGATTGAAATATATCATCATATAGATCATACCTATAAAGTTTGAGATTAATCTATAAAGATTTATTATGTCATTGAACTACATCAAAATTAACGTTATAAAGTCTATAATTAACGTTATATGAAAGTCTATTTTGACTTTAATTTTTGGATATTTTGATCGTATAGTAAATCTTTATAGTTTAATCTCAAACTTTATAGCTGTGATTTATATAATGGTATGTTTCAATCCAACGGTTGATTTTAAAAAATATTGATCCGAAGTGACGTTTTTGAGCGAGTATAACTTATGATATAACTCTTCGAGAGTAATTTGATACATATATATATATATATATATATATATATATATATATATATATATATATATATATATATATATATATATATATATATATATATATATATATATATATATATATATATATATATATATATATATATATATATATATATATATATATATATATATACGGTAAACATATTAGTAGGATTTAATCAAAATTTTATAAAATTGATAACCTTTATAACTAATGTGAAAAGAAGTTGATATCTCATCGATCACACACATGGCCGATGTAAATAGGTGAGATCTCCTACTAGTAACATAAGTGACACATGAAAAATTGAAATATTCATTACTTTTTTCTTCAGTTATATTGAAGGTACGAAGTGAAAAGTATATTTTCATATTAATTAGTCGTTCGATTAGCGATGCAAAAAAAATTCGTATCCGTGAATATGTGCGGGTGAAATCCGTCATTACAGATATGATGATTTAATAGATATCCACGAATAAAATAAATGGATATTTAGTTATCCGTTTATTTATGGATACGGTATATGGATTTGATGGTACCCGTATCTGCGGGTATCTGTATCCGTTAATAATTACCAGAAATACTTAAATATTAATTTGTTTGAATAATTATTATTATTATTATTATTATTATTATTATTATTTTTATTATTTTGTTAAATATGATATTATTATTACTATTATTATTTTGATAATAGAAGAAATAAAATTAATGTGACTTATTTTTGTTATTATTAATGAGTTAACTTTGAAAATGATATTTTGTCTTTAAAAAGTATTAAAAAAATTAATTATTTAAATATTTTTTAAAAATATATTTATATAATAGTATTCATGAATATCGGTAAATACCCGCGGGTATCTAAAAATTCACGGATATCCATCTAACAGATACCCACACGGATATGGAGCAGATACAGATATCATATTTATTAAACGGGACTGGTAATTAGAGATTAATACCCATACGATGTAAAAAATGTCACACTTACCACAATTATCATATATTTTCTCAAAAATACTATCTGATATGAAATATGTATTTTTCCCAATGTAAAATGTCTTAAATCTTTTTATATAATATTGTATTGTAATTTACTACAACTAATTAATTTCATTAATATTTTAATTTTAATTTTGAAAATATCCTCTTGACTATCTTGAAATGTTTTTAAAATATAAAAGTATAGTATATAAAATTAAATAAAAATGTGGACTTTGATGAGGTAAAGAGGTAAACCTAACACATTGATGTATCTTAAAAATATTTAACAATAAATAAAATTATTTGAATGGTTTCTTGCCAATCTTAAGTGATAAATACTATTTCATTGGAGTAAACAAATCATCAAACTTTTTATATAAATTAGTAAATAGTTTTATATTTATTATATGCATAAAAGAAAAAAAAGGCAAAAAGAATGGCTTTAACTCTCAAACTCGTTTATGTTATGATCATTTTTATTTCTCTGTTTCTGATTGTAACCAATAGCGGTAAATCATTTTCCTTCCATTTTCAAATTCTCTTCCTTATTTTTGCATTATGTTTCATCATATTTTAGTATCATTTTTTTTCTTATTTAAATTTACAGCTCAATTTCCTTCAGCTCAATTTCCTTGCAATGATGACAATGATTGTACAAGAGATATGTGTATGCGTAGTAGTCTAACACCAAAGTGCATTAACTATACTTGCGAGTGCGTGTAAGTATAACAATTAAGTTGAAAATAAATTTATGTTATTCCTTATATTTGTACGTTGAATTTAGAAAACATATATATTTATTTTTAAGCATATAGTTTTATAGTCTTGATCTTCATGAATATGCAAAAAGATATGTTGATCTATGAAATATCATATATCATTTAGAGTCATGGTAACCATTATTTTTATTTTCTCAATTGTTTAGGGTTATTATGACGTGTATTCAAAGTTACTATAAACAGTTTATGATATTTGTAACAACTAAAAAACTTTTTTTTTACTTTTTTTAATCTTATTTTGTTGATTCTTTGTGTAATTGTAGTTATGATAATTTTTGTATTGCAAAGACTTATGATGTCTAATTTATTTCTATCTACAATAGGCATTAAATGTGGTCCAATATATGTGATCCCTTCCTTGACTTGAAACTAGTTAATGTGGTCGAATTTTATAGTTTTTCTGAGTTGGTAACTAATCGTTTTCATGTCATCATGATTTTCACTTTACCCATTCCCCTTTCTCTTCATATATGTGATCTAATGATGAGACATCTTCTTTTTTATGTTTCATGGGGCCGTTTAATGGGTATGGCTTTGGTGCCTTTATGGCGCCAAAGGTACCGTGACTTTAGTTAACAATGATAAGTTTTTTATGATAAAAAAAATAAAAAGAAAATGAAAATATTGTGAGAGAGAGTATCTAGTGGAGAGAGACACTCACAAAGGCAGGTTATCTGTGTTGCCCTAAAGTCACATAAGCCATACCCCAGTTTAATCCACTCACTGTGTGTTTCTTTTTCGGAATATGATGATAGTGATCTATGCATTTTTAAACATTGATTTTTTTACAATGAATATAGTCTCTAAGATGATTGATGCTGGCAAAATGGATGGATTGAATGGATATAGATTGGATTGTTAATCAATGGATTAAAACAATTCATTAATTCATTACAATTCATTAAAACTTCTTTAAATATATCCAATCTAATCCACCTATTTAAAAATAAAATTCATCTGATCCATCCATTAACAATATTTTAATGGATGGATATTCATTCAAAAAATAAATAAAAAAATTCAGTTTTAAAAAAAATAATAATAAAAAATTTTCAGTTTATGAAAAAAGTTTTAAAAAAATTCATTTTCTTTTCAAAAAAATAAAAAAATGTTTTTTAAAAAAAAAATTTCAGTTTTTATAAAAAAAACTCCAGTTTAATTTCTAAATTTTTTTTTTCAGTTTAAAAAAAGAACATTTTTTTTTAAAAAAAAAAATTCAGTTTTTTTGGAAAAAGAAAATAAAAATTTAAATTAAAAAAAAAATTTAGTTTTTTTTCAAACAATATATATTTTCAATATTTTTCCTAAAAAAAAAATTCAGTTTAAAAAAAATCAGTTTTCTTTTCTGAAAAAAAAATATTTAAAAAAAAAGTTTCAGTTTTTATAAAAAAATATATCAATTTTTTTAAAAAAAACTAAAAATTTCCAGTTTTATTTTGAAAACCTTTATTTTCAGTTTTCAAAAACAAAGTTCAGTTTTAGCAAAAAAAAATTATCCTGATAATTTTTCGGAAAAAAAATTGAAATTTTCAGTTTTTAAAAAAAATAAATTTCAGTTTCTTAAAAAGAAAAAATTTAGTTTTGTTTTCAAAAGAAGTAAAAAAATAAAAATATATTTATAAAAAAATAAAAAATTCCAGTTTAATTTAGAAAACTTTTTTTTTCAATTTTCGAAAAAAAAAGTTCAGTTTTAGAAATAAAAAAAATTCCTGTTATTTTTCGGAAAAAAAATGAAATTTTCAGTATTTAAAAAAAATAAATTTCAGTTTTTTTAAAAAGAAAAAATTTAGTTTTTTTTTCAAAAAAAGTTTCAGGTTTTTCTTGAAAAAAATAAATTTCAGCTTTAGAAAAAAGCATTTTTTTTCAAAAAAATAAAAAGTATTTTACAAAAAAATTAAAAAATATATTTTTTTTTAAAAAAAATTCAGTTTTTATAAAAAAAAAATCAATTTTTTTAAAAGAAAATAAATTTCCAGTTTAACTTCGAAAAACTTTTTTTTTCAGTTTTATAAAAAAAGTTTCAGTTTTTTTTTTAAAAAAATTCAACTTTTTTTGGAAAAGAAAATTTTTTTCAGTTTTGAAATAAAAACATAACACTTTTTTAAAAAAAAAAATTCAGTTTTTTTCGAAAATAAAATAAAATTTCCAGTATTTAAAAAAAATCAATTTTTAAAAAAATATTAATTTATTTTTCAAAAAAAACTTGCAGTTTTTTATTCCAAAAAAAAATTCAGTTTTTCGGTTTTTCCAAAAAAACTTTCATTTTAAAAAAAAAATCTGTTTTTTTTAAAAAATAATAATTCATTTTTATTATGAAAAAACTTATTTTCTTTTTGAATTATTTTTTTCTAAAAAAAATTTTTTAATTGAAAAAAAAATCGATTTATTTTATCTAAAGAATAATCCATTGGATTATTAAAATGTGGGGATGGATTGGAACAATCCATAAATATAAAAGGTGGATTTGATCAATCCATTAACTTATTTTTTATTTGGTCGATGGATTGGATAGATTTTTTAGTGGATGGATTGGATGAATTTTACTTTAATGGATTCAATTGCCACCCCTTTTACTATCTAAAACAAGTAGCGACATAATTTACTATCCGTTTGTCTTTTATTTATAAATTGATCTAAAATTTTTTTATAGATTATTAATTTTTATTAGAAAAAAAAATTATATCTTTTTTTTAAGGAATTTCTTTTCACATCTAGTACTCTTCTTGTAGATTTCTGGTGGAAAAATTTTAAATACTCTCAAAAAATTCAGATATGTATATTCACCTCAACTTTTACAAAAAAAATAATTTCAAATATGCATATCCGAATACACCTGATTTTTTATGAAAAAATGGTTTCGAATATGCATATTTGACTGTTACGAAAAAATGAGGTGCATTCGGATATGCAATTCGAATACACCTTATTTTTTATGAAAAAATAATTTCGGATATGTATATCTGAATTTTGCTTTGTTATAAAAAATTAAAAATACAACTAAGAATTAAATTAAATTAAATTAAGTGTCTATAAAAAAAATTCGAATTTTTTTAAAATATAAAAACGGAAAATAAATTAAATAAAATAGAAAAACAAAGAATTTAGGGTTTTTAGGGTGGGGTCCCCTATTTTGTCTCAAAATGAGAGATTTTAATCCTTGATTTTTTTCGGATGAGTTGACACGGTAAACTTTTAATACATAGTTGATTTTTTAGAAAATTGGGTTTTTTTACGTTAGATCGCGCATAAATGTCAGAGACACATGAATGCAATATTTAGAACACCGAGATTATTTAGTTACATTTCATTTTATTATAAAATATATTAATTTTTACAATTCACCGTTATAATTAAAATTTTAATTATTACATTCATTGTTTAATTTCATATTATAAATTTATAATTTAAAATAATAATTCAATTATAAATATAAGTTATTTTTTATTAATAATAATTCAATTTAATTTTATTCTAGAGATGAAAGTTCCTTTTCCATAATGGTGATGGTTAAGACAAATTTCTCCTTTTACTTCTGAAGCACACCTTTGGTTCTTATCTGATTTTCTTCAATTAAATAAGATTTTCCCTACTTGGTATACAAGAACCTATATGATGCTTCAACATCTTTTCTAGCCACATCATCATTACTAGATTCATATTCAAACATGCATTTGCTAGTGAGAGTTGTAATTTTGTTGGTTATTTCCTTTTCACTCTCATTATCAAAATAATACTATTTAACAACCATTCCTTTTTTTGCTTCTTGATAAAGGTTTGGAAATTAGCTTTGACATGTCCAAATCCCTCACATTCAAAGCATCTCGTTCCCATGCCTTTGTCTTATTCTTTGCCTTTGTTCTAGGGACTAATGTCGGACATCTTGTCTTGATCATTTGTCCTCCATTGTTTGCCCAGCCTTCTCATAGCATTATTGAACTTTATACCAACTAAATCTATAACATATGAAAAACTCTCTTCAGTATCCTTATCACCTTGATTTTCCTTTTCTTAAGTATTGGATACAAAAGTTACACCTTTGTTCTTCTTTTTTATCTTCCATTCATAGAGACTTCCAAGGTTTGTACGGACCTAATGAGTTCATAAACCTTCATGGTGTTTAAGTGTTGGGCTTCCTCTATAGAAGATACCTTCATATAAAAGTTTTGAGACAAATATCTGAGCATTTTTCTTACCAACTTCTCAAGAAAAAATAATTGATGGATATATCATGCAATCTAATGTTGAAATAAGATATGGATTCATCCTTCTTCATCTTCATATTTTCAAACTCAGTTGTAAGGAGTTGTATCTTTGACATCCTAACTTTGGATGTGCCTTTATGACCAGTCTTGAATATCTCTGTACCTTCTTTAGATTCAGTACAATTTTTTCTTAGTCTCAACATATTCTTGTCAACACCGTTGAATATGGAATTCAAGGCTTTGTTGTTTCCAAGAGATTTTTCATTTATAGCTTTGGACCAATCAACTTCCGACTTTAAGCTTGTATATATATCTTGATAAGTGATCATATGATGTTTCTAAACTTTATCCATAGACTTCCAAGCATTTCAACCTATGGAGTTTAAGAAAGCAACCATCATCCCTTTCTAATAGTCATAGTTTGTGTCATCCAAAGCAGGTGTCCTGTTGACTGAACCTCGATCTTTAGTCTTGTCCATTTGAACATAAAACATCTTCCATGGAGTTCACTCAAATAGAATAGGGTGCCTACTCTGATGCCAATTGAAATTGTATTCCTAAGAGAATAGATGTTGAACAAAATGTTGGAGAAAATGGTCCAACAAGTTAAATCAGCTTTGACACACAGATAGATAACAAGATAGATTCAATGTAAAAGCAGTAAATAATACCAGATATTAGTAATCTAGTTCGATGAAATCACACCTACGTCTGAAGGGAACTCTATCCAAGAAAGGAAGGTCACTATTAGTAACTTAGCACACTTAGTTTTATAGGAACAACAAGCCCATGTTTTACAATGTTTGTTCCTAACACTACTCAATGAATTTTTATTTAGGACTCCCCGTAAATATGAGAATCCATCTAAGTTTCTCTCAATCGCTAATCCCAAGTGATCAACTTTAATAACAAACCTATTGAATATTGAATATTACAACTCAACTATTAAAAATCAACAACTGTGATGTACACAAATATTCAACCTTAACCCTTATTATGGAATTAGCATGGAATAAAAGTTACAAACACTCTGACTCTAGCACAATTATACTAATACTTTTGCATAAAATCCTTGTCTCGAGAGTGAGACTTGAGTCTCATTATATAGAAATGTCTTCTAGGCTTTTCTCTTTTGGATATCTAATTTGACTGCCTCCAAAAAATAGCAAAATTTGTCGGATATGATCTTCTCTACAAATATCTCCAACAAAAATATATGATTTGTTTCTAATTTAAATCTCAATTAAATCTAATTTGAATATCTCTGGTTGTCAAACAAATCAAACAAACCATCTCTAAAATAACTACAATAAATCTGATCAAATCCTAATTAGAATTGGGCACCAAGCAACATCTATATGACCTGTTGTCTAGGCCAGATGTTGCACTGCACACATGTTGAAGCATCGTGTTCAACATGTTGCACCAATACATCTAAATTAACTCTTCAGCTTGAATCTGTAGATCTTATTTGTAGAGTGAATCTTGGATAGAATAACTCAAAACCATAACTGCAATAACATATGTGTGTTGTAAGAGACCAGATGTTACAACATATATGTTGGAACATTGGGTTCCAAGTGTATCTCTTCTACACCATAATTAGTTTGAAGATATCCATGTTATTTTGTATAATGTAGTTAATCCAAAAGGAACTTCAAATATGAAGATATCTATTCAAATTAAGTCAACAAGTTAGTATACGTTAATTCTCACTACTACGAAAAACTCATATGTCAATGATTATGAAAGAAATACAATGACGGTTTTACGTTTGTTGTTAGGTAGTATGTGATTGTAAGAGTGTTATTTAAAACCATGGTATGTCATCTATTCTAGTAATGTGGAAAACGTTCTACCTATAACAACATTGTATTGAACAATCGTAGTAAAATATATATAGGTCCTGAGTTCGATACCAAGCAACATCATTTTTTGCGTTTATTATTTTGGATATCGCTCTACCTACAACAATGGTTGTATCAAACAACCATTGTGAAATTATTTATTTATTTTTTAATATATATTTTCTGATTTTACAAAATTCCTAATTTCTTAACCAAAATTTGTATGAATCATATCAAACCAGAATCAACGAAACGCCTATTTGTGAATCATATCATACCAAAAATTGTTTTACTTCAAAGCCAAATTGCATTAAGAACCAAAAAGTATATATCACATCAAAACTAAAATGAACCAAAAGAACATATAATTTACACATCATTACATTGAATAATAGTATTTGGTGTCTTGGTGTCTTGACTCTAAATCAGAGACTGGGCTAGAAAGTTTATTATAGGGGGTAATACATATAACTTTAAGTTATATTCCCAGTCACTTAGAAGATCGAATAAAAGAAGCTTAGAAGCGCACAATAATTTTAAATTAATATAATATCTTGTTATCGTAGACGAGATGACAATAATTATAAAAAATGCACAACTACAAGATCTCATTTTCAAATTCAAGTATTAGTATTTATTATTTATTAACTAAACCAAATTCCCCACATTGTTATAATATTTTTATTAGTAAAATAGTATTATAATTTATAATAATATAATATAAAATAAAATAAAATAAAATAGACAACATCTCATAAAATATTGATATAATAGTTTAAGAGTTTATAATTTATGATTGTCTTCTTTTAAATATATATTTAATTAAGTTCTATATCAATCAATTATTCATATTGTGAATTAAATTTCAATATTGGAGAATTCAATAAACAGTAATAGAAGAAACAACTGAGTAATTGAATATTATATTTTAATATATATGTGAATAGAATATCACTTATGTGAATATTATATATTTATATATTTGTGTAGAATATTAGTGGGGGTTTATGCCCACATGGTGTTAGGAGTAACTTTGTCCCAACTTTAAACACCTATAATTTCAAATAATAATATTTGTTAGTAAATAAACTTAGAAATTATAGCATACAATAAATTATAAATAAATAAAAAATACTTATTTGTTAATTTTCCCACATGTCTTTTTCATGATCATTACGAATAACATGCACATCATCTGTATCAATTTCTTCATATAAAATAAGCACTTGTGTTGTGTTAGAATTAGTGGAAGGAATATCAAAATTTTCATCATCATTACGAGGAATGTATTTTTCTTAGAGAATAATCGATCATCTCCTCAATAAGTTTGAAGGGTCGATCACATGAAAAAATTTGTTTCACTTAAGTAGTCGTGATAAATGATTTAATCATATAAGTTGTCTTGCCAAGGTCAACTCATGTGAATCCTAACTCTTCGGTTTGCATAAATATTGTAATTAGGAACCCACTTGCGTTTAAATAAATGCACTTTGAAAATAACATAATCAATCTCCAAAATTTTCTCAATGACATTGTAGAGCGCTTTAGATGCCACTATAGGATTCTTATCTTTAGACTTAGAATACATGGAGTATTCGGCCCCAACCATAATTCTACTATTTTGCATTGTAGTATGATCATGTGTTGCTTTTGTATAAAAGGGAAAAAAAATTAATGTCGTATGAGGTCCAAGTTATCACATTATATTTTGGCATGTACAACAACTATTTAATCATCTCGGAAGCACTATCATCATTAGAAATTCTTTCATTAAACCAACTTATGAATTTCCTGTTATGCTTTGTCAAGAATCACTTGTCACTCATTTAGTAATACTTTTCTTCAGGTCTTCTGTGAGTAACTATCTACTCCGTCAAGATTATTCAATATATAGTAATGTGCTTCAATAACTACATCATGAGTCATTAACTTAACATTTAAACTTTGAGTACCTCTACCTCCATATCTGTCAGCATGACGAGACTTTAGAATTCTTATAGACTTTATTTCTGGCATATAGTTTGAATAAAACTCAACAACTTCTTATGTGACGTACATTTCAATGATTGAAGCTTTTAGTTGGTGATGATTCTTTGTATTTCCTTTAAATATATCCCATGTATCATTTTGTTCAATAAATCCACCTTAATTAAATTGGATCACAAAATATGATTTCTCTGACTAGATGAACAAGGAAGTGAACCGTAATGTCAAAAAATGATGGAGGAAAATACATCTTCAATTGACACAAGATTATTGCATCCTCATCTTCTAATTCATCAGATTTTTTTAAAATCAAGAAATTTACTACATATAGCATTGAAGAATAAGTACAATCTGATTATAGTTACTCTTACAATTTGGAAGGATGTCACATATAGTCACTGGTAGAATTTTTTGCATCCAGACATAACAATCATGATTTTTTAAGCAAATTAACTTGACATTTTCTCATTGATACAAGTTTCTTGATGTTTGGTGAGTAACCTTGGGGAACTTTGATACCATGCAAACACTCGCAAAAAAAATGTTTCTTTTCCTTTTTAGATAGAGTGTGACACGTCGGAGGCAAATAAGATCTTTTCATCCATCTTCTGGAGCCAATTGTTGTCTTATACCCATCTCAACCATATCTAAACAAGAATTATTACTATATTTACTCTTTCCTGGAATATTTAGAAGTTTTTCTATCAAACTATCATACACATTTTTCTCCACATGTATCATATCAAGACAGTGTCTTACATCAAGACTAGACCAGTATAAAAGATCAAAGAACACCGGTCTCTTTTTCCAAATAATTATCTCAACAGGACCTTTTTTATTCTTTTCAAAGACAAAAGTAAGGTGTTATTTTTGTTGATAAACTTCATCTCTCCTTAAAGGTTTAGGAGAAATTTCAAACTCCTTCTCTCTGTTAAAAGTTTTTTCTAATCTACTATAAAGATGATTGGGCTTTAGATATTTTTGATGCCAGAGGTAAACAATGTTTTTTCCAAACTTAAGTGGGTGAAAATAGGTATTATATTCACATATAGGATACGCTTTATATCCATTGACATTGTATCCAACCAAATTATCATATCCATGAATGTCAACATTGGACGCATCATAAACTTTTTACCAGAATATGCATCATCAAAATACTTAGATAAACATAGAAAAGTCTTATATTTTCAATTAATGTACTTAGATAAATCTAGGTCGTTTCTAGATTGTTTGGTGCATAAATCATCATACTTAACAACATATACTTGGGCTTCATGCACAACCAAGGAGATAGGTCATAAATTGTGAGAAGAATATACCACGAAGAATGGTTAGTAATCAGATAACCAAAGGGGTTCATTTCATTTGTGGAAAGCCCAAGTCCGAGGCTTCTTGGTCAAGGCCGAAATTCGGAAACAAAGAATTAATTTTCTCCCAATGCAAATAATCGGCTTATTGTGAATGTTTCCATCATATTTTTTTCATCTGCATGCCATATAATATTATTTAAGTCAATTAAATTAACCAAAAGTCTCTTAAACCTTGAAATTATTGGAAAGTACCATAAACAATTTAGCAGAAGGATGCTTCTTGATAACATTGTCATTTTCATCATTGTTCTTATCCTTCACCTTGTATTGCAACTCGCCATAATTCAGACATTGGTCCAAATTTTCATACTTTTTATATAATATGCAATTATTAAGGCGTGCATGTGTTTTGATATACTTCAACCCCATTAGACATAGTATCTTCTTGGGTACATAACAACAATCCGAAAAATTGTTATCTTCTTGTAGCATTTGTTTCAACAAATCAAGAAATTCCTTGAAACTTTTATCCGACGACCCATTTTTTGCCTTCAGATTAAATAATTTTAACAACACAGTCAATCGTGTAAAATTTGTGCACCTCTTATATAAATTTGCAACCTTATCACTACACAAATTATCATAAATATGGACTTTCATAAAATACAATTCTCCAATATCATAGATATTATCTTCTAGTCGATCATACATATCTTCATCAACTTTATGCACTTATGACATCATATTTTGATTTTTATCCACTTCTCCATGTGACGTCCATATTGTATAATTTTGACATATTCTATCACAACATAGGTAATGTAATATTTCTTCCTTTAAACCTTTTTTTTTATATTCCCACAATTAACACAAGGACAATAAAAGATACCATTATTGCCAAGAAGATTTTGTACCACAAATTCAAGGCATTTAAGGCCTTCTTTCTCATACACCAGACCTAATCTATCAGCTTTCATCCAACTACAATACATAATAAGTTCTGAAATTTATATCAAAAGATTAACGTAAATGGCACACTAATGTCACAAGCACAACATACTAATATGGTTATACACATTTGCATATCCATATCAACAATATAACATTTAACAACACTAAAACCTAAAACATATTCATAACCACGAATACAATTCATGACATTGATCAACAACCCAACAATTTCATTTGGAATTACACAAAGTCATAGTCACAAAATCTAAATAAAACATGAACATGGAAACATGACCACATCACATAGTCATAGAATATGAATAAAACCAAAACACAAAGTCATAGATAATTTCTAGCTCTTGTATCCAAATCCAATTGCAATAAAAATCCACACCGTATAAAGGAAAACAAAATGAACAATGAAGACATAAAGGTAATGTATCGTACTTTTAAGAGGAGGAAGAGACCAAGAAATGATTTTTCGTTCCAAAAAATGAATGAAGATGGTGAAGAATGGACATTCCTATAAAAGGATGAAGATGGTGAAGATAAATATTTTTTTATCGATATCATCTGGTTTGCTAGGACATATGTTATGAAGGAAATAAAGAACTTGTTATATTTTAATTTTGCAGGAAAGAATTTCACCAGGGTTGCAAATATCAACCGTAATGAAATATGGCACATATAATAACGGTTAATATAAACAACTATAGTTAATTGTTTTTCAATATTTATTTAGTAATATAAATTAAGGGGAACACACTTTTTATAGAAAACTGGAAAAATGTTGATGCTGGGATTCGAAGCTTATAACCCTTAATCTACCATCAACGTTGTTTTTATGAACCGTGATAAAAAAATTTTTTAGTAAAATAAAAAAAATCAGGCGCATAAAAATGAGATATTACTATAGTTGGCAAAATGGTCATAGTAATAAGATTTTATCAAAGGTATATTTTATAGTAGTTTATATCCTTAACTTACAAATTATTTTAGATTAATAACCTAATACATCTCATCTAAGTAAACTTTTTTATATGTTGTGATTATTCAATTGCTCTAATATAGTACGCTAAGATGAGTTTTGAAAAAACGTTTAGAAAATATATTTTATATGAATCTCGTATTTGAGAATATATCTTGATCCGATAATTTGATACTTGTTTGAAACCCATTATGCTGATTATCAATTGATAAATAAATTTTCTCAATATTAGGGAGAAAGAATAAGCAACTCAAAGTGTGAACCAGAAGTTCAAATGAACAATTTGAAATTAAATATTATTATATCATTTTGATCATGAGAGTTTAAAACACAATTCATTTGCAAAATTTATGAACAAAATTAAAAGTTGCTAATACTCCGCTTAAAGTGGATTCTCTTATTGGATAACATTATATTGCTAATAAGTTATAGTCGCGCCTGAACCGTGGTAAGAAAGTTGTTTCCAATGTTAAAAGTCTCTTACCTATATAAGAAACTAGAGTTAAAGATACCCAAATGAGGATATGAAAATTCTAGTAACACTTTAACATGATTTATTTTTAAGTTCCAAAAGAACTAACCATGTACTTGAAATATATGAAATAAAGAGATCTTGATAAATTATGTCATGAATGGAATATGATGGAATTAAAATATTAAGTCAATATTGAAAATGTATTTGAATATAATATAGCACTAAAGATGATAAATAATAATGATGATCATGAATCAAAGTCTATCAAAGATTATAGACAAAGGGAAATTTCGCCAAAATGAATAGATCCAAATTGAAGAATTAAAATCACTCTACAAGCAACTCACTTTTGGACATGAAGTTTGAACACCTCAAAGTGTGAAACCAATGGGATATAAATGAGTTTTGTGAAAAAGAAAAGTAATAATGATAAAATTGTGAAATACAAAGATTGAGTTGTTGCTTAATAATTTTCGCAAAGTCCTAAGATTAATTTTGATGAAACATATCCACTTGTAGTAGATGCAATTCAATTTTTTATATTAAATTAGAAATGTAGCTCATGAAGAACTTAATTTGAACATGATGGAGTTTGTAACAACTTATTTGTACGGATCACTTGATAGTGACATTACATGAAACTCCCTAAAGGATTAATATATCAGAGGCACATGATTCTGAATCTCGAGAAAGATAGTCTATTAAATTGAACAAGTCTCTATATGATTAAAACAGTATGGACATGTGTGGTATAATTGTCTCAGTGAATAGTTGATAAGGGAGGGATATACAAATAATTCCATATGTTCTTTTAATTTTTTATGACATATCTAGAAAAGAATTTGCTATAGTAGTTGTCTATGTTGATGACATAAATATTATTAGAACTCCTAAAGAGATTCCAAAAGTTATAAATCTCTTAAAGAAACAATTTCAGATAAATGATATATAAAATACAAAGTTATGTCTAAATTTACAAATTGAGCAGTTAGACAATGAAATGTTTGTATATCAAGAAGGTTATTTAGAAAAAGTGTTAAAATAAATACTATTATTTTTATTTTAAAATAAAATCGTTATATATTTATTTTATTTTATTTTTAATTTGTTGACAATAAGGATAAAATAAAAATAAAAAATTTAATTTACATTGATTGTGTATCCCTTCATATATAAAATACTGATAATAAAAAAGAAATTATACTGTTATCAAATTATTATAATAACATGCATTCACTTTGAATATAATTTCATGTTATTTAGATATAAGATAGAACTATTGAATTTAATTCATATTTATATATCAAATTATAATTTTATTTAGTCAATTATAAACTTTTTTTTATTCAATAAAATTATGTTGTCATTTATGTGTATTTATGATTCAATAAAAATCTTATAAAAAATTGAATCAACTCAAATCGCATTGGTTTAGTTCGATTTTATTCTATTATATTTCTAAAAGTCAATCAAACTAAATTAAACCGTATATTTTTTTCTTGTGGTTCAGATAATTTTAAAGGATTTCTTAATGCACCCTAAGTAATTCTTAGGCACCAGTGTGAAATTCCAAATATGGCCCCAGGAATCGATGCACCCATTTATATGAAAATACATACAAATTGGAAGTACAACATCAGTTCCCAACATAACTGAATAGAGTGTGAGAAGCCACACCCTACCACGTTGATATAAACCAGAAATACAACTACGGTTCCCAAACCGATGTTGTATTTCTGGTATTTCGTTTGAGATATACGCGTGCTGCCTCTTCCCCTTCCTCATTTGCAACATACTCAAAAACAAAACAAAACATAAAACACAAAACACAAAAACCTCCAATTTCCCATTGTTTTAGAAAATACATTGTTTCAAAATCCATCAGTGTATAGCAACACATAAGGAAATCATCAGGAATTACCAGAGCTAAACAAGGAGAATCATCAATTGTAAGTTGTTTTTGAGCATTATTGAGTTTTTTTTATTTTACATGCAAATTGTGTTTTAGGGTAGTAAACTTAATTTTTTTTAGTTCTTGCAATGTTTCAAGTCAATACGGAAGTGTTAGCCATGTAAATTTGACGATCAATGGTTGTTTTTTTGCCAACATTAAGGTTCAGTTTCGCCATTGACGTTGCCTTTAAGTTGCAGGTCGTACAGGAATTATATCTCTAGTTTTGTTCATGACTAAAACCGTAAATATACTTTCGGTTTTGTAGCAGTATGTTTTTTCTATCTTCTTTGTACACATTGTGTTATTGTTCAATAATTGGTTCGTTTATTCTTTAGGTATTATGGCTGAGAGACTTTCTAGATTGTGACACGAAAGAATTTCACATCATGCTTCTGTGTGTAGGGAAAGGACGGAGGCTTTTCAGGCTCCTAGACCTGTTGTGTCAGATACACCTGCTGGTTACGGTGTTTCTACTTCCACTTCGTCGACTAGTAAGCGAGAGTCTCCTGCCCACCCATCTCTTCCTCCTTCCTCCCGCAGATGTATGTCCTTTGCGTAGGTATCCAAACCAAGCAAGACTTTTGGATCCCACTCACAGAGTACACCTCCTTCCCAATCGATACCTGCTCCCACACATACCTCTCCACCTCTTTCATCCCACGGATGCCCTATTGTCTTTGAGACAGTAGAGATTTATTCTTCCCAACCTACACCAGCTCCCACCCAGCCTACAACTTCTCCTGCTCCCACCCAGCCTACAGTTGCTCTTTCTCCTATTCAGTCTACACCTGAAGCCCCCTAGTCTGCACTAGTCGCCTATCCACAGCCTACACCAGAGGTGGTGCCAGAGGCTTTTGGAGGAGGACCTTCTGATTTGTCGGTGCTTCCGTTGTATCGGGACCATGTTGCCAAATACTTATGGGACAAAGAGGTGAATGTTTCATCTAACAATTGATATGTATTGTGTTAATTTTTTTGTTAAGTATTGTCTTTATTTAAGTATTGTGTGTTTATCTATGAATGTAGGACTGGGATCCACTAAAGATAATTAACCATGCTCCAAAGATCATTCGTCTGGTACCACCCTCCGAGTCATGGTTCCAAGAGCTTCTGCACCTCACTAGGCTGCATGATTTGGTCTCATGCGATTATACTATCGTTAATCATGGTATGACTAATGCTTTTGTTGAGAGATGGCATCACGAGACATCTTTGTTCCACCTACCACATGGTGAGATGGAAATCATAGTGGACGATGTCGTGTATCTGTTGCACCTTCTGATTAGAGGGATGTTTTTAGCTCATGAGAGGTGCACCAAAGACGAAGCACTGGATATGTTGGTGGTGTACTTAGGAGTCACTCTAGAGGGTGTTATGGCTAAGATCGACAAAACTCATGGGTGTCATGTCAAATTTAGCTACTTGAAGAATGTGTTCACATCTGAGGTAATGCATGCACAACAAGATGTTGGTGACGATCATCAAGCAACCCATCACCAAGGACGTGCTATGAGGGCATATCTTTTGTATTTTGTTGGGACACATAGTTTTGTGGAAACTAGTGCCATTTACGTTGATATCATGAACTTGCGCTTGTTTGACAATTTTCAGCAGATTGCGAGGTGGATCTAGGGGCAGGTTGTTTGGTGTATTTGTACCAAAAGTTGTCTGGTGGCATTAAGTGGAATACAAAGCAGATGACTGGCAACATCACACTTTTGACGGTAATATTTCTTACTTTTATGTTATTTTTGTTTGGTTATGTAAATTTCTTTGCTTTCGTTGCTTACTAATGACTATAATATTTCAGGCTTGGATCCTACAACATTTCCCTCATATATCCAGATGGTCACTTGAGCCTACATATACAGAGGTTCAGCCATAAGCGGCTTCATTCGACCCACTTCAAGGGAAACATGCGATAGAGCCATTCAGGGTGTATATAGATCACCTGGCTTATGAGGATATATGTTTTCATGGATACGAGGCTCACTGTGAGACGGTTCCCTTTGGCGATATTATGTTGTTCATTGGGTGGTTGGCTTGCGGGTCGTGCAAGACGGCTCCTTACTTTCCTGAGCACATGATGCGCCAATTTGGATACATGTAGGTCATTTCCTGACTACCATTTGAGTGTGTCGCTTCCATGGTGAAACAGGAGGATATGGATGAGATATTTGATGATTATCTTAACCATCTCGTTTCGGATGAGGCTTGGGGTACCATAGCACCAAAATATTTGAGCTATGAGGATGGTTATATCTTATGATTCTTCGGGGTGTCTCATCAATATCTGGTACAAGAGGCTCCAAGTAACCCGTCTAGACCAGCACGTGCGAAGATTCCAGAGGAGGAGCAGGCTAGGGTCGATCATGTCACTGACGTGTTGCCTAGGTGTCGTCGTATCATGGAGGTTGCACATACGAGTATTGATAGAGGTTTGTTTCCTAATGGCTCTGATTTTAGAGGTGTTCTAGATGCCATCATGGAGGAGGCTAGGGGGCTCTGCAGTACATGAGGCAGCATAGAAATGTCGGGAATATCACAGGCTGACTCATTATCCGTCATACTTAGTAGTCTGATAGTTTAAGATGCATTTTGTTATTAGTACTATTGTGTTTTTCATATTTTAAATTATTTTGATAACATTTTGAGGAGTATTTTGTGTACCTTATTTTGGAACATAATATTTATGAGCATTAGTACGTATGTTGTGATTAATTCGTATTTAATCAAAATCGTATTTTAGTACGTATTTTGTAAATGCAACAAACCTGCATAAAATTGTGTTCAAAAATGTCTATGCAGGAACCGAATGAAACTATGGTTCTACACCGCAGTTACAATTCCGGTTTCAAACATGATTTTCAAAAAAAGTATGCGCCCCAGAAATGTACTTTTGGGTGACATTTTTGGTTTTACATATGATATTTTTACGCAAGATGCCTTAAGAAATTCTCTAATTTTTATCTTCAAAACTGTCTAAATTGTACTATAAGCACCCATAAGATCAACATTATTATTTGTTAATGCAATTTGGCCCAAGAGATATCTACATCTTCTAGAGTGGACAACTCTTTGATTCACGTCTTCATGAGATATACAATAAGACCACGAGAAATTAATTTCAATTGCTCAAGATGGATAATCCTTAATTTATCCTTTTTTTTCTCTCACAACCCACAGTAAATTTTACTCAAATTTAATAGGAACAATATTGAACCTTCTCCATAATGATTCTTAATTATCCAAAAGTGTTGACAATGTGTTTCTCGAACTTAAAATATGCTCTCAAACCCCACAAAAATAATCTCTCTTGTTTTTCACAGTTTTCTTCTAAGTAAATTTCTTCACCCACCTCATACTCTTCTAGCGCACCATGTGAATTTTCAATAATGCCCCTAGAAACCGAAAGTTTATTTTTGATTCGCACCCTATATCATGCAAATCACGTTGAAAAGGTTTGGTGTAAACTAGAAATATACCTCTGGTTCCATACCGTAGTTATATTTCTGATTTCTGGACGCACTTAAGGGCGCCAGAAACGCTTCCCCTTCCCACAACAGCAAAGTTTTTCAAAAAACAAACTCAAACTCTCTTTTCAACCCTTCTCACCAAAATCAAATTATTTTCTCAACAATAAACACAAATCACCAAGCATTGGATAACTACAACATCTAACAGAATCAAGCAAGCAACAACCACTTTCAATCAATCAAGTAAGTGATTTAAGATATTTTTAGAGTTTATGTAATTTCTATTGAAATTAGTGAAATAGGGTTTTAAATGTGTTATTTTATGTAATTTATATCATTAGGAGCCATTTGATGAGGTTTCTCTATTTACATGTTGGTTGACCTACAGTACTCGAAAGATTGCTGCTGCTTATATGCCCGAGCGAGTGATGCATCAGTTCTAGTTCTGGTATACCTAGACCATTCCTCAGCATCCTGTTGTATCTACCCCTCCGACAGTGAAGAGGAGGGAGATGGATGAGATTTTTGATGATTTTGAGAATCATCACGTACCTGAGGAGGCCAGGTTTATCGTGGCTCCAGACGACTGGAGTTACGCATACGATTACATGTTGTGGTTCTTTAGGGTTTCCCATCCATACATGATACAGGGTGTTCCAAGGAACCTACCCAGGTCGGTTCATCAGGAGATTCTGGAGGAGGAGTAGGCGTGGAGGGATCATGTCCAAGATATGCTGCCTAGGTGTCGCCGTATGATGGAGCTAGCTAGGGATGGCATTGACAGAGGGTTGTTTCCTGACGGATCTGATGTCAGAGGCGTTTTGGAGGCCGTCATGGCGGAGGCTGGGGGTGTCCTGCTATACAGGAGACAGCGGAGGGACACCTCGAGGGTGACAGGCCGACTCATCGTCCGCCATACGCAGTAATTTAGTTTGATTGTATTTTGACTTTAGTTTTTTTATTTCTTATTGTATCAAATTTGTATTTTGAATACCATTATTATAAAATGCATTTTGGATAACATTTTTGGGCTACTACTCGATTTAAAAATTGCAGATCTTTAATTCGATTTATAAATTTAATAGTTTGTTAAATTATTTATTGCTTTAGTTATATTTTTCTGCTAACTGTCATGCCCAGAACCAAATGTATACTTCAGATATGAAATCGGAGCTATACTTCCGATTTTCACTCAAATATTTTAGAAAGTGGTGCGCACCAAAGATATATTTCCAGTTTTCTAAGGACATTTTCGGAAACGTATAGGGTTTAATTCCACCTTGTGGAGTGGGTTAAGAAACTCGCTTCTGATTTAGAAAAAAAACAAATATTGTTTTAAAATAGGTGTAGATAAGTGATGTACTTATACGCTGGTTCCTATTTAGTTTGCCTGGTAACATACATGTACACCATTTGTTTCTTCAAGCCTATGACTTGCAAGTACTTATTCCAAATAAGTCTGACACATTATGCTTAACTTCTATGATTCAAGTTGTCTTGAGTGTGTACATGGTTGTTACATTAATGGCCAGTTTTTCAAATATAAACAAACTTGAGCTATGTTGTTTAAACTTCATTAGTCATACATTACAAGACAGGTTGCACTATTTTGTTTTCATATGCAAGATTCTATGTTGGAATTGCAATGCTGCTCCTTGGCAACAAGAGACACAAAGTGTACCCTTTCTACAATTGTCCCAATAAAGCATTGTTACCTTACATGGCTTTTTATGGGAACAAAAACAAGTTGCCTTATAAAAGAGCTTCTAGTAATATTCATATAAAAGACATCTTTATCAATGTATACCCTTTGAATATTTCATTTCTTTTCATTTGCAACATGATTTGATCCTGCTATTCCTCATAACTATCTTCCATGTGGTAATGAGGAGGATCTTGAAACAGGTTCTTGTCTAGAACTGAATGGTACTGAAGAAGATACTGAAGCTGAGGGTCGAAGGAGGGGCGTAATAGCCCTACTTGAAGTTTCATTAGCAATAGGAGGAGAAGGGGTAGCCGTAACAGATGTTACGGGTTGTAGTTCTACTTCAGTACCAGTGGCAATGTCTTGGAGGGAATCGTCGATTATTCGATGATCGTCTTCTTCGATAGACAATACAGTGCTCGTGTCTGTATGACTATGAACGGTGGAGTCATCAGGGAACATACCGTGTCTTCTCTTCTTCCTAGCTGCTTTACCCCATCCATGAATGGTTTCTCTTATCCTCTGTGGAATCAATGCTGCCTTGTAATTTGTTCCCATCTGAAATAAATGTAGGAAAATTGTTTATGTTATTGCATAATACATGATAGTGCTAGTAACTATTCAACTTCAAAGTCCAAACTCAATATGGAGCCTGCAACCCTCTCCAGTCTCCGGCCAAATTGTCAGTCGTTATGGCCGGAGAGGACTAGAATGAGTTTATGTTTGCAGACAGATTCTTACACTTCAAAACCACAAATTCAAGCTTTCCCCTTTGAAAGCATGGAAACATGTGCCGACCGACACTAAAACAAATACATACTTAGTTACCTGTGTAACGAGTGCGTAAAGTGGCAACGTGCTGTAGCTGCAAAGAAACTGTCCGGCAAATCTACAAGATTGAATACAAGTACGGATAAAGGTTTATTCCAGATAGAGAGAAAAGAAAAACAGAAGCTTTCTTGATTTCTACATACCCCAAGATTAGCCTTAAATAAACAAGGAGGTGATTCCGAATAAAGCAGGAATTATATCCAAACTGCCACTGCAGTAAAAGAACAGGCATTTTATTAATCAAATGCCGCTGTATAAAATTTTGTTTATTTTATTTATTTGGACGTTTTATAAAGAATCTTGTTTAACATGGATAAGGAAGTACCCAGAACCAAAAGAATGAAGCCAATTCAAACGCATTCTGCGAAAGAAAAGAAGAAAGATAACATCAGAAATTAAGAAGATAATAACAACTGTAAGCAAGAAATAATTGCACAAGACGTAGACGAACCATGAACAACCTGGAAGAGAATGAAATGGATTAAGGAAAGTAATAGTTCAGGCTTTTTAAACCAGAAAAGTTCATCGCGAGGCCTCAACTTAGCTTCTGAGAAGAAACCAGTAATTCCAGCATTCTCCAGTGCTAACGTAGCAATAACTTGCTGTAGCTTTGTTCCCACCAAGAGAACAAGCTGTTCTTCAAACAAAAGAGCAACCACGCGCCATTCACAAAGTCAATGGTTTAGAAACGAAAGTAAGTAGTTCGGAGGGAATGAAAAAAGTAACTTACAGATATAGGAATGATAGCTATCCAGAAATATAGATTAGATCCTGTGTTAAACGCGCACAAAAAAATGTTAAGTTTCAAAGGTATGCCAAACCGAGTATTACTTAATCACACCAACTTGAGGTGGAATGGATGGTTTTGCCAAAAGAAAAATCCATGGAGAATTTAAGGGAGAAGTTATAAACTTATAATCAAGGCAATACCTTTTATGTTGAAAAGCATGAAACCGACGACAAATCCCCAGAGTGGGCCGCTACAACAGATTTTACAAAAAAAGAGCAGGATTATCAGCTCTCAACGTCATCAGAACCAAGTTGGGAAAAACAAAAGAGATTATCATGAAGCTGCAATAATAGTTACTGCTGTATCTCAGCTAGTACTAACCTCACACCAACTATCTTTTGGAATTCCTCTTCCATAGACCGAACCATGTAGCTGTGGAAATCATATTTTGATGAAAGGTTGTGATTCTGCCATGATCACGGAAATCAGATAATAAAATAATTAACATTCACAAAGTAGAAGTTTATACATACTACACAATTCCAAGAAACCTAACATACAATACAAGTACCTTCATTAGGCAAAAAGACTAATATCAAAAAATGCATGAAGTAATTTTAAAATGCATATTTCCAATCTCCATCAGAAAATTAGAACTGGAGATTTTTTAACAGGAAAATAGAAGTTTAGAGGTAAGAGTTAGAAAACTCGTGAATCTTTGTGAAATGGTGAATTATTATGATATTTTGAGAGAAACATGCAAATACAATGAGATAAGAACCACGCGACTCAAAACCATTTACTCCTTAATTAAATTTTGTTGCATTGTTCCATACCATGATGAAGCCTTTGCGAAGTGTAAGGTAGTCAGCACGAACTACAGATCGCCCAAATTGACGATAAAAGCATGTCTGCAACTTGACCAAACTTAAACATATAATAAGTATATGAAACCAGGATTCGTCTCATCAAAACTTCTTACATGTATATGCTTGTTGAAACAGAACAAGATGGGTAAAATAATGCATAATAAATTGTGGAATGGAGAGTATTAGGTGAATGAACTATCTTCATACAAAAAAGTTTGCCATCAAAAAGATGCTGACAGATATAAGAGATTCATGTAAGTGAGGAAACAGATGGAGATATTTAATTACCATCCAAATAGCTAATGGGTTTGATGTATGAGTCTTGACAAAGGTTGATTGCCTTCGCATAGTCAGCTGCCTAGTAATATCTGTCGCAACAAAAGAAAAATGCCAGCCAATTAAGTTTAAGTTAAACAACGGTAAATGAAATTTATAGCATGTTTAGAGATGATATAACCTACAATAACTACAGACGCAACAGAACAAATGCATTACGGAATATTGAGATGTACTAAGCTTACCAGCTAAATAATTGCGCCGATCCATGTGAGCCTCATCCTCCCACACTCTCCAGCTGTGAATCTGGTTTATAAATTTAAAGTGTTATTATGTCAAACAGAAATCCAAAAATGAAATAACAGAATGTTTTGTCTCCAACCTCGATATTGAGCCAACTAAATAAATAACACTAAGAAACATCTCAACAAGATTGTTCTATACTATTATATTTCTGTCTAATTCAATGCATATTTAAATTACTAATTATTGTACACGTTGGATTCACGCTCACTGACACTAGAAGTAAAATATAACTGAACAACAGTTTTTAAAAAAATTAAGCACAAATCACTTTGAGATCTACATTTGAAAAAAATATATCTAACCTTCACAATGGCCAACAGCATTGTTAGGCAACTGTAAGATACATGTGTTATCGCCATGACAAAAATGAACCGATGCAACTGCTCTAGACCTTCATACGAAACAAACGGTTCATAACCCTGAGTAACATAACAAATTGCAAATCAACCTCCATTAACATATAGAGCAATAAAAGATCGAGATAGTCAAATTTAACACATGTGAATTATACAGTTCATGCCTCTTTGCAGGAGCTTCTGTTGATTCCATTCAACATCCTTCTAATTAAGCGAGTGTAAGAAAATGCTGTCAATAATTTACGTCCTTCAGATCCATTCTCTTCAATTTCTTTATCAATCTCAGATCTAGAGCACGGAGCAAAAGCACTATTATAGAACTTCGATGGAATGCAAATATTGGCTATCATGCCAGAGGTAGCAGTAAGTAGGAGAGATATAAATCCAAGCAACATCAACTCTGAAGATAAAATTACAAAATTAAGGAAAATTGATCAGTGAAAAGATACACATTGCATAAAATTTGCACAATGCAGAGAAGTCGGTAAGGACTAACAACAACAAAAATAAAAATGAAATCTTGTTCATATTTGGAAGAATTTTCAGTAGAACTTAATCCATGTATACCTTCTTTCATCTTCTCCAAAGCTTCAAGCAAAGGTTTTCTATTAGTTTTCCGCAGCCACTACAGCCACAGAAAAAATATTACCGCAGATAAGAAGTCATACCAAAGTAAACAAAAAAAAAAAACAGCTTAAAAAGAGATGGTTTTGTCACTAGTAACATTAACATATGGTTATGATAGAATCAAGCTCAAAGCATCAAATTAGAAATATCAATATGTACACAAGGGTGTGATTCTTTCATTTCTAATAATATATGCAGTACAGATAAAATCTGTCTGAGACAAACATTAATTCCAAAAATGAACCTAACAGTGCGCAAATCTTAAGCTCAACTGACAGAAACCGATATTGCTAGATTGGACATCATCACCAAGGTTCGATCCCTATTCCCTAGTACTCATGGTTGTGTGTGTAAGTTTCTAGGCAAAATACTTATTTTTATCCCAAGTCTTAATCAGTATTATTAAATAGCAGCTTTAGCGCTATTGCATAGCAGAATTTGAACAAATCACTATTGTTGCACGACACACTATTTGGTACAAAATCTTGTAAAATAGCGGCTATGGGCTATAGCACCGTTGCATAGCAGAATTTGAACAAACCGCAATTTGGAACGATCCCCAATTGACAACACTGCTTATAGTTCATAATTTAGCAAAATGGCTTAAAAATGCAACATGCTTCCAATTCCTACCATACAACTTCATAAACAAAACCAAATTCCCACCTACAAGATTTCAACAATACTTACATTGCTTAAACGGTTAATCGAGCGCTCCACAAGCAAAGAAACCGCAACAAAGATGGTCAACACAGTGGCAACAGACCAGGTAGGAGTCAAGGCCAACGACCTTGTTTCCTTCGCATTTTCCGCCATACC
Organism: Vicia sativa; assembly: GCA_021764765.1. Classification (NCBI taxonomy): domain Eukaryota; kingdom Viridiplantae; phylum Streptophyta; class Magnoliopsida; order Fabales; family Fabaceae; genus Vicia; species Vicia sativa. The sequence goes on along the minus strand of CM038792.1, from coordinate 170,084,630 downwards.
GAAGTATCCAAAACCACAGTCTCAAACCTTATACTTAACCAAGTGCCTTAAAAAATCTAAGGCAACTTAATTGACTTAAAATTAGGGTCTCATTTCAAATCAACTTCAAAAACAATACAAACACACTTGGAATCTATAAAACCAAGTGAATTCTTTGGTTCCTCACAACAACATATCAATAACCTCTATACTCCAAAGATGTATATAACTTTCAAAAATTACAGAAATCCCCCATGGCTTTTCTCAATAGAAAAGATGGGGTAAATAAATACCTATATTACTCTATAAAGGATTATAAACCTTCCTGAAAGTTCTTGAAAACCCTTCAAACAAAGCTCATTTTCAAATCAAACTCTGCAACAAACAAAAAAAACATAAAATAAAATTAAAATAAAACGGTTATTGTTCTTAAGAGTGTTTCAAATTTGAGTAACAGTTCTGAAATCAGGAAACTCACGGAAGAATTGTTATGGAAGAATGGAAAGTGAAGATCTCTGTGTGGTGTGTGTGTCAGTCAGATAAAAAGTGAAAGAAAAAAAAAACAAATTTGAAGCTTAAACAAAGATATTACGTACATACATTGAATGAGTTTACCAAAAAAAACTACGTGCTTTTTTATGATTTTAATATATAGTGTGAGAAAAGGGGTAAAGGGGTATTTTCATTATGACTTTTCGGTATCTTTTTTCCCTGGGCCACAGCTCGTGCCAACTCGCATTACTATTATTGTAATCATTTTTAGTGAAGAGTAGAGAATAGATGGCAAAAGGGCAATACTAGACTAGTTTAAACTCGGAAAAAATGGAGTGCTGAAACACTTTATTTTACATTGGAGAAAAAAATTAAGTTAGGAGGGATGCGGGTATTGATACTTGTGTTAGTAAAATTTAGGGGAACAAATATAATTAGACTAAAATTTTAACTCGTTCCACGAAAGTGTGGAGAAAGAAAGATACGTCTCACGGATGGGAACCATTTCCTCATTTCAAATAAAAAGTATTAAAAAAAAAATTTGAGTGATTGTTTGATTTATACCAAATGAATTATATATGATAAATAAAATAAGGACAATATTTTTTATTGGGAATTTCTCGACCCACCAAGTGGTCTTCTTCTCCATCTCCGGTGAAAACTCAAAAATATTCTCAGATTTCGTAAGTGTACTTACGAATTTATCTCGGAAGTAGATTTCACAAGTGCACTTACGAAATTGTTTGAACAAAGGATTTTCAAGAAAGATTGTTTTGAAGAGGGAGGAGGAGGAAGAAGAAGAAGAGAGAGAGTTTCTAACTGTATAAACCGAAAACTAAATATTGATTGTGATTATTTTGGAAAAACTCTTACTTCTATTACAAAGAGAGTCCTTTATATAGGCAACCACTGTCCAGACCCAGAATAGAAACTAAGCTAAGGCACAAACATACAAAGGCCCAAGTAGCCTTCGATTACACTACAACACATGTTGTATTCGATTACTTCGAATACAGCCTAACACTTTTGATTCGACAACCTAATTAATTTGACTCACTTGGTCTATTCGAAGGAACAGAAATTATACATTCTAACACAATCTCTAATTCATGTTCTTGAGACTTCTCATTCATATGTTTTTCTTCAATTCTTCGAATCTGACTTTCTTCAGCAGTTTGGTGAATATGACAGCTAGTTGTACTTCTGTCTTGTTGTGCTTTATTTCCAACTTCCCTTTGTTGACTTGATCTCTCAAGGAATGATACCCTTTTTCAATGTGCTTACTTCGACCATGACACATTGGGTGATTCGCCAAGTTAATGGTTGATTTGTTGTCAACAAATAGCTTTATCTTCTTAGGCTTCATTATCTTGAGTTCCTCAAGTAACATTTCATTCATGCAACTTGGCTTGCTGCATATGATGCAGCTACATATTCTGCTTCGCAAGATGACAACGCCACAATGCTTTGTTTCCTCGAACTCCAAGAGATTGAAGCACCTTCGATCATGAAAATGTAGTTTGCGGTACTTTTCTTTTCGTCTTGATCTCCACTGAAATCTGAATTAGTGTATCCATGGACTTCGACACTTGTGTTGTCCTTCGACTTCCTAGGCAACAACACATCATGGTCAATAGTTCCCTTATGTATCTCAACACCCTCTTTACTACGATGAGATGACACTCTTGAGGTTTCTCCATAAATCTTCTTAACAATCCTACACTTTGGCAGATATTTGGTCTAGTATTTCAAAGATATCTCAGGGATCTAATGATTTATTTGTACAAGATCGAACTTACAAACTCATCATTCGAATCCTTCTTCAACTTTGCTCCAGTTTCTAACGGAGTGACAACTTCATTACAGTTGCTCATGTTAAATCTTTTCAAAATATCTTGAGCATACTTAATCTGATGCAAGAATACTCCTTCTTTAGTTATTTTGAATTCTATACCTAAGAAATACAAGAGATTTCCTAAATCGGACATTTCGAATTCTTGCATTAGCTTTGACTTGACTTTCATTATCTCAGCTTCGCCAGCTCCAATAATGAGTAAGTCATCTACATAGAGGCATAAAATGATTTGACGGACATTGTTGACATCATTTACATACACTCCATGTTCAGAGACACACTTTGTGAAACCTGTTTCGATCAGGAAGTTATATACTCTCTTATTCCAAGCTTGAGGATCCTGCTTTAAACCATAGAGAGCCTTCGTTAATTTTTATACCTTCGACTCCTGCCCTTTGACGCCGAATCTTGGTGGTTGAGTAACATAGACTTTTTCTTCTAGTGGACCATTCAGGAATGATGACTTTACATGCAGCTGATGCATCTACCATCCCCTATATACTGCTGTCGAAACCACAATTCGAATTGTTTCTAGCCTTGCAATCGGTACATATACTTCATCGAAGTCTATACCAGGTTTTATAGAGAGCCTCTAGCCACCAATATTGCCTTATACTTTGCAATCTCGCCATTTGGCCTTTGTTTCACCATGTATATCCACTTTACATCAATTGGCTTCTTATTCGTTCTTTCAACAAGCTCTTAGGTCTTGTTCTTCTCAATGGCTCTGAGTTATTCTTTCATGGCTTTACACCAATTCGAATCTATCATGGCTTCACCCAAGTCAATTGGTTCTACTTCAGCCATCATCATTGCTTCTTCGATTAAGTCCCCATCACAATCAATTGCTTGATCTAGTAATCTTTCATACCTAGCTAGCCTTATTGATTCAACTTTTGTTCTTGTTGACCTTCTCTCATTTCGTTCAGGTGATTCTTTATTTCGACTAGTTGAAGCGATGCCTCGTTCACTTTGACTAGTTGTAGGCTCATCTTGTTGATCTTTTTCGAACACAGTTATGACTGTGTCTGATTCCTATTAAATTAAACTTTGACTCCAGGTTCATTCTTTGCTTTTATCTACAAGAACATCTTTGTTGATTACTAGTTTATCTTCGATTAGTGAATACAATTTGTATGCACCAGTCGAATGATAACCTATGAGAATCATGACTTCACTTAGATCATCCAGTTTACTTCTCAATTATCCAGGTACATGCCTGAAGCATATTGATCCAAAAACTCTAAGATGACTCACACTTGGCTTCGACCCTGTCCAAGCCTCATAAGGTGTTTTTCCTACTATCTTCTTTGTTGGACACCTGTTTAGGATGTATACTGTTGTTGAAGCTGCTTCATCCCAAAATCTCTTGGGCATATCTTTAGCTTTCAACATATTTCTTGTCATGTTCAGTATACTCCTGTTTTTCCTTTCAGCTATACCATTTGTGTTGAGGCGTATAGGGTGCAATAATCTCATGCTTTATACCTTCCCCATTACAAAATCTAGCAAATTCAGCAGACATATATTCACCACCTCCATCAGTTCTTAACTTCTTTAATTTGCAGACACTTTGTTTCTAAGCATGAAACTTGAACTTCTTGAACTATGTGAATACCTCACTCTTCCTTTCAATCGGGTAAATCCACATATGTCTAGTGAATTCATCAATAAACGTAAGGAAATACCTGTTTCCTCCATTTGACTTTACTTCAAATGGTCCACACACATCAGAGTGAACTAGTTCTAACTTCCTCTTGGATTTTATAGGCAAGTCATCTTTAAATGCCTTCCTCTTTGAACGTTTTATTTTTTGTCAGTGGGGATTTCATTATTAGCCTCCCATCAGCCCTATATACTTTCATCTGATTCCTTTCAAGCTTCATTTTGAAGCCTTTTGCAAGTAATTGACCTACACTTATCAAGTTACTTGTCATAGAGGGTACATACAGTACTTCAATGATAACAACCTTTCCACCATCCTTCCTGACAATCGAGATATCTCCTTTACCTTCAGAGTTTATGTATCTTCCATCAGCAAACTTTATCACCTTTTTAACTAACTCATCTAACTTGGTGAACCAATCTTTATTGTCAGTCATATGGTTGCTACATCCTGAATCCAGATACCACATGTTGGTTTTCTCAGCGTTTGACTGAGTGTTTACCATCATCAGCACATCATCAAAGTCATTATCTCCTGCTCGTGCATATTGGGCTTCATCACTTTCTTTCGCTCTTGTTGCTTTCTTTCTTTGACAGTCTCGAGCATAGTGACCAAAGCCTTAATAATTTTAACATTGCACCTCTTTTGTGTCAACTTTTTTCCCAGAGTACTTGTTGCCCACACCTTTCTTGATCGAATCAGCATTCTTGCTTGACTTCTCATCACCTGCAAGATGTTTTCGTTGCTTCAACTTCTCAGCTTTCTTGCTGAATCTTGATTGTAATGCATGTTCTGCCACCTTTTCTCTTTTTGAGATCCTCTACTTCAATCTCATCTCATGAGCCTCCAATGAAGCTTGAAGTTCTTCTAGCTTCATCTCAGATAGATTCTTGGTCTCATCAATTGTCACTATAATGTAGTCAACATCTTCAATTAGAAATATCAACACTTTCTCTATTTTCTGCAAATCTATGAATGTTTCACCACATGCCTTCATCTGGTTTTTCAGTGTCACAATCCTTGTAAATTATGCAGAGACTGATTCATCATCTTTCATCTGAATCATCTCGTATTGCTTCCTCAATGTCTAAAATTTCACCTTCTTTAATTTCTCTCCTTCTCCATCCAAGTTCTTTAACTTGTCCCACGCAGCTTTTGTTAATTCTTCTTCAAATATCTTCTCAAATACATCAGGATCCACACACTGATGAATCAAGAATAATGCTTTGCAATCCTTCTTCCTCTGATCTTTGTGTGTAGCTTTCTGAGCATTTGTCGTGTCTGCTTCCAATTCTGGTATTCCATCATTCAAGATTTCAACAATATCTTGAAATCTGAAGATAACCTCCATCTATGCAACCCACCATTGATAGTTTTCACCTTTGAAAATTGGTAGATTCGCTGGAATCTGCGACAATGTTGTTGTTCCGTTTGCCATTAGATTCTCTCTGAATTGCAATTGAGCTCTATGATACCAATTTGTTGGAACAAAGGATTTTCAAGAAACATTGTTTTGAAGAGGGAGGAAGAAGAAGAAGGGAGTTTCTAACTGTATAAAATGAAAACTATATTGATTATGATTATTTTGGAAAAACTCTTACTTCTATTACAAAGAGACCTTTATATAGGCAAACAATGCCCAGGTCCAAAATAGAAACTAAGATATGGCCCAAACATACAAAGGCCAAGTAGCCTTTGATTACACTGCAACATGATAACACGAATTTATATAACATATTTGACGTAATTTTCATAGACAATGTTGCTATTTTTATTTAATTATATTATTTTATTTCCGTATTACGTTGTTATTTTCTATGTTTCAGGTATTTGTATTAAATAAAGACAAATCGAGCAAAGAAGTAAAATCGAGGAAAAATCGGATTAAAAAGCAAAAGAAATGAAGCAAAGGGATGATATACCAAAAATGAGGGGTTAAGAAGAAGAAAAACAATTATACCAAGCCAAGAGACTAAGCCCACAGCAAGCAAGCCCATGAAACAAGTCCAGCACGCGTTTTCCACTGCCACGTGGGCTGAGACGGTCGTCTCACACCCCCTCTTTCCTAGGAGGCACCCGCCTCACATGCAGCGTGGGGTCCACCATTTTCCCAACATTTTGAGGCGTCCGTCTCGCTCCTCTCTCTCCATGTGGGGGCGTCCGCCTCCGACTCTCCAGGCTGTATTTTCTCCACGTAGTTAGCTTGCATACGAAGTGGAAGGAAAGGGCAGTTACAAAGGGAGCTATAAATACAAGTTCCAGTTTCAGAATTAGGGTCGGCATTTTTACCGAACAATCGTTATTTTTATTTCATAATTTATTTTCCTTTCAGTTTTGTACTTTGATTTTACTTTTCGTTTTCATTGATCTAACCTTACGTTAGATCTAGTGCTTTTTATTCGTTGTTTATTTTCTTCTTTCGAATTCAAGAAGTCTCCGAGCAGATCCAACCGACCTGTGGTGGATGCACGTTTATTTCGAAGAACAAGATTATTTCCAGCATTCTTAATTTCAGGTTTAATTTAATTATTTTATTTAATTTAATTTATTGTTGCCTGATATTATTTATTTAATTTCGGAAATGTTTAAATATATTAAACCATATTATTTATGCATGTCTGAATTAATTAATATGTCTGGCTAAATTGTTTTGATATTGGTATGTAAATTAATCGATCCAAAGGAATCCAAAATAAACTGCCATAATGTTACGTTGTTAAAAATATTCTTTCTGACTTAGATATCTATTTTAATTTATTAAAAGGTTTAGAAACCAACAGAGCGAAAGTTTGAGGTTAATAAATTGGACTAAGGTTAGAAACCGACAGAGCGACAGTTTGAGGTTTAGAACCAGATAGTGGATACTAGGTATTAATTTTAAAGACTGCGACAACGTTTTAAAAGAGATTAAACTTTATTTATTTTCAAAAAGTGTTTTTAAATTCAGCGGGATAGCGAGAGCATACGTTAGCATTTAATTGCATGATCCGATTCAACAGAGCGACAGTTTGAGATAGGATTTTTAGATGAATATTGTTTGATGAAATATGATTTTTATTCAACTTGAGTAACACGTCAGTGGAAATTCAGATCCCCTTAGGTTAGACGAATTACATACCGATATCTATTTATTTATTATATTTTCCTTAACCAAAAATCTTAAAGAATTATTCGCCTTAGCTATATACCGTAACTTAGGATAACGATAGATCGATTTATAGTCTCTGTGGGTTCGATATCTTTTAAAACTACGCGATAGGACTGTGCACTTGCAGTCTGGTGATTAATAGACGATAAAGTCGCGATCACAACACATGATGTATTCGATTACTTCGAATATAGCCTAACATTTTTAATTCGACAACCTAGCTAATTCGACTCACTTGGTCTATTCGAAGGAACATGAATTATACATTCTAATAGAAATCAACCATAATTTTTTTTAAAATAAGGTAAATTCGCAAGTGTACCTACGAATTCACCTTATTTTTAAAAAAATCTGGTGAATTCGCAAGTGCACTTACGAATTCACTTTATTTTGAAAATTCGTAAGTGCACTTACGAAGTCTGTGTTTTGTATTAGAAAAACATCTAGAATAACTCCCAAACCCATTTAATTTCTAAACACACAACATACTCAAAACTTCAAACTCTAAGCTCTTCCAAACTCATTTCCAAACTCCAAACTCTAAAGTCATCTTCAAACTCTTCCAGAGTCATCTCCAAACTTAAATTGGTGTAAGTTTTCTTCACATTTTTATTCAAAATGTAATTTTTTATAAGATTATTAGGTTAGGTTGTATAAATTAAATAGTATAAGAAGTAATAGTAAGTAAATATAGTTGTATTGGATGAAAAAATAAGTATTTTGGGTGTTTTGGGACTGAGTTTTCTGGTTTTGGAGTTTTCTAGACGAAGGGGTTTCGCAAGTTCATCTATGAAGTGACCCTGGAGGGAATTCGTAAGTGCACTTGTAAATTATTGCCTGAGTTGTTTTTAAATTAGTAACCTAAAAATTGTAATGGTTTATTAGTTTATTTCAGGAAAATGGCAGAGAACCATAATCAAATGGCGCGTTTGAGACATGGCAGGCCAAGCCAGACTGTGTCGGCTCATCGAGAGCAGAAGCCAAGGGAAAGGGCACAACTAGAGATAGCTTCACCTTCTGCACCGTCACGAAGGAGTCGTCTACCTGAGGCATCTACCTCTAGTGTACATGAGGAGGTACCTGATGAGCAGGTACCAGAGATAGAGGTACCGGGGAAGGAGGCCCAGGATGCGGAAAACGTTGAGGTCCCCGGCGACAATGTTGAGGAACCTGCAAAGGCGGAGGAAGATGGTTATCCAAGATGGCCATATGACACATCCCTCCTGATTTATTATCAGGATTATGATGTTTGTTATGTCTAGGGTGGACATGTATTATAATTTGTATGGTTCATGTTGATTTTTATGGTTCCTGCTCGTTATATTTTGTATTTTAATTTTTATTCAAAAATACGATTCCTGTTGATTTATTTTCGTTGAATTCTTATGTTTCAGAAAAGGAAGACTTTAACACATGTCAATCACTCTCGCAAAAAGTTTGATCTTTATATTCCACATGCTCAGTGGTTCCATAGTGTTGTCATCGGATCCGGTTGTAACACCTCATATTTTCAATTATTACTAAATTAGAATTTTAATTATTTAATTAATTAAAATTTGATTTTTGGGAATTATTGGAATTTTAGAATTATTGAAAAATAAATAAAGAAAAAGAATTGGGCTTGTGTTGTGATTAGTGGAGGAAGGAGGTGTAAGGTAGTAAAAGTATCTAACTAATTTTATTTTATTATTAATAAAATAAGGAGTAAGAGGGAAAAGAGTTAGAAAAGCCAAAAAGAAGGAATTGGGAGAAAAGAACGTACGTGAGAAGAGAAGAGGCAAAGAGGAGGAGGAAGAACCCAAAGCTCAAGGATTCAAGAAATTGGCTAAGGTAAGGGGTGACTTTCTTTAGTTATTATGCCTTATAGAGTTTGAGAATGATAGGATTGATTGAGTAGATTAGGAATCCCAATTTATGATTTTTAGGTTTATGAGATTTGACCCTAAATGCATGATTTTTGACATTCTTGATGCAATTGGTGTTATAGAGTTGTTGTATGATGTTGTGGTGTGTTGTTATGGCATTGAAATCATGTATTAGGATGTGTTTTGGTGTTATTTGTGTATGGGTTCGTAATTGGAACTATTGGATGGATTGGGAATGAAGAATACTGTCAATATAGTGATTTTCTGCTACAGGGGTCGTGGAACCCGGTTACCCTGTGTGGGGAACCGGTTACCACTGTGTATTTTACTTGAAAAACTAATTTTTGGGTCTGGGAACTGGTTCCCCATACATTTTTTAGCAACGTGTTTTCACATGGTTGTGGCAACCGGTTACCTCCCTGGCGGAAACCGTTCCCACTATTACTTTTTGAAAAATACTAAACTTTAAAAATTCATAACTTTTAAACCGTAAGTCTGTTTTAGTCTCCGTTTTGGACGTTGTTTCTTAAATTAAATACTCTATTTTATAAAATGAAGAAACTAACAGTAACTTGATTTTATTTTGAAAAGTATTGATTTTTCGACTTGTGGTTATTTGTATTTTGTACACTTGATGGATAGGCAATGGTATGTTGTTTTGTGATGACGTATGTGTGCATATCGATGTTTGTATGCTTATGTTGGTGATAGAATTCTTAATTGATGAGTAATTGTTTTGCATGTTATGCTACTGGTGACGTACAAGATAAATGATTGCATTATATTTTGGTTGATCATGTTGCATGCTTGATGATGTGCATGTTTATGTGATTGGATGTGTTCATGATAAATGATTGTATCATGTTTTTGGTTGATGAGTTTGGTGTTGTTATAAACACATGAGATGGTTGTATTTGTATAATGATGATAGTGATTATGGATTGATTATGTAATCGCTTGTGCATATTGTATGCTTGGTGATGGTTCATGATGGTTGTTGATATCATGTGTTATTGTTGATGTTGCATGCTTGTTGATGTGCATGCATATATATTTGGTGGTAGCTAATTCGCATTGTGTGTAATTAGTGAGTTGGCTAATATCCGTTGCCGAGTAGGAATGGTCGGTGAGGTTTTATCTGTGTCCGAGTTGGAATGGAATAAATGTTAATGTTGTGTCCGAGTTGGAATGGAACAGTATGTGAATTTAGTTCACTGTCGGTACCACATGCATAGAGTCTTGCATTGCATTTTGTATGGATTATAACATGATAGGATGGTTTTCAGTGTTATAATCTGGTTGTTATGTGTGATGTATGTTTATGATTTGTATTGTGGAATGAATGAATAATTTTGATTATGCTAAATAGGGTGGAATAATAGCTTATGAATTCCTATTGTTTAATGAATTTATAATGCATTTTAATTATGATGTAGTCTCACCCTTACTTTGATGATTTCAGATTGAAGCTTTAGCAGCTTAGATGTTGGTGAGGATGGCTCGTAGAGCTATGCTATTTGTTTTGTCACGTGTCGATGTCATGCTCTGGTCTTGTATCAGTGGGGAAAAGTTTGTCTTTAGAGTTACTATTAAACTCTTAAATTGTTTAATTTTTTTAGTTGGATAATTATTTTGATGGATTAAGGTGTTAACCTTTTGGTGATATTTGATATTTTGAATTACCCGAGTTTTGAATAAATAATTCTTGTTAAACATGTAATTCATTTTTAATTGAGCTATGATTCCAATGAAAGCATGACATTGTATTGAAATTTTACTTTTAATCAATTGTGACGCCCTTGTATGCATGTTAAACTCTGAATTTAATATATTATTCGCGGGGTATTTAGAAGGGTGTTACAATAGTGGCATCAGAGCATAGTCGGTTGTTGTGACCAATGTATTAATGTCATTATTCCTGTTGTATGCAACATGTGTGTGAAACACTGTCGGTACTTGCTTTTTTTTCTAACTACTTGGTTGCAGGAGTGGTTTAGAAGCAAGTGGGGGAGAAGCTTTACTTCTCCAATATTTTCTGGTGTGAAGAGTTGGATCGATGTGATATTGATTACATGAGTGCAAATGTTGGTTAGACCGTGTGGTTTCCCGAATTCGGAGGAAGTACGAATTCAGGATTTAAGTCTAGCGGTCAAATAGAGTGCTCTTAAGGGGTAACAATTAGGTACTTGTTTTGTTTCCATCCCTGGGAGTAGAGGATGATGTTATGGATAATAATGTTCCAGTCAGTTGTGAGTTCGAATGTTTTCCTGGGAATAACAACGACTCGTCGTTAGGGCAAGATGTTGGATTAGCTTGAGGTTATCCTTGGGTTGTATGGTTGAAGTTAAACAATTATGAATTGTTTTGATGAGTCGATGCATATTCTTGTTCTAGAAGATATTTGGTAAGTAAGAAGGATAACTCTTAGAAGATGAAGCTCATGTGGTTGGAATGTTGCAACACTTCCAGTTGATCGTGAAGTTTTCAGTGTGAGTTACCTATTTGTGTTTTTGAAAAGATTGATTGTGCCAGTGTCAATGGTTGCTATAAAGTATGCAATTATGTGAATTGGTTATTGGAGTTGTAACTTGACGCAGTTAATCATGGTGAATGATGTGTGTTGCGGTATATTGAAGTTAGGATCTCAAATTTTGTTTTCTATGATGTTTTGGGATTTTTCTCTCTCACAAGGTGGAAATCGATTACCTATTACGGGGAATTGATTTCCTGAAGCTGACAGCATTTTTCAAAAACTTGTATAATTCATAACTTGAGTTCTGGACGTCTGATTTGAGTTTCGTTCAAAGCATTGGAGAGCTAATGTGATGAACTTTGTTTTAAAAATGGTTCCAGCAGTTGGAAGTAATTTATTTATCATGTAGTGATGTTGGAGGAGAATCAGAGTTGTTGTTGATGTCGTTCTTGGTACCAAACTTGTTTCTATGACACCATACAAGACGTCAACTTCAGAGTTAGGAAAATTGAAGAAGCTATTGGAAGATGCGCGAAGAAATAGACTGTGAAACCAAGTGTATTGTTTTGGAAGCTCTAATTTCATTAGTCAAGGAGAAAGAAAGTAGTACGAATTGCGTGTATATTTCAGATAACTGACTAAAGTGGTGATTGAGATTAAATATCCATTTCAAATGATTGGTGATTTGATGGATCAATTGGTAGGAGAGTATATCTTCAGTAAATTCGAATTGAGGTTAACTTACCTTCGTAGTCAGGTTAAGGATGAAGATAGTTAGAGAGAAGCTTCTAGAACTCGGTATAGACATGTTGAATGTTGCGATGTGAATTTCAGCTTCGAAAGGGAGTAGAATTTTATGAAGTTTTCAAGGTGTAGATTACGGTATGAGGATATAAGTTTTCCTTATCATGTTATTTCAAGTGACGGTATTGCGGTAGACCCATCTAAGATTGATGCAGTATTGCAGTGGGAAAATCCAAAATTAGTTACGGGTATTAGAAGATTTTTTGGGATATAACTAGTAATGGTCGCAGTTTATTTGAGATAAGGTCAAGAATGATATATTGTTAATGAATGAGATGTTGGTATTAGTAAGAATGTGAAAGTATTAGAGATGCAGCTCATATCGATTAAGAATGAATAGAGCGACATTAGCTTTTGAGGAAAAGAAAAGTAATGCTAGAGGAAATATAAATTTGAGAGGAAATGGAATCATGTTTAAGACGTCAAAATATTGACATGTGTCAAGAAAATTTTGGGAGTTTCTTTTACCAATCATATGATGAGATGTATTGTTGAGATTGCGCTTGGAATAAGATTCAAATTGAAAATATGTGGATCCTCGATGTTATGAGATTTAAAGGAAGACTAAGAATTGTGAATGTTGTTAAAGTTCTATGCATGGATAAGGACTTCAAATGGAAACAAAATGAGTTATGGTGTATTTGGTATGTTAGCATTTCATGAGTGGGAAAATACTTAACATTTGTGTGATGCTAAGTGAGTGTGAAGAAGATTATATAATTTGTTCGATCGATGGTATTTCATCGTTGAGATCAAACGAGAAAGAATTGTGAGGGAAGTTGTAAACCTTAAAAGAAGATTATTGGGCCATGGTGCTTGGGTGACTTCGAGCACGAGTTCTAAAGGAACACTATTATAGTTTAGTAACGATGGTTTCTACTCCATTGTGATTGTCGTCTATCTATTGAAAAATTGAGGAACTGATCACCCTTAATCTCTTGTTGATGATAAACGAGACCATGTTGGATTGAATAGACTTATCTTGCAAGCTTGATAGTGTGTGAAGTGATTGACGTTTTATCGAGAGGATAGTATCTCATCAATTCGCGTAAACCTAAGAGGAAAGTGGCTATGCAAAAGACTTGGAAATTATTTCAGCAGGTCAGAGACTTGAGTGTGTATGCGAGCTAATACCACAGAGTGGAAGGTTGAGAATGTCAAAAGGTGAACAATTATTTTCTGGTGGATAATAAAGAGAGACTGAAGATGGATGTGAAACTTGTAGAGATGGTAGTTGATGGGAATTGAATGAAGATAATGACTTAAGGTAGATGATTAAAGTCCCGTAGCGGAAACGTAAGGTGACACACTTTGTTATGCGGGTATGACTTTTGAAGTCACAAATTAAACGTTAGAAGTTGTGGAGTTTATGCAACTATTAGAAATTCCAAAATGGAATTATTAGGTGAAGGGTTCTATGTATTATTGGTGTTACAACCATTCTAATAGATGTATTAATTTGCAAGCTCGATTGTTGGAACGTAGCCTTGTGGTACTAGAAATGTGTATAAATGTTGTTGATATTGCGGTTATGTGAAGGTTCTTATAATTGTGTTGTGGTATAATGAAGTGATAGATTATGTATCCTAGAGTTATGGGGAAAAAAGTGAGATGAACTGGTGCATTCTTAACCCGGTAGAAATGAATCGTGTGGGATTATGGTGGTTGATTAGGAAGGATATTGGTTAGTGGTATTTGAAATGATGCTAAACATGATGCGATAGTTGGAAGGAAGGATGCAAGAGTCGTATCAGCAGTTATTAGTATCAAGTGAATTTTCGAGGACGAAAATATTCTAAATGGGGGAGAGTTGTAACACCCCATATTTTCAATTATTAATAAATTGGAATTTTAATTATTTAATTAATTAAAATTTGATTTTTGGGAATTATTGGAATATTAGAATTATTGAAAAATAAATAAAGAAAAAGAATTGGGCTTGTGTTGTGATTAGTGGAGGAAGGAGGTGTAAGGTAGTAAAAGTCTCTAACTAATTTTATTTTATTATTAATAAAATAAGGAGTAAGAGGGAAAAGAGTTAGAAAATCCAAAAAGAAGGAATTGAGAGAAAAGAACGTACGCGAGAAGAGAAGAGGCAAAGAGGAGGAGGAAGAACCCAAAGCTCAAGGATTCAAGAAATTGGCTAAGGTAAGGGGTGACTTTCTCTAGTTATTATGTCTTATAGCTTTTGAGAATGATAGGATTTATTGAGTAGATTAAGAATCCCAATTTATGATTTTTAGGTTTGTGAGTTTTGACCCTAAATGCATGATTTTTGACATTCTTGATGCAATTGGTGTTATAGAGTTGTTGTATGATGTTGTGGTGTGTTGTTATGACATTGGAATCATGTATTAGGATGTGTTTTGGTGTTATTTGTGTATGGATTCATAATTGGAACTATTGGATGGATTGAGAATGAAGAATACTGTCAAAATAGTGATTTTCTGCTACAGGGGTCGTGGAACCCGGTTACCCTGTGGGGGGAACCTATTACCACTGTGTATTTTACTTGAAAAATTGATTTTTGGGTCTGGGAACTAGTTCCCCTATAGGAGAACCTGGGTTCCCCATACATTTTCCAACAACGTGTTTTCACATGGTTGTGGAAACCAGTTACCTCCCTGGAGGAACCCGTTCCCACTATTACTTTTTAAAAAATACTAAACTTTAAAAATTCATAACTTTCAAACTGCAAGTCCGTTTTAGTCTCTGTTTTGGATGTTGTTTCTTAAATTAAATACTCTATTTTATGAAATGAAGAAAATAATAGCAACTTGATTTTATTTTGAAAAGTATTGATTTTCCGACTTGTGGTTATTTGTATTTTGTACACTTGATGGGTAGGCAATGGTATGTTGTTTTGTGATGATGTGTGTGTGCATATCAATGGCTTTATGCTTATGTTGGTGATAGAATTCTTAATTGATGAGTAATTGCTTTGCATGTTATACTATTGGTGACATACAAGATAAATGATTGCATTATATTTTGGTTGATGATGTTGCATGCTTGATGATGTGCATGTTTATGTGATTGGATGTGTTCATGATAAATGATTGTATCATGTTTGTGGTTGGTGAGTTTGGTGTTGTTATAAACACATGAGATGGTTGTATTTGTATAATGATGATAGTGATTATGGATTGATTATGTAATCGCTTGTGCATATTATATGCTTGGTGATGGTTCATGATGGTTGTTGATATCATGTGTTGTTGTTGATGTTGCATGCTTGTTGATGTGCATGCATATACATTTGGTGGTAGATAATTCCCATTGTATGGAATTAGTGAGTTGGCCAATATCCGTTGTCGAGTTGGAATGGACGGTGAGGTTTTATCTGTGTCCGAGTTGAAATGGAACAGATGTTAATGCTGTGTTTGAGTTGGAATGGAACAGTATGTGAATTTAGTTCATTGTCGGTACCACATGCATAGAGTCTTGCATTGTATTTTGTATGGATTATAACATGATAGGATGATTTCTAGTGTTATAATCTGGTTGTTGTGTGTGATGTATGTTTATGATTTGTGTTGTGGAATGAATGAATAATTCTTTATGTTGAATAGGGTGGAATAATAGCTTATGAAATTATGTTGTTTAGTGAATTTATAATGCATTTTAATTATGATGTAGTCTCACCCTTACTTTTATAATTTCAAGTTGAAGCTTTAGCGGCTTAGGCGTTGGTGAGGATGGCTCGTAGAGCTATGCTATTTATTTTGTCACGTGTCGGTGTCATGCTCTGGTCTTGTAACATTGAGGAATATTTGCTTTAGAGTTACTATTAAACTCTTAAGTTGTTTAATTGTTTTAGTTGGATAATTATTTTGATGGATTAAGGTGTTGACCTTTTGATGGTATTTGATATTTTGAATTATCCGAGTTTTGAATAAATAATTCCATTGTGTTAAACATGTAATTCATTTTTAATTGAGCTATGTTTCCAATGAAAGCATGACATTGTATTAAAATTTTACTTTTAATCAATTGTGACGCTCTTGTATGCATGTTAAACTCTGAATTTAATATATTATTCGCGGGGTATTTAGAAGGGTGTTACACCGGTCTTTCTGGATTATGCGGTACGGGTTACAATACCATTAGCACCGGCGTGCATGGTGTTTTTGCTGAGAGGTGGCATAAGGAGACGTCATATTTCCACTTTCCAGTTGGGGAGTTAACCATCACGCTTGATGATGTTGCCTGCTTGTTTCAACTACCTATCAGAGGTAGGTTACTTAACCATGTCAAGATAACTAGAGATGAGGCAGTTGATTGGATGGCTGAGCATCTAGGAGTTGATCCATACAGGGCTGCTCAAGAATGCGACAACACAAATGGGATGCGTGTGAAGTTCTCCTACCTAAAGGAGATATATGAAGAGCACC
The DNA here is from genome assembly GCA_021764765.1 of Vicia sativa. NCBI lineage: Eukaryota > Viridiplantae > Streptophyta > Magnoliopsida > Fabales > Fabaceae > Vicia > Vicia sativa. Next base: position 170,067,954 of record CM038792.1, on the reverse strand, counting down.
TCTGTCAAGCAGCACGTACAAAAAGAACTATATAGGAAGTTGGAGAGCCTGTGGATGAGGATATTTTTGTCAGTTTCACCGTGGTTGTGTCATCCGATGTTTTTTGATGTACCTGGTAGGCACGTCCATCTTTGTAAACACGAGTGGCACTACACCGATGTGGCCTACCTAAGGTATTTTGTGGACCTGACTACAGTTCGTGTGATGAAATAAATAACAAGTTTATTATTTTTCCTGGTAGTAATAATAGAGAAACTCCCCGAATGTCGATCTCAAGGACTGTAAATTTGTATCGAGTTCAATCTATGGTTTAATTAAACAAAAACTTCTAGAGTTTAGGTTCGATTTTCTAAAACAAAATAATTGCAAATAAAATAAATAAATTCTAAGGACTGTTTTGACAAATATGAGTAACATCCTAGGGAAGATGTATGATTTTCCCTATAATTACCTTGAATATTGATCTCTTCAACAAGTTCGTAGTATCCAATTACCAACCCTTTAGGTTATTTCCCCCTAAGTCCTTAGTGGTAAAACCTTTGAACATTCAATCCTAAATCCTAAGTCCATTCAATCCTAAATCCTAAGTCCTTAGAGATTTATGATGAAATCAAGTCTTTATTTTATCAAGGGTTAAATCTGGTAACTATATGGTATCCCAAGTCCTAGGTGATATCTACTAAAGTCTAATCGTACAAAAACCTTAACAACCGCGATCCAACTGACTGTTAACTCTAAATCAATTCTTGTTGGTCTGACAAAGGAAGTATTAAAAACATTGCACGATTAAATTAAATAATAAAAACCATGAAATTGATCACTCAGGAATTCAACATAATTACAGAGTAAAACCAGGAACACCCCCTAGCATTGGGGTTTTAGCTACTCATGTAACACCCATCTAAAATACCCTGCAAATATATAATTAATTTAGAGTTGACATGTAATCAAAGGGCGTGACAATTGATAAAAATAAATTCAAACAGATTTCATACTTTGATCGCGACTTTATCGTCTATTAATCGGGAGACTGCAAGTGCACAGTCCTATCGCGTAGTTTTAAAAGATATCGAACCCACAGAGACTATAAATCGATCTATTGTTATCCTAAGTTACTGTATATAGCTAAGGCGAATAATTCTTTTAGATAATGGTTAAGGAAAAATATAAATTAAACGGATGTCGGTACGTAATGCAGTGAACCTAAGCGGATTAAATCAAACCTAAGCGTATAAAGATGGTTAACTTAATTGTTCTGTAGAGATTATCAGTTTAAAAACCCTCAACTCACACTTTCGTGGTCTTATCTCGGATTATACTCCTAAAGCCCTATGCTCGCCGCTAGCCCATAAGTGTTTAGAAAATATTCTTTGAAAACTTAATAAAATCTAATTCGTTTTAAAGTGCTCTCGCTGTATTTAAATCGAATGCCTAACTTTAGCTATCCGGTTAAAACCTCACACTTTCGTGGTCTTGATCCTAACCTATTCTACTTTTCTTACTTTCGTAACAAAAAGATTGATTTTAATTACAAAAAATCATAACCAGAAATTAAGTTAATTAATATTTTAGTCTGGGAACAAATTAATTCCTACTCTTACTACTATTACATACCGATACCTACACGATTTAGCCGGACATATTTATTAATTCAGACATGCATAAATAATAAGGTTCAATATATTTAAACATCTCCATAATCAAATAAATAAATATCAGGCACAATATTTTAAATAAAATAAAATAATTATATTAAAAACCTGAGAATAAGAATACTGGAATAATCTTGTTCTTCGAAATAAACGAACATTCCACCACAAGTCGGCTGGATCTACTCGGAGACTTCTCGAATTGAAAGAAAAATACGACAAGGAATAAAAAGCACTAGATCTAACATAAGGTTAGATCAGTGAAAAATACACAACAATTTCTGGTGAAGAACTTGTTGTGAGAGAATTATAACAACTTAGAACTAAAAGAAAATCAAAAACCAAGATACGGAAATGGAAAATAAAATAATATTACAAAACTGAAAAGAAAATAAAATTGCGAATAAAGAAAGAATGGTTGTTCGGTAAAAATGTCGACTCTTCCTCTGAAACTTGAACTTGTATTTATAGCCTCTTTCGTAACTTCCGTTTGTAAGAAAATGTGATCGTGGAGAAAATATAACTGCCAGAACATGGGAGACGGACGCCTCCACTTGAAGAGAGGAAGTGTGAGACGTGGGTCTCACTTAAGAGAACCATCCTGAGACGTGGGTCTCAAAGTGGAGAAGGTGGGGCCCATAAGTGGGAGGCGGCCGCCTCCAAGCTGAGTGGAGAGAGTGAGACGTGTGTCTCACATGACGTGGCAAGTGGGGCGTACGTTCCGAGCTTTGCTTGTTGGGCCACGCGTGCTGGGCTTTTGCTTGGCTTTGTATAATTATTTCCTTCTTCTTAACTCCTCATTTTTGCTATATCACCCCTTGCTTCATTTCTTTGGCTTTTTAATCCGATTTTTCCTCAATTTTATTTATTTGCTCAATTGATCTTTATCTGATACAAATACCTGAAACATTAAAAATACCAACGTAATACAGAAATAAAACAGAATAATTAAATAAAAATAGTAACATTATCCATGAAAATTAAGTCAAATATGTTATATAAATTCGTGTTATCATACTTCATTGAAGAACAAATCCAATTAAATTAGGAAAACTAACATGTTCTACACAGCGGAATTTATTATCAAGTTTGGATAATTCAAAACCAATAATTATCCAAAAACAATTTAAATGAAATAACAGAGTTTAATTATAACTCTAAACCAAATGTTCCCCAGTGTTACAAATCAGAGCATGACACCGACACGTAATAAGAAAATGCGCAGCTCAATGAGCCATCCTCACCAGCTCCTAAGCCGCTAAACTACAATCTGAAATCATCAAAGTAAGGGTGAGACTTCATCATAATTAAAATGCATTATAAGTTTCTCAAACAATAAAATATCTCAAGTATATTAATCCACCCTTTTTAGCATAATCAGATAAGTCAATTGTCACCATTCAAGTCATAAGCATACATCCACACATGGCAAACAAATTATAACACAGGAAACCATCCTATCATGTTATAATTCACACAAATGCAAATGCACGAATCTATGCATGTGGTATCAAAAAGTGAACTATGTCACACACATCGATTCGTCCATAATCACCCGGACATGAATCCAGCCTCACCACCCATAATCACCCGGGAACGGTTATTGGCAATACTCACTAATTCCACACAATGAGAATTAGCTACCACCAGAATGTATATGCATGCACATCATAAAGCATGCAACATTCAATAAAGTTATGATCACATCAAACGTCATAAACCAAAACCAACCAGAACATGATATCACCATTGATCCTATACACATCAAACAACATAAACATGCATTTCATCCTCCAAAACCTGATACAATCAATTATCACGGATACACCACTACATATACACCAAGTATGCACAAAATAACAAACCTCATAATTGGAAAATCAACGTATTTTCAAAATAAAATTAAGTTATAGTTATTTTCTTCATTTTATAAAATAGAGCATTAAATTTAAGAAACAACGTCCAAAACGGCGGTTAAAAACGGACTTACGGTTTGAAAGTTATGAATTTTTGAAGTTTATTTATTTTTCAAAAGTTACAGTGGTAACCGGTTCCTCCCAGGGAGAACCCGGTTCCCACAAGTATGAAAATCACGCCCTCTGGAAAATTGTATGGGGAACTCGGTTCTTCCCACTAGGGAACCAGTTCATGCATAAAAAAAATCATTTTCTTTATAAAAATTGCACTGGGAACCCGGTTCCTCACCAGGAGTAACCGGTTCCCTTAGACACAGAATTCCCATCCTCTGTAAATTGTACCAGGAACCTGGTTCCTCCCACACAGGAACCGGTTCCTACGACCTACAGTAGCAGAAATTATAGGTTTTGACAACATACTCTATCCCAACTCCATCCTCATCAAACCCACACGAATGGAATCTCAAAGCAACACCAAAATCATCCAATAAACATCAACATAATGCACAGTAACACGATTCAACCATTCCTAACAATCCTATATCATGCAATTGGTTCAATTCCACACAATTCGACAACATTAGGGACAAATTCTACAAACCTAGAAAATCCTAAATTGGGATTCCTATCATGCTCAATCAATTCAATTGATCCCAAAACCTATAAGACATAGTAATTAATCGAAATCACCCCTTACCTGTGAGACTTTCTTGATCCCTTGAGAGTTTCGGTTCTTCTTCCCTTGTTCTCTCTGCACTTCTCACGTACGGTAGCTTTTTCTCCAAAAATACTTCCCAACTCTCGTTTCCTTCTTTTATTCCTTATTATTCTAAAATAATAATAATAACAAATAATATGATTTAGAGTCTTTTACTACACACACTTCCACTGTATCTTTACACCACAGTCCAATTTCACTTTATTTAATTAATTCTAATAATCCCAAAAATACAAATAATTAAATTTCTAATTAAATAAATAATTAAAAATTCGAATTATTTAATAATCGAAATATTGGGGTGTTACAACTCATACTATTCAAAGAAAACAAAAGATAAATTCTAAATATTACAAGTATTGAGGAGAAATTTGATCTTCAATCCTATCCGTTCATGAAAATCTCCTTCCGCCGAAACCCTTGTTTTCTCCAATCTTCTCTCCTGGAATTCTCTGCTGGCAAAAAGTCCTTTAATTCATCGTGGAAACTCCTTTAAATAGCAAAAACTCATTTAAGTTGGTTGGAAATACCCAGAACGTCCCTTTGGGTCCCAAATAGTAAAAAATCACAAAAAACAATAAAAATCAGCTTCACTGGCTGACACGGCCCGGTTAGGTGACACAACCGTCCGTGTCAGCTTCTGAAATGTATTTTCCACCACGCTTCCCCCTGACACGTCCCGTGTCAGGTGACACGACCACCTATATCAGGGCTCCTCTAGCACTTTCTCCGAATCTCTAAATTCTGCACTTTTTTACCCTCGATTTGTCCTGTTTTATTCTTTTGAACCTGAAAACACAAAAACACACATCCAAAGCATAAAACATAGAAAAATGAAGTAAAACACTTGACAGAATAAAGAAACGATAACTAAAATCAATTGTGAATAAAGGTGGAAAAATCACTTATCAAACTCCCCCAAACTTAAACCGTTGCTTGACCCCAAGCGACCATTACAATAACTTATGAACAACACAACAGCCCAACACTCATACGTGAGACATCTGTTCATATTGATCGAAAGGCGATCTTTTTGGCATTCACATGACGCGAAGATTTTTTGTAAGAACTTTTCAACCTTAAGCTGCCTCTTCAGATACCTCTCCAACTATGCTTTGTACTTATGTCTCTTTCTGATTTTCCTCCTCTTTCATTCAGACAATCAAATTAAGGTAGTGAGAATTATAATGGTCATCACATGAAAAAGACTAATCAATATTTCATTTTGTTCAAGCACCAGATGAACAACATTTGCTACTTTTAATTATCGATGAAATTGTCAAACTTTGCAATTATATATTGTCCTTTATGGACGACATTTGGGGATCAACTCCCTTTAGGCTGAATAACCTGGTGAGGGCTACCCAACTTAGCGAGATAGTTGCCTTTTACTATAACACTCAATTTCCCCATAAATATAATAATAAGAAAAATACCCATAAATATGAATCAAAGTCCACTAATGGGATGTCACATTACTTCAAAATCCATAAGATCAAGAGTCACTTTATTACTTCATTTATTTAAAACCAAATTGATTTAGCAGCGGAATAATCAAATCATTTCAGTTCTATGGCACTAGGCCCCAACAATAAATAAAACACCACAACACGTGGTCCAACATAATCATAGTTCAAGATACATAACGAGTAAAAGAACGCAAAAACATGACAAAGATCTCAATTCCCGTGTTACGTATTAGAGCGACTCCTAAGAATCGATCAAGTAACACTCTCTCTGATCAATACTCGCGTACCTGGTTATCTGCACTTCCAAAGAAGCACAGACACAACAACACGAATGAAAGGGGTGAAAATTACATTCAATAAATATATGATGAGATATCACATGCTAAGGAGTAGTAATTCATATAACTAGAGGGTTGTTACTCATTATACTTTTAGCAAGTATGTAAATGATAATATATATATATATATATATATATATATATATATATATATATATATATATATATATGTGCATGTATGAGGAGTTGAGAGTACTAAGGTACTTGTTTCTATTGTGGGCTCACACTTGAGGGGGACTGTTGGAATACAAGTAAGTGTGGGTAGTGGAGAAAATAGTCCCACATTGGAAGTATATAAGTGGGAGAACCCACTCCCATATCACCTTAAGGTTTTAGGGACAAAGTGGTGTGTTTATCACTTATGTTCCTACAATATATATCAATGCTCTGAAATCTCCCTCCAACATGGTATCAGAGCCTTTGGTTCGAGAAAGGGACCAGGCTATTTGGCTCAAACTTGAACATGGTCGTGGGTAAGCGTCCCACATGCAAGTTTGATGGCAAGTTTAAGGGGGAGTATTGTGGGCTCACACTTGAGGGGGAGTTTTGGAATACAAGCAAGTGTGAGTAGTGGGGAAAATAGTCCCACATTGGGAGTATATCAATGGGAGAACCCACTCCCCTATCATCTTAAGGTTTTAGGGACAAAGTGGTGTGTTTCTCACTTATGTTCCTACACTATATATCAATGCTCTGAAATCTCCCTCCAACAGTTTCCCCACACACACGATTACTTTATAGTGAATAATTATTTGTGCTCGTATCCATTTTGCAAGTTTTTGTCATATTTGTTCTGGACATTTTTTTTACCGACATCTACTAGATATGAGCCAAATTATCACCCTTATTATAGATTATTAACCAAAAATATTCTCATATCAACACAATAAATTGGCCCTGCAATCTTTCGAGTGAATCAACTTCTTACCGACCGAACCAAATATAGTAATCGACTAGAGAAAAAAAACACCAAAATAGTTTTGAGTAACAATAATTAATAGAGTCAATAATATTGTAAAAAAAAAAATAGTTAAGTCTAACTCAATCCTACAAAATCATCTTATAGGGTTAGGATTGTCTTCACTTATAAAGACATGTTTATGTCATATATTGTTCTATGTAAGACTCTTAACACACTCCCTCGCGTCCAAGACTAGACAATTGAAGCGTACAAATAAATAGTGGGTGATTCAATAGAAGAAACCTGATAGTAAGTGGTCCATCCAATTTTCAACAAAATTTTTGATATCATGTTAAAAAATGTAGTTGAATCTAATTCAACTTTACAATATTGATAATAAAAGCATGTTTATGCCATATCATTGATAAAAAAAATTGTATGTGTGTAAAAGTGATGTCCAATACGATAACGAAACACATTTAAATGCATTTAAAAAGTTTTTGGAGTCGTGAGTCAATAACTGTCCAATCAATTGGATGGTTGTGATTAAGGGTGCTTTTATTTTAAATAATTAAATAAAAATTAAATCAATTTTTTTAAAAAAAATTGTCCTATCAATATTCGAACGGCCACAAAGTGCATAACCCGCACGTAATCCATTTCCATACAGTAATATATATATATATATATAATGGACACATTTTATTTAAAAAAAATCATTTCAGACCATGTTGCTTTGTAAAGCCATAACAGTATAAGGAAACTCAGCCTTCAATATATTTTTATTTAAAAACTTATAAATTGGCAAATATTTATACTGCTCTTACATTTGCTCAGCCTGATAGCCAAGATTAGTTTGATGTAAATACTTTCCTAATGGTTGCTGTAGAGATTTTAGCGTGGACTCCACTTTAAGGTCCATATAGACTAGCCAATTATAATGTAGCATTTTCCAACATAAATATTGTGCAAACATTACACATGATTTATGAAAGAAACTTCATATACGTTTAGGGTTGGTTACACATGTCAAGTAGTGAGTGATAAGAGACCACAACCAGTTAATGTTGAGTGTGTTTGGTTTTATTAATGTTTGGGTGTTCCACCTATCACCTCAAAGTGCTTTGACTGGGTCGGATTAATATTAAAAGTGTTTGTCTAATCTTCATATTTTTATGTCGTGTAAACTTCAATTTCAATATGACATAATTCTTAGCCACAAATTTTTATTGTAATTTGAGTTTTAATTTAATGATTGTACTCGGCCACACACAAAATTATAGATAAGAGATCAATAGTAAAGTAAAAGAAATAAACTGCATGTAAAAGAAATAAATTGCATATTGTATAAACTCTCAATCCTTTTTACGGATGACTGTGATATATGTTTTACTCCGCATTTTCAGTTGTCAACTATTTCTCCCATTTAAGGAGAAAAATGTCTTATTCCTCATATATTCAAATTCATTTTTATTCATATATCTCTTTCAATCTCGTACTGACTTGAATGTTGGAATACAGTGCTAACCTTGCACATCAGCCTCATATTCACCACATCAGAAGCTCAAGACCACTGTAGCAAATTCGACCCACTTGTTTACCGAACAACTCTGAATCCACAAGGGAACATTCTCGTCGTATGTTGGAATCGACTTGTGATTCCTACGAACTTCAACAATCAAATTGTCTTGATTCAATCACATATCATCTATTAGAAGTTTGAATATCCTTCATCTAAAGTATAGATCTCAATTATCGATCACTTTCTTCCTCGAACTCTAACTTTTTTTGCATTAGATCCTCTCTTAGATCCATTCAATTATGGTCGCATCCAAAGCAAACTGATTGTCGATGTTGCTGAAGCTGCCAAAGATCTGCACCTCTTCCTCAAAGAGTAGATGATCAAGTCCTTGTAACATCTCGATTTGCTCCTCGGCAAAAAGATCTTGTTCAAACTAGAGAAGAACGGGGAGTATCCCTCATCTTATGTTTCCCATTTATGCACAACAATTTTACCAACTGGGCCTTCATCTAGACCCCCGTCATTGCATGTGATGCCCAAATAGGAAACGCATCACAATATCCAATTGTTGTTGGCTAACCTCAACGTGTAGGGAGTAAACGATCTTTTGAACAACATTTACAACATGGCACAAAAGCGCAATTCATAATCCCTAGCATAAAGGTTATTCATAATTGAAGGGAGCCTATAATATGTTAACTAGAATAATAGTGTGATGCAAGAAGCAACTTTACAAAGAAATCAAGCCTCTTTCCCAAAATTGGCCTTAATTAGGGCGGCAATATCGAAGACACAATACCCTTTGCCTGGGTTATAAAAGAAAAATTGACACCCATACTCCCCCTAAAGGTTTGTCGTCCTCAAGCAAAGGAAAAATCTCATGTCTGCCTGCATCCTCGAGATTAGAATTGTGGGGTCGTTAGAGAAACCTCCCAAAGCTATGATGAGACCAAGGATCCTAACGAGTACGCCGAGTACGTGGACGGGAGTTTGGACTACTAAAACATCAATAGAGTTGTAAAGTGCAATCTCTTTGCATTAACTCTAACTATATCTACAACGATATGGTATAAAAGCCTCCCAGGTGGAAGCATACATTCATGGAAAGAACTCTATGAAGCCTTTATCACCCGCTTTGCCTTCCATAAGTGTTAACCCATTATTATAGACATTCTCAATGGGATTACTCGAGGAAAGAAGGATACGATACATGGATACATTGCCACTTTACTAAAGAGGTAGTAATCATAGGGGGAAACACCAAGGGTTGAAATGTTGGAGTTTTGTAAGAGGATTGAGACTGGACAACATTTTTTGAGAGAATATGAGGCTCAAGGAAACCCATAGTTTGAAATATTTACTAAGTATGACACAACCTTACATTAATTATGAGGAAAAACTCTTGTCCCTGGGAATTAACTTAGGACCGGGGAACATTGGACTTAGCCGACCATAAAAGAGATATGTTTGTTGGCATAATTAAAAAAGAATTATAGTTGGGCCCCAATCCAAATTTGATGCTTATGCTCCCATTAACACTCCACTAAAAGAAATTTGGGAACAATGTGCGAACACAAAGTTCAAATAAGTCGAGGTCTGGAACTTTTATCAAGTCATAGATTATTCTTGGACAGACAAGTCTTAATACAACTGTTTCCAAAAAATCCATGGCCATAACATGAATGATTGTATCAAATCAGATGATGTAATTGAATGGCTGATTAAGTAAGGGTCGTTAGTTGAGTACACAAGGGATAAAATAGAGGGAAAAAATACCCCCTAAAGAAGAAACACTCCCTTTGGATGGGACAATCTCCCAAGAAAATTGTCAAAGTTCTTACTAAGGTCAAGGGAAAAGATACAAACAATATGGGATAGGAAAGAGACAAAGGTAAACTCCATTACATCGCTTCCATCACTAGTGGTACCCCAAGGGCAAGGAATCTCTCCAAAGGGACAACCAAGAGGAATATCGTCGAGTAAATGGATGTCATCAAGAAGTACAAAATCACTTTAACCAAATGGGCAAAGAGGACAATCCTCAGATTGTGTGATAGCGGGGAAAAAGGAAGTATCACCAACGAGATCTTTCCTTTAGTGATTACGATCATAATTGCTAACTTTGAGGTATCTCTGGTACTTATTGATGGTGGCAGCTCATGTGGCATCATGTACTCAGATCTTTGTTGAGAAAATTGGGTTAAAAATAATAAATTATGACCTTTCATCTATGAAAGGTCCGACCTAGAGGCTTTCAACAAAATACAATAAATTTTCGTTGGGGAAACATTGAGCTTATGGTCAACTTGGGAGAAGGATGGGATACTAGGACAATTATTTATCAATTTCAGGTAGTCCTTTGTAGAAGCGTCTATAACTGCATCATAGGCAGGCCCTTTGCAACAACCTTGGATGAAATATCATCTTAAATCCACCTAATCTAAAGTACCACAGTATCTATGATGAGTCGATTACGATAAATGTTGACCTATATGGGGCGAAAAGATATATAAGACTTTCTAACATGACAAAAAATAGGCAAGGTCAAAGAATACATATATCTCATATAAACTGATATTTCCTAGGAAATTCACATGTCATATTATCTCTGCCATGAATAAATGTTTCATATCTTGCACATATGCCATGGCCAAAGATTAGGAATACTTTGTTTTGGATAAATATGTTATTTCCCACTAAGTGTGATATTTTCCTCATTATACTGTAATACTTTTGCTTACCTTGTGCCATTACCAAACACATGTTTCTTTATATGACATGATAGAATTAAAATCTTTTCCATAAATGGTTCAATACTTATGATGTTATTGTCACATGATCTATCTTTGTTTATTATAATTGTGATGTATGACAAAATGCTTTATGCCATGTATTGCTCTTCTCTCAACATACAATACTATTTTTTAATGGTAAAACATATTTGCACATTTGCATCTTTTACCCGCCTTTTTTATTTTTCCGAAGGGGAAGACATATACTCTCAAGGGTAGGAATGTCAATTTGTACCCATTAGTGGAGATCCCCAAAGATGGGGAATTTTTGCCCCGTGGAAACGAGGATGGGAAATAAAGTTTCCACGAAGGCACTTTGGGGATGGCGAACATATCCCCTGCCCCGAGGAGTCCCCGTCCCGCACTAGAATTCCATAATATCATTAATTAAAGTATAATTTAACATTTCTATGTAGGCTTATTTATCATTTCTAATAACTTGTTTTATAAACAAATGTAAAATACATATGTAATGTTAGTAAAAGAGAGATCTAAATGAGTTTTTTTTTTTGTTTATTTTAAGTTTGAAAAATTTTTGTTCTAAGAATCTCAATATTAAATATTTTTAAAACAATATATTTACATGGATGATTAGTTTGTTAATTTCTTAGGGCTAATTTTTGAATTTTTCTATTAATTTAGTTAAAAATAGTAAATAAAATTTATGTTATAGATATCTGCAGAAACCGTGGGGACGGGGATGGGGGACAAAATCCCCCTCCCCCATGGCGGGGATCCAATAAATTTGAGGATGGAGATTAAGATGAGAATGTATCCTCCGTCCCGCCCCATTGACATCCCTACTCAAGGATAAGATATACACTCTATCTAACTCAGAGGGAGTATTATCACTCCAAAATATATATTGTTTTATTTATTTTACCACCTCCATTGAGATATGTGTCGTCATCATCAAAAGGGGTAGAATGTGGAACGTTGTTTTGCATAAAATAAGTTTTTTTAATGATGACAATTGTGAAGAACATAATAGATATCCAACATGATAAAAGCTGCAACATGATAACAATTATAAAATATCAGAATAGATATTAAGCACGATAAAGATGCAACATGATGAGAAGGATAAAAGATCATAAAATATAACATTTAACATAATAAAGATGCAACCATTAAGAAATTCAACCAATGTACTTAAGCGGTTAAAGATACAAGCTATGGGTGATAAAGGATTGACAAAGTTTCTAACACCACCAAAGTTTCAGACAAAGGAAAATAAAGAGATTACATCAAAAGCCTTAAAATAAATCTCAAAGCAAGTGTCAACAAAAAAAATCTATCAGACAAGGCTTAAAGGAATCAATCTCCTAATTTAGTAAGTGAGTGAAACTTTTGTAAAAGTAAAAGTTTTTTCTTTGTATAAGTATAGGGCTATAAAAACACACAAAAACTTAAAACCTTTTTATAAAAGTGTTTTTGAAAATAAAAATCTTTGAAGAAATATATAAATATATATAAGTTGTGTGGAAAAAATGGGAGCATTCAAAAAGCCAAGAAAAATATTTTGGCTAAATCATATCGATTAGAACATAATGTCAATTGATTATGTTAGTGTGTTATTAAGAAACAAGGTAATTTGAATGCACTCAAACGATTAGCAATGACTATGTATCTCCTTTATCCTTTTTGGAAACTCATATATGTTACATTTAAATGAGTTAATCGATTGTCTTAATTAATTAACAACAACATTTTTGCTCTAATGAAGTTTTCTCTTTTGGATATTTTCAAGCCTTCCTCGTTTCATTTACCCCGAATACGACTTGTTTATTGACACACACTCACTTTCTATCTCTCTAAGTTTCATTTTTCACTTTGTTTCACTAGTTCTTATAGCCAAATACTTTTGTGATGACAAATCTTTTGTGAGTGACGTGTTCTTGTAATTTTGGGTGAGTAGTATTGTATAAGTTATCCAAGACTGTTTTTAATGACTCTTGGATGAACATATTTCATTTAGGGATACAAATATGTGGTTATAAGTTAAACTCGTTAAAAGCTTTGGTTGGAGATTGTGTGATCTATTCATATATTTATTTAGGTTGAAGATCGTCAATATTGATGAAGTTCCCTTAGGCTCTTAGTTAGCCTCGTTTGAAGCTTGAATATTATCAATATTGATGAATTTACCATTGGTTCATAGTTAGAATTTTTAAAACTATATGTTAGAAGATCAGTTTGTTAAAATCTCAATAGGTTATTGGTTATCCTGTTAAACCAAATTGAGCTCAGTTATTTTTTGTGGAAAGAAGACTAATAGCTTTAATCTACAATTGGAAAGAAAACTTGGCCACTTTAGTCTCATTAATTTCACTGGAGAAAACGCAAATGATCATATCTTCCGTCATGTAATACTTTGGTTGTAGGACAATCACCATTTTCTTGTATAATAAGGTTCGTGAGACTTACCTACTAAAAGCTCTTAAGTATATAATGGAAACTCTCAAGATCAATTCTTGGGGAGAGGACTAGGTCGTTTTTATTATGATTGAACCTCTATAACTCTCGGTGTTTTTCTTCTTCCTTTAAACTTTTTAAATTCTGCATTTTATTTCAATATTTATATTTTGCTGCTTAAATATAAAAAATGTTTTCAAACTCTGATTTTAATCTCGAAAAGTTTTCAAAATTATTTTTTTTAAACCACCCAATTAATCCTCTTTTGTGTGTGAAGTCTCAAGTCCAACAGTCCTAAAACTTGATTTGCTCTAGAACCTTTGTAGAATTTTGATAAGGTGCTTGAATTCCTCCTTATTAACACCCTTTATTTCAAGCATAATTTTATCCCATGCGTTGACATGACTAAAAGTTGCATCCTTCCACACCAATTCCTTCAATTTAAGACCTGGGAACTTCTTTCTTGAAGTTGATGTACAAATGTCTACAAACACATTGAAGGACTACTTTGAAACCTTTATCATTATAAAGGGACTACACTGAAACTTATCAAATAGTAAAGGGACAACACTATAAACATATTAAGATAGGGATACCTAACACAAAACTTTTAGTCAACATCAAGTAGAAACTCCTCAAGTACTGGAAACAAACACTACAATACAGTTAAAACATATGAAGATGTAATCATGTGAGAAATCATTAAAACATATTTTAATATCATTAAAACATATTTTAATATCATTAAAACAGATGGAGATATTAACCTTTTGTTGATCACTTATGAAGGTGTAAGTGTTACATAATCTGACTTCTCCCAAATCAGTTGTTAATAATTCCAAAAACCAACTTCATGAATCTTGTGTATCACTCTCATCCGCTTTTTATCATTTTTCTTAAATTTTAGTTTCGTATATAGCATAAATTCTTATTCCATCTTTAAATTCATACTTTGTTACAAAATAAGTACCCATTTACCACTTGTAGTCTTCCATACTTTGAGAAAGCTTGAAGTTTACAAAACCATCCTTTAAAATCTCATCATCTTCGCTCCCATACCCATGAGGTAACTCATCACTATCATACTCCTCAATGTCACTTAATCCTCTAAAATTTTCCTTTAAGATCTCACCTTCATTCCACTTCCTTCACATGGTCCTTCCAATTCCCTTTGTTTATTTTGTCTCCCAACATTGACTTTCCTCATTCTCTTGCCTTAGCCTTCCCTTATCCTTTTCCCTTACCTTTTCCTTTCCCATTGCCTTGTCTTTTCCCTTCCTTTTCACTTGGTTTTCACATGCTACTTCCTCATCATCGACTGCTAGTTATCCATTATTTCTATATCATTTTTTGAGTCTTAAAAGTTGACATTCAAAGCACTATCTTCACTACTCTCACATATCCCCTCCGCTTTCACATCTCATTGGTTATAGTTAACTCCTTTAACTTCTTCCTGGTTACAATTTAGTCTATCATTGACCCCCCTCATTTATGTATCTCCTTGGTTACAATTAACTCCATCAACTTCTTACTAGTTACAATTTAGTCGCTCAATGGCCCCCTTATCACCCACATTCTCTTCCATCACAATGATCCTTCCATCACCTGCATTCTCTTCCATCACAGTGGTCTCTTCATCACTCACATTTTCTTCCATACATGTACCCGTGCGAACGCACGAATATCTGACTAGTTTGTAATAGTCACTAATAGATTTTGTCCAAAAAAAAGAACTATAACGAAAATAATGTGAATTAAATATAATGTTAAAAATATTAAGTTGAAAATGTGAAAATTGAAGAGTTTTTAATGTGATAATCATTACTTTTTAGTTAATTATATATATAATTTTTGTAATAGTAGTAGTTGATTATTATATTATTATTATTTTAATAGTGTTAAGATGAATATTATATTATATTATATTATTAATTATTAATATATAATCAATTTTAAAAAAATAGAATTATGGTTGATATTAGAGTAAATATTAACATGACATTTGAATTTCGTGTAAAAGAAATAACATTAGATTTTTTTAGAAGTGACACGTCATATTTTTTTAATTGGTAGCATTTGCATTTAAATAATTATAATACTTTTATGATAAAATATACTACTATTTTTTATTATTTCTTTATAAATATTGATGTATCAAATTTTGTTTACATTAACATAAATGAGTTTGTTTTTAAATAATATATTTTGTGCAGAATAATAATAGCTTTAAATAAAATTCAAAACAAATAAAAGGTACACACTTCATTATATTATCATAATAATATTGTTGTTATATAATTATATTTAAATTTTTTTTTATACAATTTTATCTATTTCAAATAAGTAACTCATAATATTTACAATAAAATAAAATAGTATCGAACTTAAAATTGAATGTTTAACCATACACCATTACGATTGAGTAATATATTAGTATTTTATTTACAAAATTAATGAATAAAAAGAAAATTAATATATATATATATATATATATATATATATATATATATATATATATATATATATATAAAATCGATGAAATTTATAGTGAATATAAGTCTTCAGAAAATTTGGTGAAACTTGAAGTGAATATAAGTCTTCAGAAAATTTGATGAAATTTGAAGCGAGTATAAGTCATCAAAAAATCTGATGAAATTTGAAGTGAATATAAGTCTTCATAAATTCTGATGAAATTTGAAGTGAATATAAGTCTTCAGAAAATCTTTTGAAATTTGAAGTGAATATAAGTCTTTAGAAAATTAGATGAAATTTTAAGAGAATATATATATTTTGGAGGTCATACATGAGTGGTTTTGACCCAATTGCCACCTTGGTGAAATATTTTTTCTAAAATGCCACCCTCCGAAAATAAAAAGATTACAAAGTGGCACCTTTTTATTTTTTTTTATAGAAGGTTAGACCATATCTAGATGGCGGTCCCATCTATCAAATTTATTGGCGGAAAATTTTATACAACATATAATTTAAATATTAACAATTATATATTTAAAATATTTTATCTATAATAATATATTAAATATATTACTACTCACAATAAAAAAATTAAAAAACATTAACAAACATTTAAAAAAATATTTTTTTTCTTCTTTTTTTATTATTTATTATGAATTTTCTTAATTTTTTAAATAATTTTAATAATAAAAAACAGAAAAAATAAAATATAAAACAGTTTTAATATAAGAAAACAAAGAAAAACAACAAGAGACCCATTAGAACGGCGGTCCATGAAGGTACCCGCCGCCTCTCTGCCATTTGAGATGGAGGTCCCACTTTAAACGATAAAATAAAAATAAAAAGGTGGCAGTTTGACTTAATTTTCACTAGAGTAACAATTGAGTCAAAAATCTCATATATATGAACCACTTACGTTAATTTGATTTTATATATATTTGATAATTAATATATGTAACTTATATATGACCTTTACTAATAAAAAATCAAATTTGCACATGTAATTCATTAAAAATGGAGTATTTTTTATTTATAATATAATTATCAAAACAATATTTAAATACATTTACTATGTTTTCGTCTGCATATGAAATCAGTATACATACATCGACACGGGTATGACACGGATACCATGCTACTTATTCATGAAAGAAAGATCTTATAGGTTGAGGATTGGCTACGGATGTGAAGTAGTAAATGATAGAGAAAAAATATTTTAACACTTAAATTGGATGTCAAAAATGTATCTAATATAAATTTTAGGTGTTAGTAATGTGTTATTAGAATTTGTATAAATATATAAAATAAAAAAATAAGAAAAAGATAAAAACATTAATATACAATTAATATTCAATGTCACATAGAGTGTGAAATGTTGAGTGTTCAAATAACATTATTCTAAATGATAAGAATCCACGACCATTTGATGTTGAGACTTGAGCGTGGTTGTTTCCTTCATGTCTAGCTCTTGATCACAATTATATATGGTGCATATCTATTCCACATATCACATCAAAGTATTTGACTAAGGTCACATCAATATTAAGTGTTTGTCTAATCTTCATGATTTTATGCTCATTGTAAATTTCAATTTCAATATTTAATGAAGCTAGTTTTAATTAACTCATAATTACATGTGTAATAATAATATGAAAATTTGAGATATAATTGAGCAAATACCCTTAAATAACTGCGACAAGAAGAAAAAATTACTACTAGGATAGAAGAAGAGTAGAACTCTGCCAATTGAAGAGTAAAAATATTAAGCTTAAAATTTTAGGATTTAAAACAAGCATATCAACCTATTATTGCTAGGGAAATTGTAAATTCAAATTTCTATGAAGTTTCATAATATGGATTGCAAAATAACTTAGAATGGTAAAAATTACAAATAAATAGAAGGAAGTATCCATCATTGGGAAAACTATATCACTAAACTATACTCAAGAAATCAAAATCTACTCAGCATCCAAAGATCAGTTGGTAACCATCACTGAAGCTTCATTTATGTTACCAGAACAGAATTGATGCATTTGACAATCGTATATGTGAGACATATGAAGTCCTGAAATGGAGCTGGGTTTTGTTAGAGATGGAGCAGAAATGGAGCTTCTTCTCTTCAAAATGTAAGCCCTGACAGCTAAACCTGCAACCAAAACTCATGATTCACTTGTTGGTACTGCCTCGTCAGAAACAAGCAGCTCAGATGGAACCTCAGTGGATGGATCCTGCTCAGATGAGTCACTATTTTCATATTTACCTGTTATGTCCCTTTGTCTTGGATCATATTAACACAGTCCTAGACACGGTAGAAGCTTTGCTTCGACCTATGGTGAAGGTAGAACCGGGCTTGGCCTTGACAGAGCCTCTTCTTAAATTAACAAATACTTTCTTGATAATAATTATTGATGATTTTTATTGATAATCTGACAATAGAATGACGTTTTCGGGATGCCGCTAATAACCAACAAATCGCAAGTGCTTGTCCTTGTGGCGATTCTATTTCAATGGGAATTTGATGAGTCGATCCGCTTAACGCTTGACGTAAAACATATAGTGGATTTGTTCCTGAAATCCCTAATTAAATTAGGTCAATAAATACTTTTCTATAAATTTACTATCATTCAAATTTAAATGATAACAATCCTCGTTAATAAGTAGATTCTGTTTTAACCTAAATCTTATCCTAAAGATAATGAAATAATGAAATTCAAATTTAAAAATTCTAAATATTACTTCCTCCGTTCATTTTTAAGTGTCATTTTAATATAAAGCTCTTCAACCAAGAAGTGGATTAGTCAAGTTATATTTTCTATTATACCCTCATTTATTTTCTCTTTCTTAATAAATTCATTCATACACTCTCATTTATTGAGAAAGTTGGGGTATAATTGATAAATTATACATTAAACTCTAAAAACGAAACTTAAATAAAAACAAAAAAATTCTTCTAAAACGACACTTAAAAATGAACGGGGAAGCAACTTATTAAAAATAAATAAAATAATAAATACGAATCAGCAGAACTATAGGTCCAGATCAATATCATCTGCCGTGTATGGAAGTTGGTCAGTAGTTTCTCCCTTCATCTCATTCTCAGTATATAAATCCCCTTGAACCGGTACATTTCTTTGCTGCTGGGATGAAAGAACACTTGCAATAGCTTTAATGGCAGTAGATACCTGGTTAGGGTCAACTGTCTCATCAACATCAATGCCATTAACATTAGGCTCCTCTTCATCGGACATGTCATTCTGCCTAGGAGGAGGAACAAAAAAGGGAATTTTACCCCTCTGCCAGTCATGAAGTATCATCTTAGCTGCAGTCATCAGGTCAGGTTCACCACCCTGGGAATGATATCAAGTAAAAGTCACACACCAAAATCTATCATTGCTTCTTACCGAAGCAAGTAGGAAGAACAAATAAATGACCCGATTTAACATGTTTACGCAAAAAGTGGGAAAACTGGTAATTTTTATTCTATAATACAGGCCGAGGATCAAACGCTAAGTAAGAGTATATTACTTGAGCTGGATGATCAGCCTCCTCAACATAATTTTTAATACAAAACAAAAAATTTAGATCAATTCAAATAGAATACCTTAAGGAGTTTGCCAGATGATTTGCAGAGCTGAAGTAGGAAGTCATTTTCATCAACCCTGATGACAAGTTATAGAAATTATCAAATACCTAGTTTTTGTATGCAAGCTATAATGAAACACAGATGAGCAAATCAAGGTGAATATAAAATGGCATGTAGTGGTGGCATCAAGAAATATCGTGCCACCACCACCTGATTGTTAATAATTCCTCAGAGGAAGCTAAAACTGCAGGAAGAGCAAAACATAATCTCACAACAAGCTATTAAAAAGCAAACAAACGTTCAAAAAGTTGGCTGTCCTCAGAATACACAACAATACCAGAGGCGGACACACTTATTGAAAATCTACCATTCACCAAGAATTAGGAGACAAGGAATCATACCACTCTTTTATTTTATAAGCTCTTGTCAAGTGCTCCTTCTTCACACGTTTCAAAACCTCACCTATATGGTCAGCAGCATCTTTCAAGTTTGTTACACGTACCTGGAAATAAATCAAGTATTCAGCATAACAACAACTAAGCCTATCAAGGACAGCCAAATTATTATAAATAACAATAAAATATCTAACAGACATGTTGTCAGGACCCCATATATTTCTTAAAAGCCTCATTCTACATATAAACTCTAGAAAGGTTAACAGGGTATAAAGCTCTATCACATGCAGACTGAATTACACAAGAGCTTCTATTGTTAGTAAGCATGAATATAAATTATTCACTGGGAAACCAAACAAGTATGTGCTGACAATTATGATATTACTCAATACAAGATTAAATCAATAATAGACATGTCCCCTTTAGACAAACCAAAAAGAGCGAGAAGCAATATTAATCACAATATACTGAATGGAATGGTAAAAAACTGTTATATGTTATTCATCAGCTCTAGGCTGGTATATATAGTAGTAATACAATAATGATAATTAATTCTCTCTTTAATAGAGAATAAAGAAAAATAAAAGACAATAAACAGAAATAATAAAAAGGGAAATAAGATATTTTCCAACACAATATATTCTGAGGGGTGTGAATAATATATCACAACCCAACAAAACTTAGGATATCTAAACAGAGTTATACCAGGTGGGTTGATATAAAACATATCTCTAAATAATAAAGGAAAAACACGGCATGATTGTTTAATTTTCATTAACAGTTTCTGGTTTTTTAAATAATAATTAGTTGCAGTTATGAGACAGTTATGGGGCATTATGGGTGATGTGAATAAAAAATAAAGAAATCACATTTAGAGGGGTATCCAGAAAATATTTGAGTGGTTAATTGGAAAGGGGGAGACCCAAGGCTCTCGAAATCCTTGGTAGGAAACACATTTGTGTTAACTGTGCGACATTCCACTTCTGTAATAGTATGCATTTGTATTCTGTCTGAGATATTTTCTCCAAAGAATATTCAATTAAGTCTATTCTTGTTCAGTAAATATATTCTAGGTACCAGTTTCTATCACATTCTTTAAAGTATTATGCAACCAAAGTGGAAAAATATAGGAGAAAACCTACCACGCCCTTCAGCACAACATCTGTTTCAGTGTCCTTGTTGTGGTAAACAACACCGGGACAATCAATCAAAAAGATTCTCTTTGTAAGGGTTATATACTGCCAGACTTTGGTTTCCCCTGGAATTGGAGCAACCTTGCAAACCTGTGCCAATTAGAGAGCTAAAATGCTTATCATTCCAAAGTTTAAAATTTACTTGTATACTTCTATGCTCTAATTAATCTTCTCACTAAGAACAGCTTAGGCAGGAAATAAGAAACGGTAAATGAGAAAGAAGGATTACATTCTTTGTACGCAATGTATTGATCACCGATGACTTCCCAACATTTGGATATCCAACGAAACCAACAGATATTGCTTGCTTATTGCTTTTCAATCTTGCAAATTGTCTCAGAACTGATAGAAGCGAACCCTACACATGATAAAGACCAGTGAAAAAATAGAAAGTAGCTGAGGATACATATGAGTTAAAGGAGAGGAAAGAAAGGTATGTTGAGGCTGAAAGATAACAAATCGCCGAGGAAATATATAATCTCCAACTTCACTTGTCTTTTTTTATTGATGAATTAACGCATTGCAGGAAATTGGCAAACAATCAAATAAGATTTAGTTACAAGTATACCTTTCCAAAGGACTTGTTAATGCTTGCATGGAATGCTAGAGTTGGATATTCTTTTGACAAAGTTCTAAGCCATCCTTTTGTTGCCCAGGCGGGAATTAGATCACACTGGAAAAAAATGGGGATTTGAAATGATTTATGATGGAATTATGATGGAATATACAAAGTTATGGTATTTAGCAACATTCAAAACAAAAGCAAAATAGAACTGTAACCTTGTTCAATAAAAGCACCAAGTGTTTGTGCTTGCAATTTTCTTTCAAATGCTTCTCTAAATGGTAACATCTTGTGCCTTGTGGATCCCTTGCATCTATAACCTGTATCATTATATATAAAATATTTACAAAGACTGAAGAGGAATCTGAAGGTCAGAAATTTGACTAGACATGGATACATCAACTAAAAAATGAAACAATCCTATAAAGAAAATTGGTTTAAAACTTAAAATTATAACAAATTAAGTAGTAGCAAGCTTCTATCTTTTGTCCCTTACTTTACCATGAAAAATGTTACTAAAATTCAGATAATGTTTGTTACACATTGGCACAGCACGGCGGCTTGCAGATTTGAAACAGAACTGCACAAATGTTGACACATTGGCAGAGCAAGGTGGCGTGCAAATTCGAAACAGAAATGAACATCATAAAGCATATTTTTTTAACCTTTTCACACAAAATAACATTAATAAATTGAAACACACAAATATGCTTGACAGGTCAGAACCAGCCATCATATATGTACATGAAAAGTTTAACAAAATCGTAGCAACACGAAACACTACCTACACTACCTGAACAACAACATCGGAAGAATCTATCACTTTGTAGAGTTCACCCCATATACGTTTGCTTTGACCTTTATCAAACATATTATGCCGCGCTAAATCTCTAAATCCATCTAATTCATTAGCTTCAGCTGATGAATCATACTTCTCCTCAAAAGCATCTGCAGAGGAAAGTAACGTAGGAAACAATCAATAAGAGTTATCAGATAATGCTCAACATCTTTTGGTCAAAGAAACATACCACATATAAACAAATATTCCCTCTAAAAAAACAGAATACTGTATGAAAACCAAATTACCAAATCACAATATGTATACTTAAGCTAAAAAAAACTTCAATGTGATTTTTAAAGATATTTTTAACTTTCTGAAAAAATAACACATCTTCTCTTGTAAAATGATCTCTTAGTGTAAAACATGGTTTTCCTTAAAAAAAAGAAGAAGCACAAATAAACTTGGCATATCTCATGCTAATGAGAAATAAACAACCCAATTTAGATTTCTACCTCGAGAACCATCAGCTTTCTTAGCTAAAGACTCATAGTCAGACGCCAAAAGACTTGGACGATGTCTTTTAGTCTTAGGTCCAAATGCATCCAAAAAAGGCTCTCTATCAAGAAGGTGAACCCTAGATTGCTGCATTCAAAATTCATAAGCAAGTAAACATACATATATACAAGGTTTTAAATAACAGTTGTGATCACATCGGCGGTCGCGTAAAGGCTTTACTACCTCTGTACACCGCCGATTGCGGTTGTGGCATTGTAAGTTAATCATCATTTGTTCTATATCATAAAAAACGGTGAATAACAGTGTCAGCATAAAAGCATTGCAACAATTCAGCATCTGAAGAAACAAACCTTCTGGTGATCATTAAGAAGCGACATAGGCAAATTCTTCCCGTTGAGAATAACATTATAATTACTCAAACTACGCTTGGCCATTTCTTCTCTGAAAAACTCAAGCTCTTTCTGATTCACAACACGAGTAGGCCCTGCAAACCTCAAATCGTAGTTAGTATTTAGTAACTATATTAACTGATTGAATTTACATGAGGTGAATTTGAACATACCAAACCATGGACGACCGGGTTTGATTCGAGTGTTTGGAAGGTCTTTGGATTGATACTCTTGCCTAAGGATTTTGCCTCCACGGTTACGAATGGGTCGGATTTTGTACATCTTGATACGGCGGACTGTGGCGGCGGACCGCGACTCGGTCTTCGAGTCATTCCTCCGGTTGAGGTCGAGAGAGTGCTTCGGCTTTCCTGAGACGTTAACGTTTCTCTCTTTCTTCTTCGCCATTGCAGATACAGAGTAGGGTTTGTTGGATTTTTATGTACAAGCCGATCAAAAATATAAGAAATTTCTCTTGTAACTTGTTCTCCAAGGCTCGTGATAAAATGTCAAAAATATCATCTATTTTTGAAATACATCTCAGGCCCATAAAATCTTATTTTTTATTACAATTTACTTGGAAAATATTTTGGAAATTAATTCTGAGATTACATCTTCCATTCTATTATTTACCTTCTACTACTGTCTGATCCCAATTACTCTCTCTTTCTCAAAACAAGTGTCTTTCTAATTATAAAAATCTATTTTAAAATAATAATTTATTTATTTTTCAATGTAATTTTTACTAACTTTATCTCCTATCTTCATTTTTTTCAAATTATAACAATATATAACAACCAATAATAATTAAAAATAATTTTATAAAAATATTATCTTTATTAACTCAATCATTATATTTTTTAATCTACACAACATTTATTTTAAAACGTAGGGAAGGAAGTAATTTGTTTCTTGTCCTACATTTTTTGACAGAAAAGTGTGAACATGTAAGCAACAAGCAACTCCTAAGTAGGGAGATGTTCTGGGTTTACAATGCAAAACTTGGACTGTGCTTACTGCTGGCACGTGATAACTAACAAATAATTTAATATTATATTTACTAAAAAGCTTTTTCACGTACCACCACCGTCATCATTGCATGAAACTCTTTAATTCTCTCTCCTTCTAAATCTTCTTTTGTGCGGAGATTTTTGCTTAACAAGCTAGCCATCGGTGATCTGATGAAAAATTTGTTTGATAAAAATAGCAGTTGATTTATAAATTATTTGATAGTTTATAGTTGATAGCTGATGACTGATAGTTTATAATTGATGGTTGAGACCGATGACTAATAAATTAATAGAAATGTTTGGTAACATTACCGGTTCAACTAACTTATAAATGTAAAATGACATAAAAGATATTTAATATATAATTATTTTATGTTAAATCAAAATAAATTATTGAAGATAAAAATGGATTTTTGTTAAAATAATAGGGATAAAAAAAGAAAAAAATAATAAACTATAAGCTATAAGCTAAAACGCTATTTAAAATAGCATTTGAAAAATAAGCTATAAGCTATCAAAATAAGCTATAACCTCGTGATCAAAAGATCGTTACCAAACAGGTCTAAAATATCATATGAGCTTATAAGCTATAAGACATAAGTTCAAAAAATTGTCTTACCAAACAGATTCAAAGTTGCAAAATTGCGCGTTACCTTAGATCTAACAAATCCGAGAAAAATGCCCAACACCTTTTCTTTGATTGTGCTTTTGCGTCGGTTATTTGGAAGTGGCTAGGTTTGGTTTTTGATATTGGTTTGTGCATCTTCTCTTGGGATGATATCCTGAAACATAGTAATCGCTCTTGGCATTTACAATGTAAGATTTCTTTAATATTGTGGTTGTTCATCTTTTTAATGTTATCTGGTTCGCTCGTAATAGTGTGAGATTTAAAGACTCTTGGATCTCCACATCTTCTTCTATTACTAGCATTATACCTTATTGCTCCCTAGTTGGCAATAATTTCAAAACCCCCTATTTTATCAACATTCATGAGTTTGAGATTTTAAAGAAATTCAGAGTTACTATTCAACTGCCTATTGCTCCTAAGATCTTGGAAGTTATATGGAAACCTCCTCCAAGGGATTGGTTCAAAATTAACTTCGATGGTGTTTCTTGGGATAATCTAGGTCTTTCAGCTTGTGGAGGGATAACTAGAGATTTTGATGGTAAATTTTGGATGTTGTTGCCTCTTGTATTGGTATCACTAACTCTCTCATAGTCGAACTCACTGGTGCTATGTTAGCGATTGAGTTCGCCTATGAGAAGGGTTGGTCTAAGCTTTGGCTTGTATCAGATTCCTCTACTGTGATTCGAGCCCTCTCTCTTCCTTTCATAGTTCCTTGGAAAATTCGTAATCGTTGGGCTTATCACTAATTGTATCTCTTTTGTTGCTTTTTATATTTTTAGAGAAGGTAATAGTTGTGTGAATTTTGTAGCTAACATAGGTCTGACAGTGTCTGGATACACTAATTTTATGGAAATTTCTAGTTTTTTGAGAGTTGGTTTTGTAAAGAATAGGCTAGGCTTGCCTTTCTTTAGATTTACTTCTTCTTGAGAGGGTTTTGGTATAGTTCCCCTCCTTTTCAATCGTTTTTCTTTGGTTATATTCAATCTTATTCAAAAAAAAGATCATTTATTTTAAAAGACTATTTTATTTCAAATGAATTATTCATTACGAGAAAGAAAGAGTAACATAAACTATATATTGTATTTGCTTTGCATATATATTATTGCCACTATAAAAGTATATGTAAACGGTAAGGTTTTAATTAATATAGGGATAAGGTATTAAGTTTTAGGAAAATTCTGAAATACATCTCTAAATTAATTTTAGAAAAATTCGGAGATGTATTTTTGAATTAAATTTTTGTCAAATAATGAGATTTGGTGCGTTCAAAGATGTATTTTCGGAAAAAAAAACAATGGTATTTTGGAGTTTTCATAGGTGTGCCATAGTGTATAAGTGTGTAAAGAGAAATTTCCAAAATATATGAATTGATTTGGATTGGATTTGTATTTATTTTATAATAAAGTCCAAACTGAACCAAACGAAAAAAAAACAACATATTGACTTTAGTTGGATTGACAAGATACATTAGAAACAAATGTAACAAATGTGCAAAAATATATTAAAAAATGTCTAATTTACATCATCTATTTTTCTCTAATAATATAAAATTCTTAATTTTTTATCTCCGTATATAGATTATGAATGTCAAAAATGACGTTTCATTTCTTTTTTCTTTAAGTGGAATATATCTCATGCTAATTTTCATGATAATGATGATATAAATTATATAAATTAATATGATTGGTTCGGGTAAATGGATTTGCGAGTAAAATTTTGTAAATTTGTTGTCTGAACTAATTAACATCGAATTTTATTAGTTTGTTTACTTTTGCTTGAAGTAAAATAAATGTACGACCCAAACATTATGATTTGATTTAGATTTTAATTTTCATCGAATTTGCCCGAAGTAATAAACACGCCTATTAAGTACATAATAAAATTAGGACTTATTTCTCAAAATAAAATGAAGAAAAATATTTTAATACTCCATATATTTTTCCTTTTAAATTTACTTTTATTGTTACTTCTAGAAGAAAAAAACAAATAACCTTATTATTTTAAATCAAATATTCAAAAAAAAAAAGTTTATTAAAATTGTTTACACTCTCATCCAATTAGAAAGAATTACTTTGACACATAAATATAGAATTAAAAATAAAAATAATAATTAAACTATTTTAATAACAAGCAGTATATTCCATTTTATCTCTACTTTTATTTGATAAAAAAGAATATGGACTAATAATGTAAAATATTATTGATTATTTTACCTTTGAATTTTTTCTCATGAATGACTTCGTCTTCAATCAAGCATTCATATTTGGTGAATGTGATTTTGAAATCTTTGTCCCAAAGTTGATTTATGTTTAGAAGATTATGTTTTAGTTCTTCAACATGAAGTACATCTTCAATAGTTGTGAAAGATGGTGCTCCAACTTTGTTAATACCAAGAATTTTTTCTTTGTTGTTGTCCCATATGTGACATAACCCTTGACTTTAAACACTAGATTTGAAAATTTGCTTATATCTCCTGTCATACGCTTAGAACAACCACTATCAAGACACCATAAATTTGTAGTGGTCTTCAAGCATGCCTACAAAATAAATTAGGTTTTGTTAAGTACCTGATGTGCCTTGGATCCTTCATAATTAGTTTCTTTCTTAACCCACACATAATATCCACTTTCCACACTAAAATTACTAACATAGAAAGCATTAGGTGTATGGTTACTTATACTACAATAAAAACATGTATGATAATTACTCTATATCTAGGAACATAAGATTTCCTTTTTAGGAAATCTCTTCTTAAGATGATAACGATGATGATGATGATGAACTTTTTGTGTTTTATTCATTTTCTTTTTAGTGGATTGGTCATTTGCCTTAACATAGATAGTTTTACTAGTAATTGGTTTGTTAAATTTGGAATAACCGTCCATTTTTATCATTTGAGAGAAAAAAGTGAATCACACTTTTTGCATGTAAAATTTTGTATTTTTTTTTAAAGAAAATTTTGTTTTTCTACTTCAAAGTCTTTTTCCATGGTATCAATCTTTTATTCAAGAGATAAAATTTGTTTCTTTTGTATTGACACCATTTTATATAGAATTTTGCATTCATTGAATAATTCATTAATAACACCTTATACATCATCATTGTAAGAAGATATTTCATTACTAGCCTCTTCTTCTTCACCATCGAAATAGTGTGATGGCATCAATGCAAGATTTACACGATCTTCACTTTCTGAATCAGATGATGAACTTACTTCATTATCTTCCCATGCAATATCCATCTTTATGTATCCTTGTTTCCCATATTCATAGAAAGTGATATTTTGTGTTGATGTATAGGTTTATTTCTTGTTAAATTTGTTATCATTACTACCAAAACAATTTACCCAACCTTTTTACAAGAAGCACAAAGTTCTCAACCTCTTCCTTATTATCTTCTTTTTCAACTTCCTTGGAATCAAACTTTCATGCAATGCTTTTGAATTTCTTATCTTGATTCTCATGCTTTTATAGTCTTTCAATTTCTATCTCATATTCTTGAAATTTTCCAAACAACGTTGCGGAAGTCAACGTGGAACGAATTTTCTTTTCAGATAATACTGTCACTTTTGGTTGTCATTCCCTAGTTAAAGATCTGAGCACTTTAAGATTAAGTTTATCGGTAGTAAGAGTCTTACCAAATTCCTTTAAATTGTTTGTCAAATACACAAATTTTTGTGCAAGTCGAGGATTGATTCTTCGAGCTGCAATCTGAATAACTCGTACTTTTGACTCAAAGTGTTCAATCTAGATCTTTTAACCTCAGTGGCTCCTTCATGAGTTTCCACCAATGTATCTCATGTTTCTTCGTCATTGTGCATGTTGAAATACGAGAGAACTCATCCATCTAAGTGCCCCTTGAAAAAGATTGATTGCTTTCTTATCATTGAGAACTTTTTTCTTATCGTCTTCATCCCATGAACTTTCAATTTTTGGTGTGCCGACACCATTTACAACACTTGTAGGAACAAATGGGCCATTTACAACAACTTTCCATATTTCTTCTCTATGTGCCTCTAGATGTTCCTTCTTGCGAATTTTTCAAAAGTCGAAGTATTCACCACAAAACAATGGAGGCTTGTCATTGCTACCATTGTCTCTAAAAATCAAATTTGCATTTGCAAAAGCAATTCCAAATCTTTAGGAACAGATTACCTATAACATGTTTTGATGCCAAACGTAAGCATGGAATGAACCTAAGACTGGGTGAATTAGGTACTCAATTTTTTTTGGTTTTTAGACAAAAGTGTGGTTATTTTTATGGTTTAATGTTAAGTGATGAAAGCGGTAAGTGCAGAAAAATAAAGAACACCAAGGGATAATACTAGTTCCTCTCACACTCTGAGAGTACGTCTAGTCCCCTTACAACATGTAAGAGATTTCAATATTTTTAGAACTTTGTACAAGTCTAATCCCAGACTTCTAGATGTTGGTGTAAGCCCTAGAGGCCAATACTTTTTGGTACTTGTATCGAATTATTTATTAATAATAAAAGGCTTTTCTTTATTATGTTTTCCTTTTTGAAATAATAAAGTCCCTAGAATAGTTGGTTTGTTTAAATGCAATGTTAAGTGTGACTTAATCATGAGATCCATTAAACACAAGGACACTATTCTTAAAGTATCAATAATCGAGCTTTATTGTGAAGTGGGATAACATTAAAGCATTGAGATTATTATGAAGATAGACTGATGATCACATCTCATGGATCATGGATAAGGAGTTATCAAGTCTTGACATAGGTATAAATATTAGGAGTAATATTTATACTGGATTGACCTGCTAT
This sequence comes from Vicia sativa, assembly GCA_021764765.1. Taxonomy (NCBI): domain Eukaryota; kingdom Viridiplantae; phylum Streptophyta; class Magnoliopsida; order Fabales; family Fabaceae; genus Vicia; species Vicia sativa. The sequence continues at coordinate 170,037,923 of CM038792.1, read as the reverse complement.
GAGAGTACTACATAGAATGTTATGCAAAGTGTCATAAGTTATTCTCATGGTGATAAGTGGTGCATACCACCCTTCGACCTGAAACCACTACGGACCCTAGATGTAGAAGTCAAGTGCTTTATTGTTGATCAAACGTTATCCGTAATTGGATGATCATAAAGACAGTTGATGGGTACTTCACAAAGCATGTTGAGGGACATGAGTGACCTAGATGGAATTTGCCCATCCTGCGTAACGGGATAAATGTCTGAGGGCCCAATATTGAACTGGAGAAGGATGACACGGTCTATGCCTTGTGTTCAATATAGACATAAGGGCAAAAGGGTAATTATACACACAAGTATTATCACGGAAAGGTTTTGTTAGATCACATGACATTTTCGTGACTTGGGTAGCAGTGATGTGTTGCTAGATATCGCTCATTGTTTATTATGTTAAATGTGATTTAATATAATTGTCAACGTCGCGGAAACCTACAGGGTCACACACATGAGGACAGATTAATGAGAGATAGTGTAAATAAGGAACATCGTAGGCTACGGTGTACTTAAGTGGAATACGGAATGTGGTAAGGTACCACATGCTTAAGTGATACACGATACATCATAATGTATGATTTTTCATGAACTTTATTGGGCTTTTAGTCTACAGCCATTATTGGGCTTTTAGCTTTTAGCCCACACTTGTGGTCTTATAAATAGGACCCTTGTGATGAAGCTTTTTACTTGATGCAAATTCGGTCCTGAATCCCTGCCGAGATTCCGTTCACTCTCTCACTCAAAGCTTCCGTTCGTGAACAACTAGCACTGTGATCGGAAGCAAGCTGTTCGTGTGGACTGAGTAGAGACGTTGTTCTTCATCAACGTTCGTGATCACAGCGTCAGAAATCCGAATCGCCACAAGAGGTAAAAATACTCTATCACTGACCATGAATATTCGTAAGGATCACAAAGGAAAATCAAATTTCCGCTGCAATTTTAAGTCGTGATTTTCCTTCACTAGACACAATATTCTAACCAATCACTAAGACCAAACACCTTATGATTCAACCAAGCTGAAAAGAGAACAATTATCTCCTTTTCGACTCTCTTGCTTTCAAGAATCCTGGATAGCTGGGTATACGAAAGCAATTATGGAAAAATATTAAGAAGTTTGAATATGATGGATATATCAATTACAAGAATTGATATTCCCTTTCAAGTGTGCAATTCTCAATATGGTATACAAGTGCTCAAAGATTATGATGCTAAACCTTTAAACCTTTTTGGAATGTCATGACAGTGTATGCCACAAGTTTCAATCAAAGTTTAAGACACAATACACATGTTTTAGAAATGAGAGAAAGAATGAGTTTGAATTGTATTAAAATATATGTGTTTTTGAAATCTGAAACATGTAGTATTTATATGAGTATCATACCATTTTGAAAGAGTGTATATTGATCAATCGATGTAATGTTTGATGGTACAAAAACAAAACTGTTTAAATGAATTTTTTCATGAAAAAGTATCACTGCTTCAGTGGTAACCATTTAACTCATTATCGTTACCGGTTACATCTGAAGAGTTGCCTTAAAAATTCAAATTTTGTGTGTGAAACGTGTTAACCAAAAGGTGTAATCGGTTACACCTGATCAAAAATTCCATATGATGCATTTTTGGATTTATGTAATTGGTTAACACAAAAGGTGTAACCGATTACCACTGTAATGAACTTGAAAAATACTTATAAAAATTGATTGAATGCAGTGGAAGGTATTTAAAAATGATTATGCATATGTATGAAATTGTTAAGGGATTTTTGAGAACACAGTGTGTATCTTAACTTAAATTGTAACTTGTACCTATTAAATGAAGATCAAATATCTGAAGTTAATCTTGATGAAATTGCATATGGAAAAAGTCTTGATAGCTATTTAGACATGATTATTTTACTCATCCTTTCTTGACACATACACATGATAATTGTCTTCATCAAAACATGGTGCTAGAGAAGCTTGACTTCACATAATTGTGTGTCTTATCATTAGTTATCTCTTACCTATAGTGCTTTTGTTAGTACACTTGCATCTGTTTCTATTCCTATAACTATTCAGGAAGCTTTATCCCATCCACGGTTGAGACAAGTAATACTTAATTGAAATTTCAGCTTTAAAATCTAATCATACTTGGGAGCTTATTCCTCTCTCACCTGGAAAATTTATTATTAGTTGTAAGTGGATAGTTAATGTTAAGGTGGATCCTGATATCTCTCAAAGAAAGTATACTCTAGATATTTTGAAAGAAACGGGTCTTATAGATTGTAAACTAGTTGACACTCTTATGGATCCTAATGTAAAGCTTCTCCATAATCAGGGGGAGCCATATAGTGATCTCGAAAGATATCGAAGATTTGTAGGAAAGGTAAATTATCTTACCTTGATTATACTTTATATATTTTTTCTAGTCAGTGTAGTAAGTCAGTTCCAGATTTCTCCGTGTGACAACCATTAAGATGCAGTTATTTGAATCATTAAGTATATCAAGGGATCACCTAGAAAAGGACTTATTTTTGTGATAGAGGCAACAATGATATCATTGGATACTCAAATGTTGATTGGGAAGGAAATGCAAGCGATAGGCGCTCTACACCAGGTTGTTGTGTTTTGAATGGTGGAAATTTGATTTCATGAAAAAATATTTTTACAGTGTCATCCAATAAAAATATATTGTTTTGTTATGTCATATAATTTTTTTTTTAAATTATAATATGATTGGACGAAATTTATTGTCATGATTAATTGACAATCTAGTTTTTTTATATTATCAGTGTATCACTTATTTTCTTTTATAAAATATCTCTATATTATGAACTAAAATGAAACTGTTAAGGGGCTAATATTAGATCAGGTATGCTTTTTATACCAAATATTTACACTAAATACTGGTATCTATACGGTGAACAATGTTTTTTTAAAATAAAAAAAATAATATTTATAAATAGTACTTGAACAGTATGTAAATTGTAAACAATGTCAATGAACGGTGCTCGTGAATAGTAAATGAACAATAACTTTTAATAGTAAAATAAAATTGGTTAATGAAATGTAAAAAAATTGGTTAATGAATTGATGAAGTTGGTTAATAAAACAGATATTAAAAATAATTTTTAATAGTAAAATAAATTTGGTTAATAAAATATAAGAAGTTGTTTAATGAAGTTATAAAGTTGGTCAATAGATTGTCTAGATTTTTAATAGTTATGAAGTTGATTAATGAAATTTAAAATGTTCATTAATTAAGTTATGACACTTATAATCCAAAAAAAAGTATTTTATATATATATATATATATATATATATATATATATATATATATATATATATATATATATATATATATATATATATATATATATATATATATAGAGAGAGAGAGAGAGAGAGAGATAACGTTACTTGGATTAATATTTTTTAAAATCGACTGTTAAATTAAAACATACTATCATATAAATCACTTAAATATATTATAAATTAAACTAGTAAATAACCCGTGCTGTCGCACGGGGCCGGTCGAGATTTCATATAACGTGGAACTAATCTTGTCATGTAACAGAAATTTCGTTTTTAATTCGGCCAAATTTAGTGTATCAAACTTATTTGACAACATTAAAAAATGTAAACTGAAAACATGATTGTGTAACAAAATAAGAAATTGTGTAACGTTTTAAGAAATTATTTTTAATATTATAACTTATTTCCGTTAATAAAATAATTATATAAATATAGACTTTTTTTGTTTATAAGTGTCATTAACCTGTGTAACGTTTACTTAAATTATTTTAACTTATTCATGTTAAAAACAATTGCATCAATAGTTGAATTTTTTTATTATAAAAATATTTGTAACTTATTCCCGTTTATAAAAATTATAAATTTTTTTTGTTTATAAAAAATAATTTTTTATCATGTTATAAAATTTTATGGATAAAAATATAATTTATTTTTTATTATGTTATAAATATGAAAATAAAAGAGAATAATAATTTTAATAATATAATCATTTTTGTTTTAATATAAATGTATTATTGATAATTAAAAAATTACAACTATAAATAATAATATAACATTTATTATTATAGATATCCGTAGGGAAAGAAATAAAAAATTAGATCTAAGAATATCGAAAATCGCTTAAAATATTAAATAATAATTTAACATTTATTATTGTTGATATTAGTAGAAAAATAAAAAATTATCAAAAGAGAGAAAGAAAAGATATCTTCTTTATTTAAATAAATCATAATTTTTATTTTAATTGGTTTGTTTGCATCGTTGATTTTAATTGGAATAGAATTAATGAAATGACAATGTATAACCACTTTTAAATTATTTTTTTATATATCATATTTACAATTTTTCCAAACCTACAATATATAACAACTTCTCGTCAAATTGTAATCTTTTAACATTAGCTAAATTGTGAATATTGCAGGCTCTAACAACTAATATTATATATATTTTATTTCAATAACATTCAAAATCATATAGTTTTTTCTTAAACTACTTTCTAAATACTATTTAAAATTATACCAATATTATATATTTTATTTCCATTATTTACATTAAATTGATTTTTAATGGATCAACTAATATTTTGAAAATAATTTAATTGAATTAATTGATCAATTAACTCTTTAATAAAGTTACTATACATATAATCGAGTAAATGATTAGTTAAATAAATATTTCTTTAAAATACATTATTTTTATTAATATTTCATAAAAATATATGATTTTAAATATTTTTAGTAACAAAATAATATTTAAACTATAACAAAATGTAACTTATTCAATTTATAAAAAGGTTTGTATGAATAAATTTATACCTTTTATTATTAATTTTTATGATTATCATTTTTCATTAAAATTTCATGACTACAATTTAACATTTTTTTATTATGATTACAATTTTAAAGTTAATTTTAAAAGATTGTGATATGCTTTATTGATCATAAATTTTTGAAATCAAATCATGCATAAAAATAAAATGTATTAATGTTACCATTCAAAATAATTTCTATATATAATAAAATTAAATAATATTAATACCTCCATTCAAAAGATATATTTGTAAAGTTTTGATTTAATTATTTTCATATTTTTATATATTCTAATGTATAAAATATTGCTACAATATGAAACAGTATCAAACCTATAATATTAAAAGAGAATTTAAATTTGATTGATCATAATATTTTACAAAATCAAATCATTCATAAAAATTAAACATATTTATTTCACCTTTCAAAATAATTTCCATATAAGTATAATAAAAATAAATTATAATAATGTCTTCATTCAAAAGATATATTGGTAAAGTATCGAATTAAATGGTACTCAAATATTTGATTAAAAAATTGTAATATTTGTTTCTAATATTGTATAAAAATATATTAATTAGTCGTACTTTAAAAAAATAAATCATAAATATTTTATTAAAAATTATAATATTTATTTCTAAGATTATAGCAATTAAAAATAAAAAAATATCAATACAAAATAGTATTTAAGATCCCTATGCTTTAAATATTTAAGATAAATATTAGAGTTCTTATTTACTTAACCTTTTATATATTATAATATACTTTTTTATTAATTTTATTAACAATATATTTATAGTTAGCAATACATCGTTTAAACTACGTTAATTTTTTCAAGAATATAAATGTAACCTTTCAAAAAATATACACAAATATATTTAGAAATCAGTAGAAAATTTTATTGGTTAAATTATAATTCCATTCAAAATTTATTGATCATAAATTTTTGAAATCAAATCATGCATAAAAATAAAATGTATTAATGTTACCATTCAAAATAATTTCTACATATAATAAAATTAAATAATATTAATACCTCCATTCAAAAGATATATTTGTAAAGTTTTGATTTAATTATTTTCATATATTTATATATTCTAATGTATAAAATATTGCTACAATATGAAACAGTATCAAACCTATAATATTAAAAGAGAATTCAAATTTGATTGATCATAATATTTTACAAAATCAAATCATACATAAAAACTAAACATATTTATTTCACCTTTCAAAATAATTTCCATATAAGTATAATAAAAATAAATTATAGTAATGTCTTCATTCAAAAGATATATTGGTAAAGTATCGAATTAAATGGTACTCAAATATTTGATTAAAAAATTGTAATATTTGTTTCTAATATTGTATAAAAATATATTAATTAGTCGTACTTTAAAAAAATAAATCATAAATATTTTATTAAAAATTATAATATTTATTTCTAAGATTATAACAATTAAAAATAAAAAAATATCAATACAAAATAGTATTTAAGATCCCTATGCTTTAAATATTTAAGATAAATATTAGAGTTCTTATTTACTTTACTTTTTATATATTTATAATATACTTTTTTGTTAATTTTATTAACAATAGATTTATAGTTAGCAATACATCGTTTAAACTACGTTAATTTTTTCAAGAATATAAATGTAACCTTTCAAAAAATATACACAAATATATTTAGAAGTCAGTAGAAAATTTTATTGGTTAAATTATAATTCCATTCAAAATTTATTGATCATAAATTTTTGAAATCAAATCATGCATAAAAATAAAATGTATTAGTGTTACCATTCAAAATAATTTCTACATATAATAAAATTAAATAATATTAATACCTCCATTCAAAAGATATATTTGTAAAGTTTTGATTTAATTATTTTCATATTTTTATATATTCTAATGTATAAAATATTGCTACAATATGAAACAGTATCAAACCTATAATATTAAAAGAGAATTCAAATTTGATTGATCATAATATTTTACAAAATCAAATCATACATAAAAATTAAACATATTTATTTCACCTTTCAAAATAATTTCCATATAAGTATCATAAAAATAAATTATAATAATGTCTTCATTCAAAAGATATATTGGTAAAGTATCAAATTAAATGGTACTCAAATATTTGATTAAAAAATTGTAATATTTGTTTCTAATATTGTATAAAAATATATAAATTAGTCGTACTTTAAAAAAATAAATCATAAATATTTTATTAAAAATTATAATATTTATTTCTAAGATTATAGCAATTAAAAATAAAAAAATATCAATACAAAATAGTATTTAAGATCCCTATGCTTTAAATATTTAAGATAAATATTAGAGTTCTTATTTACTTTACCTTTTATATATTTATAATATACTTTTTTGTTAATTTTATTAACAATATGTTTATAGTTAGCAATACATCGCTTAAACTACGTTAATTTTTTCAAGAATATAAATTTAACCTTTCAAAAAATATACACAAATATATTTAGAAGTCAGTAGAAAATTTTATTGGTTAAATTATAATTCCATTCAAAATTTATTGATCATAAATTTTTGAAATCAAATCATGCATAAAAATAAAATGTATTAATGTTACCATTCAAAATAATTTCTATATATAATAAAATTAAATAATATTAATACCTCCATTCAAAAGATATATTTGTAAAGTTTTGATTTAATTATTTTCATATTTTTATATATTCTAAGGTATAAAATATTGATACAATATGAACCAGTATCAAACCTATAATATTAAAAGAGAAGTCAAATTTGATTGATCATAATTGATACAACTCGGGTTTCAGGAAAAACATAAACCTATAGGAGGCTTTACTATTGAAACATTCTAGTTGAAATATATTCCAAGCTTCAGCAGGATACCTATTTGTGGTGTTACAATTAGGTACCTGGATCCAAGATAAATTCTGTATTGTTGACCATATTTATGAAGGATATCAAAAAAACTCATTTTCTCTACCGGAAACTTAACAGGATCGAGTGTGAAATCCTTATATTCATCCATGTAATCATTATATGTCCACATAACTTCAAGAGGTATATGAGGTTTCACATAGTTGGTTACCACGCCTTGGAGAACACTTACATTCTTGTACCCTATCGACACTGATGAAAACCTTCACAAAGAGTTAAACACAGAAAATACGTAAATTCAAACAAATGACAAAACACAAGCGACAGTGAGATTTGAGCAAATTTTCATGTTCCACAGTGAGATTTGAGCAATTTTTCTTACCTCTAACCAAGTCTCCGGATCTGTAAAAACCAAACTAAAAATGACGCATCAAAGATAGCAAACGGATGAGAGGAAAAATTATGAGTGCTTGGACTTCTCCTATCACTTTGCACTACCGTGAACATAGTTAGCATCGATATGAATTCATAGAACAAAATTAGAAAATAGTTTTATAGTTTCATATCACAAAGTAATGCTTGCCTTCAGAACAGATGTTGCCATAAGGATGCGTCGTACGATAGCAATTGTAGTCAAAATGGAAACAGCCATGATAAGAGTCATAAGTACAACACAACACGTAGATGAGTCAACTCCGAAAATAAAATCATTTAGTTAGACATACACATGGAAAAATAATCGTCTTTGAAGACTTCAAAACACGAAACCATTTACAAAATAGGATGTTACTCACCCGCCAAATACATTGATGTAAGGATCATGCTCAAGAATGATGGAGAAATAGCATCATTTCCAATCCATCCAAATAAAAATTAGGAAGAAACAATTTCACGATGTTTGTCCAAAATCCAAATAAAGAAACTAACAATAAGTTAATTCGGAAGGAATTCATAGGTTTTTACATCAAGATAATGATACTTCCATAAGACGGCACACATTTGATTCTAGAAATCTGAAACAACCTATGACTATGAGAGATCCTAACCTTTTATGTAGAAGAACATTGTGACCGATATTATTATAACATTAAAGAAAACCATCATTATCCACGGCATTGCAAACAAAATGCCGAATCATCATGAGCCAAATCACGATGAAAGAGAGGTAAAATCCTCCACAAACAATCAAGACAGCCATGCCTTTCCTATGTCGACCATGTACCTCAGAATACAAATCATGACACATTTTAATTCAACATCACATAATACATAGGACAATAATATGCTTCATCCCTCCCAAAATTTCCTTACTTCAATTGCTTAACATTTTTGACACAAACATGTGACTAATGTATTGTAAACACAACATAAAATGTTGATATTGAAATGCTATGCCTTCTATGGATAAAATTACAATTATAATACCAAGAAGTAGTAGGAAGCTGAAAATTTTTAACCTTTAAGACAATGACCGAGAATTTATAGACTTGTGAATTGACTTATCAATAACAATGTCTTCATTAATACTAACTCCACCCATCACTCCAATGCTTCAATGTGTTTGACGGGCAATAAACTGAAACTCAAAAACTAAACAAAACACTCTTTAGAACCGAAATGGTAAAAGGGTCAATAACCAAAGAGCACCGTAAGGTATAGTTTACTCACCATTCACACTGGAAATATAACAGGATAACACGGGCCTTGAAGTTGAAGAGAGTTTCTCATTTCGTGTAAGGAACTCAAAATAATCATAGTTCCTATTAATCCAATCTCCCATCGAAAGACGAATATCTCCTTCCGGATAATCACACACCCAGTAAAGGGAATCATCGGAAGGTATAGGACATAAAAACTACAAAATAAGTGGTTATGCAGAAACATGGGACATCAAAAGATGAAATTGAGATCAGAAACATACCATTTTTCTCCTAGCCGCGAAGGAATTTTGTTGAAGATGGATGGTTGTCGACGTGGTTGTGTGTATCTGCAACCAGATTTATCAAAATCAAAACATAAGGAAAACGAAAATTCAGTAAGCGAAATTGAAGAGAGAATCAACAACATACATCCTATCGGAGTGATTTGCGGAGAACTGAGATTGAAGAGAACGAAGCTCTTCGGCTTTGGCGGATAAAGCTGATTCATCTTCTTGCTTGAACGGTTTGCGACGGTCGGGAGGTGTGTTCTAGTTTTTTTTTGTTCTAGGTAACAGACAACAAATGGTTACATCTAACACGTTTGGTGAAGAGAAAGATTATGAGTAGGCATGGGGAAGGGGAAGATAATGAATAGGCATGGGGAAGGGAAACACGTTTGGTATTCCCAGAAATTGAAATTCGTTGGGTTATGATAATTGTAATTATTCCAATTTGTTTGTTTATTGTAAAAAACAAAAAAAATTAAAAAATGGGTAAAAAATAGTGGGAGTTTATTGGTTAAAAAAAAAATTGAAAAGTGGTGAAAAATTGTGGGAGTGCCACATCAGATTCAAATCAATGTGGTGCAAGATATTTTGGAGTTTCCAATTTTACCCTAATAGAATAGACCAAAAAAGAATTTTTTCAGCTGGGGTGTTGTGGTAATATCCAGGTACTATCATTTTTATAGATTTATAATAGATGGTAATGCACACTCGAGTGTAAAATATCATTCAATCAAAAGTACATTTTTTAATTCAAAAAAGCCTCAAATATTGAGTTTCTTCAAGCAAACAAATATTTGACTTAGAAATAACAACTTTTTCTTATTATGTCTACGATATGCCATTTACTTGTTTTTTTCCATGGATACTTTGTCAAGTGCTGTTTAACATTCAAAATTGCCCCCACTCCAAATACAGAAACAAACAAATATTTGGAATCTCATATTAACACATGCCAAAAATGTATAAACATTAGTTGGCCAAGGTTTTTATTTATGAAGTGGACAGATTCACATAAAATTCCCAAATAATAAATAGTATGATGTTAAACAATCATCAATTTATTGATATTGAATTGCATGATCAATTTCAACTAACTTAGTCAACAGCAGTTGTCACATATTTGCTTCTATTCTTCTTGCTCAAGTCATTTATGTTGCTGTCATTAGTACTGTTGAGGAAACTAGAAAACCATTGAAGAGAAAGTTTAGGAATTCTTTCAAGTGTGTTCCTATCCACATGATAAAGTCCAAATCTTATATCATATCCACTATTCCATTCAAAGTTGTCAAACAATGACCATATCATATATCCTCTTACATCTGCACCTTTTCTGCGCATAATCAAATTATTCATAGTCAACAAAGTAACTCGAAACATTCATATGAAAAAAACAAAGTTGCTCATCATCATCACTTACCTTATGGCTCTAAGCAAAGCTGCAAGGTAAGCTTTATGATACTCTATCCGTTTGAAATCGTGTAATATGTCATACACTGTCGTAGTTTGGTTGAGTGGCGAAGAATATCCTGCAATGAATTTGGTATAACAATCCATGATATATGAACCAACATATACCTCCACACCCAAATTGAAGTGTTTGGTATTATATTAACATATGGGAAAAGTGAAATCATTTAATGATATTCAGTATTTAGTATTGACATACCATTTTCTGTGATATACATGGGCATGTTATGGTATTTAATCTTTATATAGTCTACAATCTTCTCAATGCCCCTTGGAACCACAAAGAATCTTGGCACTCCTGTCTGCTCAAAACAAAAGAAACCATCAAACTGTTTAAGTTCACTAGACCATACATAATCCTCAATCATACAATTGTTCACAATATATCTGGCTCTGGTAAGAGTTTGATTTTGTAACTTTAAGGTATGAAGTTCAGATCTTGTAAAATGGTCACCAATGTTGTTAAGAGATTCACATCGGACAATATATGACTTGAACATGGATTTATAAGTGGGGACAATCCTCACCCTACAAAGTTTTCAATTTCAACCAACCATAAGACGAAAGAGCTCACAGGGAGGCTAAAGGGAAAAATTGGCAGGAGGCTTCGATATGTTTCGTTGCGAACCGCCGCACATTTCCATGCAATATTTTGGAAGCTCTGAGAACCCCTCAACACCAAGAATGGCCATTTCCCTGAATATAACAGCGTACGGTGCTTTGTAAGTGCAGATGATTTAGTCGCGTGCAAGAGTCCTAAGGCGTGTCTTGGCATATTCGATGTCTTAAATAGAATTATAGACTTATAGTATGTTTAAAAAAATTGTAAATTTTGAAGGGTGCAGTGGCACCCTCCCGCCCCCACATTCCTCCGCCATTGGATATGTAAGCTTATATACCAAGACCATAACCTTACGAAGTGGCACAAGACTAAAAAGACCAAGGAAACTGACAACAAACATGAAACTGATCATCCATCCCAAGCCTGGATTTTTAACATCTTCATCTCTATTACCAGGATAATCCGGGGCAATGAGTTCATATGTTTTTTGACCCATAGCAATAAGGATGAACCAAACCCCCCATTTTAATAAATAATTTGTATTCATTTCTTAATCTTTAAAAAAAATCCATTATCAAATATTCAATGGAAAATTAGTGACAAGTTATAAGCAATGATAAGAAATGCTGGACTACATATGAGTACCTGACCACCAATCGGAATGCCATCTCTCATTCCAGTCGTTTCCACAAAGCCTCTTATTGGTCGAGAAGAATTGAGAGGACAAGTAGAGAGAAAGCAATCCTTGGCATAGAGAGCTCCATAGTTATTGATGCCAATGAAGTCCAAGCTTCCTCTTAGGAGACTCTTTTCCTTTGGAGAAAACCTCGGCAACTGGTTCCCAAGAATAGAGTGCATCTCAGCAGGGTACTCGCCAAAAACTAGGGGATTCAGTAACCTTCTTGCCATCATAAAATCAAGAAAAGTCACAAAGGAATGAAGGAACTAATAATGTAAGAAACTCTAGTAAGTAGTAACACACTTTCTTTCCCATCAAATTTATGCGAGGCCGTAGTGATTTATTAGGATTCATTCCCAAAATAATGAGACATAATCAAATTTTAACCGATACAAAAGTGTATGCAGAAAAGAGTGTTTAGCTATCGATATGTGTATGCATAATAGTTTATGTAGTAGAAATTAATAAGCCAGACGCAAAAATAAAATATCTGCGTACTTCCGCTGTTTCTTAATGGCTTACCAGTCTACCACAAAAGCCAAGGCCCTATTTACAGCCTGTCTATCACATTCTTCATCTCTGAGAGGCTCATACATGAAGGTATGTGCAACAATACCAATGGTGCCACCTTGAATTTCCTGCATCAGTTCATCACTTCCTAGTAAAACAATTCATTTCACTCCCTCCTTTTTAAAATAACTCACGTTTTAGCATACAGAAAATGTTTCAAAATAAGTGTTGTTACCTGATAGTGCTTGCGGTATACTTCAACAGCCTTAGCATGCGACAACAACATATTGTGCATGACAAGGAGAGGCTCAACATCAGAGTTACCGGTATAACAGTTTCCAAAAGGAGGGGAACAGTGACTAGGAGGGTATGCTCCCCTTATAAAGGCAAAGTCTGCAACCAAGTTTGGCTCATTGATGGTAACCCAGTGCTTAACCCTATCTCCAAAACTTTTAAAACAAATTTCAGCAAAATGAACAAAATCTTTCCTGAAAAAACCAAGTATACAGCTATCAAAATCTCAAACATCTCTTAACTCAAACTTTTGAACGACAATTGTGCATCCAAGAACAATTCATTCTACAAACTTTCAAATTCTTTAGCATTGCATAATTCTTTTAACAGAAAATGGAGCAGTGGATTTACTGAATCAGGGGACTGAGCCAACCACCGTATCTTTCTTCCAGCTCATGTGGCAAGTCGTGATGGTGAATTGTCACAAATGGCTCAATTCCTAGATCAAACAAGTTATGTCCAGATTTAGCTATAACTAAGCACCGTCGTAAATAAATGAAAACAACTATCCGTTACAAAAGATTTTGTCATAGTTTAATCATGAAAAAGTGTGAGGTCATGTGTTGTAGGCTGCCTTGCACACCCTCGACGACACTGATTGAGAAATGTCCGACACCAGACAAGTCTTCTATCTGAAGTGTCGGTGCTACATAGGATGCTACCAATCAAATTTGTTACTTACGAAAATATAAGCATAATGACGTCTATTGACAATAAAACCATAGGCATTTTTAGCATTTGACACATACCAAGACTGAAATTGATTTCCAAATACAAATAACTAATTGAGGATTGTTACTCACCTCTAAGTAGCAGATTATCAATAAGATTGTTGTAAAACATAACCCCAATTGGATTAATGCCTCCATATAACCCATCTGTTATAGCTCAGGAACAATGAATTAATCAAGAAGCTAATTTGAATTATAAATATAACATCGTGGTAATTAAAGTAAATTTGGGAATTTACTTACTAGGTAGAATCCTAGTCCAAGAAATTGAAAATCTATATACATTTACCCCAAGAGATGACATCAATTTAATGTCTTCCTATCAAAAACAATGATTTAGACTTTAGAAAAGGCAAGAAAATAATGAAACTAATATCATCATATTGTTATTAACACTATAATGATTACCAAATAGTGATGATAATGGTCAACTGCTACATCACCATTCTCATCATTGTTTACCATCCCTGAAAATTGATCAAATTGTATTCATATATAATAAAGTTTATATAGGCAAACGGACAGCAAGTTGCGCCGCTACCAGAAACACGGGCAGAGAAAGAATTAGTAAAAATGAACCTGGTGTGTGACTGAATACATCCCAGTTGCTTAAACCTTTACCATCTTCAAAAGCTGCTCCTTCAATCTATTATGAAAAAACATTAACAGAAACAAGAAACATGAAATATTTGAGAAGAAGGAAGAAAGAGGTTGAAGTAAAAGTACCTGGTAAGAGGAAGTGCTTGTTCCAAAGAGAAAACCATTTGGAAATTGAGATTTGTTGATCTCCTGTTCAATTTCATGGCAAGTGTGGAGATGAAAAAGTACAAGTAACATAAGGTTCAGAAACCATTTTGTTGCCATTTTCATTCAACCACTGATGCATCAAAAAGCGTCACTTGAAAGCTTTCGTTCCTATCTATAGTACTTTTATCAATGATATCACGTGGGGGAAGTTAAGGAAATAGGATAATATATAAATAAGGATATTATTAAAAAAAGAAGAGATAAATTGATATTTAAAATAATTAAATTTATTGATTGGATTGATATATGTATTTGATTTGTGCTACTATTTCGAATGCGTAAAACTGTTTTGTTTTTGACGTGGTAATATCCTCGGTCGAGTCAAGTTTGCAACATCTGAATTTCTGGTATTTCAGTTTGTTTTTGCAGTTGTTATCAGTTCCAGGATTTGGATTTGATGTTTGTGTGGTCTTGCTCCGGTCAGGTCTGGTGTTAATTTTGTTTTTATTTAAGGGTTAATTTTTTTTTAATCGCCCCCTAATGTTATTATTTTATTTTATTTAAAAAATTTTAATTATGTATTTTTTTATCATGTCCTTATTTTTAATTTTAATTATTATATTTAAGAAACTATTTTTTTTTTAATAATGTAATTCATTAAGTTATATAATAACTATTAAATGTTAAAATAAATTGTGCTTAAAACACAAGATCCATCTGATAGTTTGGTCTGCAGGAGGTGAAAGTTAGACTAACTTTGGCGCCTAAAGGTTGAGAATCTGGATCTGTTTGTCAAGATGCATGATGAGTTAAAAGCTACATGATGAAAGAATGAGAAAGATTAAGGCACATAAGATTGAGTGTTTATATAACCCACAACAACAACTATTATTATTTGAAAATAGAGATATACTATATGAGACAAAAGTCCATTAAATATATACAACAACTATTATTACTATACGGGTTAATAGCTATTTACCCCCTGCAATATAGGCGAGTTTTGATTTACCCCCCTTTAAAAATATTTTTTTTAATTATCCCCTATAATTTTTGGAACCCCCTTAAGCGTGTAAAAATCAGGGTGGTAAATCAAAAATATATATTTTTCAGGGGGGTAATTTTTACACCTAGGGGGCAAAAGACTTAGAATTTTAACATTTTAAGGGGGTTCTATGAAGGAATCTACATAACATAAGGGGGTATTGAAAAAATAACTTTAACAGGGAAGTAATCCTAAACTCGCTAACATTACAGGGGTAAAGTGTATTTAACCCTTACTATACTAGACAAAAGTCTATTAAATATATATACAACAACTATTATTACTATATGAAACAAAAGTCCATTAAATATATACAACAACTATTATTACTATACTAGACAAAACAAAAGTCCATTAAATATATAAAATAAACAAATTTAAAATAACTTGAATAAATAATTATTTTCTAAAATTAAATAAATGGAAAATAAAATTAATAATTTTTTTAATAAAATGTATATAAATTGATAAATATAAGTAAATTATTAATTAATATAAATTAATAAAAAAGTAAATTAAAAAATAAAGAAATTCCACATGTATTTAAAAATTAAATAAAAAAGAAAATAAAAATTCAACTGTACTGCCACCTAGGCAGTCAAGGAGAACCTTTGCTGCAATATGGCAGTCAGGGACCTATCTGAAATAATTTAAATATTATCCAAAAATTTTAAAAAAAAAACTTTTTCAGAAAATTAAAACGAATTTTGCTAAATATTATAGAGAGTGTTGTATATTTAACCCTTTGATTAATATTATATTTGTATTTCACTGTTTTTGTTAGGAGGATAATTTATTGTAGGTGCATTTGGCGTAGCTCAAAGTCTTCGGTTTGTACTTTGTGCATCCTGTTATTGTGTAATGTGTTGCTTCTAGCACACCTTGTGCTTTTATTTAATATAGTTGGCATGTCTAAAAAAATAGTTGATCGGGATGGCATCATTAAAAATTGTTGACCTTAACTTTGGTTTAGGTGCTTAACTTCCGAGTACTTTGGATGGCATCATTTATTTGATATTTTATTTGATTTATTTTAAATTTAAATAAATAAATAAAAAAATAAATGAAATAAAAATTATGGTCATGCACCAATGGACTTAGAGGTCCTTTAACATGTTATATTAACGTTCTCATTTCAGAAATTAGGCTCATTAACTCAAAAAGTCAAAATTGCTCAATTGACATTTCATGTCTTTCTTTAAATTTTTCAAACTTGCACAAATTGTATCTTACTCAATATTCAACATTTTAAAGTGTTCTTGGACTTTTTGAAAATCTCAAGATGTCCTCTAAACACTCCTTTTGGTTTCATCTTCATTGAAACTTTCATGTTCATGTACACTTCTTTTGAAAAAGATGACTTTTTGTTGACTTTTAGAAGAACTTATAATGTCTTGTCCATAACTCTCAAATGAAGCATTTTTTGTCAAAGCTTGTGAGACACAAAGTTGTAGAGAATTGAATTCTCTTCAAAATGAGATTTGGTGGAAAAAGTTCTGATAAAGTATGTGAAAGTTATGTCTGGTCAAAGTTCTGTTGACTTTTTATCAAGAAACCTTAATTTAGAAATTTTGACTTTTGATCAAATCTTGAGTTTTCTTGATGAATCATGATCAACCCTTGATCAAATGATGAATCTGACTTCAAAACCTTGATGTTGACCAAAAACGATGAAGTTTGACTATATGTTGACCACAATTGATTTTTTTGTCCAATACAATTGATTCTCAATCATTTAAGCAATTGACTGAGCAAACTTAAGCTGTGAGGCTTGAAACTTGACATGGTGATACCTTGAGACATATGAAGAGGTATGATGATCACTTGAGGCAATATAAACCATCTTTGACTTGAGAGAATCAAAACCCTAGTTGTGGGGTTGATTGCTTAGGAGAAGGCTCATCTGGTCAACCCTTGAGAAATTCTTTGAGTATAGAGATGTGAAGTGACTTGAGAAATATGAGGGAAAATTTTGGGATATAACTTAGTCAAACACAATGCTTTAGATGAGCATATCATTAGTACCATCTCTTCGAGCACAACCAAACTGACGTAGCGCTAGAGAAAGGTTGTAAGTGATACCTCCCCTTATGCTAAGAAATGGTACATTAGGGAATTCTCCACAACGCTCAATGAAAGTGAAGTCCTTTTGAGAGTAGAAACACCAACGGATATCTGAGTGAGAGAGTTACATCAATCTTTAAGACCATTTTAAACCTTGTTCATTCTTCATTATTGATCGAGGAAGGTGCGAAATAAACTACTTGGATAATGACGATATACAACATATGCGAGTCTCTTATTTTTTCATAGTACGAGTGTAAAGAGAATGCATGATATCTCCGAGCAAAGTAGGCACAGGATTATGGGTGAGGAATATCTTAATGGTGTTCACATCTATGAATTGGTCCGAATTAGGAAATAACACTAAACCGTAGATGAGCAAAGCCAAAATATCTTCGAAAGCATGGAAACTCATAGCACTTAGGAATTCTCAAGCCTTCTTTATCAGGAATTTAGCAAGCAAACCCTTAACTTCACTTATTGTTTCCCAATTGGCTTCAATATCTGACCGTTTTAGATGTAAAGATGCTGCAATGTCTTTAAACCTTGAAACCTTTTCTAGACTGGTGAAAGGTATCTGATCAAGAATAGGTATCCCAAGTAGCTTAGATAATTCCTCCATTGTAGGTACCAACTGATAATCTGGGAATGTAAACACTGATGATTTGGATCAAAGAACTGGAATATGACGATCATCATATCTTCTTCAAAACCAGAGATAACCAAGTCGAGTAGATAACCACGCCTTTTGATGAACTGAGCGTGATCGGGAACTTTGAGACTAACTCCTTGAGTTGAGAGGGTATACCCACAAAGTTGATTCAGATAGTCTTCCTGGAAGCCATAACCCTACAACAAAGAGCAAAGATAAATCCCTAGGTGTCATACCCCAAAATTTGCCCTCCATCTACTCAAGAGATTTCATACATCCATACTCAAGGATTCCTCAAGAGTTGATCAGACAAACTCTCTCCTAGACAATCAACCCAAACTAGGGTTTGGTATCTCTCAAGTCAATATGAATTTCCAACATCTCCAATGGTCTTCATGCCTCCTCATATGCTTCAAAGATTCTCCATGTCAAGTTTCAAGCTTCACAAGTCAAGTTTCCTCAGGCAATTGCTCAGATGGTTGAAAATCGGGTGTATTGGACAAAAAGTCAACTGTGGTCAACATACAGTCAAAACTTCTGATTTTTGGTCAACATCCTCATTTTGAAGTTACACTCATCATTTGATCAAGGGTTGATCATGATTCATCAAGAAAACTCAAGATTTGCCCAAAAGTCAAACTTTCTAAATTAGGGTTTCTAGATGAAAAGTCAACTGAACTTTGACTGATCATAACTTTCTCATACTTTCTCAGAAATTTTTCCACCACCTCTTGTTTTGAAGGAAATTCAATTCTCTACAACTTCATGTCTCACAAGAATGTCCATAAAATGCTTCATTTGAGAGGTATAGCTCAAAACATTACAGGTCATTTTCAAAGTCAACAAAAAGTCAACTTTTTGTTTTGAAGATATTTTGAGCATGGTAACTCCAATTGAGATGAGACCAAAGACATTGGTTAGAGGAATCTTAGAGCTTTCCAAAAAGTCCAAGAACACTCAAAAATGTGGAAAATTGAGCAAGTTACACCATCTACAAGTTGGGGAATTTTGAAAGAATGCACAAAGAGAGATACTTCTAAAAATCAAAAACTTTGCAAATGGGCCTACTTTTTCTTCATCCAAACTTGTTCCTCATACAATTTGGAACATCAAAGCCCAAAGCCACGAATTTTTATTTTATTTTTCTATTTAATTTGGAATTTATTCATTTAAATGCAAATTAAATTCAAAAATAAAGTATAAAATCAAAAATTAATTGCAAATTGATTTTTCTCTTTTCCTTGGCATCCAAGTAACTCAACAAAGCCAGCAAATTTCGAAAATTGGATTGATATGGCAAGATTGGATTGAAAATTAATCAAAATTTGAAAATTTGATTTTGTACAAAACCAAATTTGATTTGCATTGATTGATGATGATTTCTTCCTCAAATCAGCTCCAATTCCATCCAATATAAATACACAATGCATAGCACATGATTAAGGACGGAAGAATTGCTCCAGAACCCTAGTTTCAAACTCAAAAAATTTGTGACCTTCAAGCAACTGGCAGTCATTGATTCAGCTTGTTTCAAGTGGTTTTGAGCATCCAAACACATTCCTTGCCATCCACTGAATCGATCCAGACCCTTACAACTCTCAAAAACATCAAGAATCACGAAAACCAAATTTGGTTTGTTCTTGAAATTTCAAAATTCGAATTCTATCATTCATGCATTATTAACTTGATTTGTGTTTGTTTTTGTGATTAGTGATGAGTTTGCAAGCTTTGTGCTTTAATCAATTTCCATGGCCGGAACACGTATTGCCATTGTTAGGGTTTCTGTGCCGTTTAGGGTTTCACAAAATAGGAAAATTGGCCAACAAGACCGATGCTGAATCCGGATTGACGTCCGAATCGAACCATGGCCTTGGATTTTATTTATATTACGTGTGTTGCATTTTGACATTTGCGGAACCTTGCGTCGAACCAAAGCCGCTAACTTTTGAAAATTCAAAGGTTGAAGATGATGGATGGCGCGAGAGAGATGAAGCGACGCGTGTTATTTTCAAATTATCCGTTTCCAAACAAAGCACGCTTGGCTCGGTTGGTCAAGATATCATTTTCAAGGTTTAAAAGGGATGTCTCGATTCGATTCTGGTTCGACAATCCTTTTACACTTTTCCAAAACTCTATTTTCATATTTTCTTTAATTTCTAATATTTTCATTATATTTTAATTCTTTTCATGATTTTTATTCGCATTTAAAAATTACCAAAAATATTTTCTTTTTATTCATATTTTAAAAACCTTTATTTAATTTATAAATTTTAAAATATAATTTTGCATGCATATTTATTTTATTTTTATTTTAGCATTTAAATCATTATAAATTGCATTTTTATTATTAAATCTTTTCCAAAAAATCCCAAAAAATTATTTTAACTTATTTATCTTATTTCCAGCATGCATAAATTTTCTCATATTAAAAATTGCATTTTTTCTAACATTTTCTCTTATTTCAATTTCATCATATTTCCGATTTTCTTATTCTTTCACAGGTTGCTCCGATTGGACGTTTTCTTTTATCATTCTATTTTTCCAATAATGTAATTGTTCATGGGATGTAATAGTTTAATTTAGGACTTTTATTTTCCGCATCTTTAAATTATGTATACGCTAAAGCCATGTAATAGCGTAGGATTTACCTTTCCGCACCTTTACATTCCGCATTTTAATTTCCGCACCCTATAAACTGTTAGTAACTAGGCGTATGGCAAGATAATAATTTAACATAGCTCACACCAATCTTCAAGATAAAATATCTGAATTGACACACTTCTTTCACACGCACTTTAGGGTAATTCTCTCGATGCCTTCGATTCAAAATGGTCATGTCCCTCGGCGTAGAGGTATTCTAGCACCGTTGCCTTCAAAACAAATCATCATAGTCCCTTCGATACAAAGATCATAAGACCCACGATGTCGCCTCCGAATACATGATCTTGACCCTCGATTGTCGCCAAAATGATGATAGTCCTTGAATGTGCTAGGATACTTCCTACAAGTTGCCTTCTATGACCATCCGATGTCCCTTCGAATGTCCCGCTTACATCCAACGAATGGAGCTACCTACTAACTAATGGTATGGCTAGCGCTATTCTAAAGGAATGTAGAAGTACAACAAAACGACCAATTCTGAGTGGGTAAATAAGTCTCTTAGTTGCTTGCTCTATCACATACTTTTCACACCTCACACTTTTTTCAAAGTTCAAACTCTTTTCAAAACGAAACATTTAGAACACTTTGTATACACTCCTACATGAGTCATTACAAAGTCAAAGCGAAATGCCTTTTCAAAACATTTTTGTCAAACACACGTAAAGCAATTTTAAAAGTGATCTAGAGCAACTAAGAGCCGTAGATAACTACGGATGGAAAAGGTGCTAATACCTTCCCTTTTCATAACCATTCTCCGAACTCAATCTAACGAAGGTCTTTTTCATTACTTTTACCTTCCTTAATTGGATAAAAATAAAAGTCGGTGGCGACTCTTGCTATCCGCACATTTGGATACAAAAATCCTACAAAGTCAGTTCACCGTATCACAGAACTGGCGACTCTGCTGGGGACAACACCCAAAAGAGAGAATTGCCTTAGGGATTTCTAGATAACTTTTACCGCTTTCTGTTTGACTTGTTTGCTTTACTTTAAAGGGTTGCTTGGGTATTATATTTGTTGGGGGATCCTACACCCGGATCCGGGTTTCCTTTTAGGTAAGTAGCATTAGATCATTGCGACCGTTAGACGTATAACTACGCGGTCAACATGATGGCTACGTTAGCGTGACACTTTGGTTGCCCCGATACTCTTCATTCCCAAGTTGAAGAAAGTATTTGGCTTCTGCGTGGTGTCATCAAGCGCTAACTAAACTTTTAGAACCTTAATTGACCCATCTTGGCCATTAGAAGGTAGTGAGATGGCGGCTTTGGTGTAGACCGAGGTTGGTTGATACTCGATGCTACGCTCATTGAGATCGACTTTTGGGACATTTTCGATCGACCACTTGGCCGTATTGAAATAAGCGCCTACGAGAAAGATCGTGATATGAGATTCCTAGAACCGGTTACTTTATAGGACGGGATGAACCAACTCAAACTTTTGGTGGGGTAATCACCTATACCTCATGCAAGCCTTAAACCTAGGCTCATTGTGTGAATTGCTTGTGTGTGCTAAACATGACATCATGACATCATTCGCATTGCATATCATTTCTAACTATTTCAAGGACCTAGGGATTTATCTTTGCTCTGTTTTGTAGGGATTATGGCTTCTAGAAAGACTATCCGAATCAACTTCATGGGTATCCCTTCTCACAAAGAATTAGCTTGAAATTCCGACCATGCTCGGTTCATCAAAAGACATGGTTATCTACTTGATTTGGTTATCTCCGGTTTTGAAGAAGATATGATGCATGTCCTATTCCAGTTCTTTGATCCGAAACACCATTGCTTTACATTTCCAGATTATCAGTTGGTTCCTACCTTGGAAGAATTCTCTAAGCTACTTGGGATACCTATTCTCGACCAAATGCCATTCACCGGTTTAGAAAAGGTCCCTAAGTTCGAAGACATTGCATCCGCCTTACATCTTAAGCGCTCAGACATTGAAGCCAATTGGGAAACTAGAAGTGGAGTTAAGGGTTTACTTTCCAAGTTCTTAATCAAGAAAGCCCGAGAATTCCTCAAAGTTATGAGTTTCCATGCATTTGAAAACATTGTGGCCTTGCTAATTTATGGTTTGGTTCTATTTCCTAACTCGGATCAATTCATAGATGTCAATGCCATCAAGTTGTTTCTTACCCGCAATCCAATGCCTACTTTACTTGGAGACATCCCATTCTCTCCACACGTACTACTAAGCGACAAGGAACTCTCATGTGTTGTATCCGTTACTTTCAAGGTGGTTTATTTCGCACCTTCCTCCATCGATTTGAAGAATGAACAAAGGTTGAGATGGTCTCAAAGATTGATGTCACTCTCTCATTCAGATATCCGTTGGAGTCTTTTCTCTCAAAAGGACTTCACATTCATTGAGCGTTGTGGAGAATTCCCTAATGTACCACTACTTGGTATAAGGGGAGGTATTACTTATAACCCTTCCTTAGCTCTACGTCAGTTTGGTTTTGCTCGAAGAGATGGTCCACATGATATGCTTCTCCAAGATGTTGTGTTCGACTACAATCACGATCTCCAGAATTACCGACGAAGGTTTATACATGCTTGGGGCACGGTAAAGAAGACTGATACCAAGACTTTGGGGCACCCGAACTCCATTCCTTGGGAACCTTACCTCAAATGGGTGCGAGCTCGAGCTCAAAACCTCATGATGCCATTCACTTTGTTTTACCGAATTATGGAACTGTTGCTATAGGTGACGTACCTATCTTGTTCTCCATCCCGACATGCCTCCGATTTTGAAGACTTGAAGAGATCCTGGATTCAGCTCAAAAAAGAAAGGGATACCTTTGAAGCTCAGTGCTATGCAAGTGAGAAGAAAGTGCTAGAGTTGACCAAGCTACTTCACGAGGAGCGAAGCATCAACGCTTACATCGGCACCAAGAGGAAGCGCCCATGGGAGACTTAGAGCTTTAGGATGTTTATGTTTTCTTTTATTGCTTTGAACTATCTCTTGTACTTAAAAAGAAAAAGAATAATAATGAGAAGTACTAATAAATGTTTGTTCATTGCTTGTTTAACAAATTTAAATCTCTTAGGTCCTTGAAAACATTGCATTGCATTTGCATAAACATCGCATAGCATATCATAGCATTGCATCACAGGTACATTGGAGATTGGTTTTCTCATTTGCTCGCTATTTATTTTAGCGTAAATGGCTCTTGAGCACAAAGATCTCCAAGCTCGAATGCTCGGTTTAGATGTTCACCAACTTGGTCCAAGGCCAAGAAGATCCAAGAAGCTCATCAACAAGAAGAAGAAGGTTGTTGGTCTCCTCAACATGGGTAGACGTTTCAAAGGGGTCCTAAAGTGGTCACCGATTGAGCTCTCGAAGGAAGTGTCCATACCGAGGGAGTACCAAGGGTGATGAAGGTGACCAGTGGAGCCAAAGAAAGGAGGAGAGGATCATTCGATTATAGCCAACACTGATGAAGATGACAAGTACAAGCAACTCAAGACCGTCGAATCTTGTGGAAAACGAAATGTCCGGATGAATTTTGATGATCCGAGTCTCGTTCGTGTTGTGATTCCTCCCAAGTTCAAAGTTCCTACTTTTTCCAAATATGATGGCATGTCTTGCCCTAAGTGCATTTGAAGTCCTATGTCCGAAGATCAATCCCCACCGATGAGAAAGTTGTGGATGCACTATTTTCAAGAGAGTTTGTCCGAACTCGGTTGGAATGGTACTATCACTAGAGAATGACCGTATCCGTACTTGGGGTGACTTGGTGATGCTTTCTGAGAATATGAGTACAATCTGAATTGACACCCACTGCATGCAACTACAAAGCATGTCTATGGGTCGTGACGAGAAGTTCAAGGGTATGCTCGAAGTGGAGAGATCTAGCAGTGAGTTCAACCATCCTTGTCCAATAGGGAGTTGGTTGATATGTTTATGGGAACACTAAGGCCGTTCTTCAATCATCGATTGGAAATTCTTCATCCGGATTCACCGAGTGATATTGACAACGCGATTAAAGTGGTATCAAGAGTGGGAAGATTCATGTGGAGTCATCTTCAAATGTGCGAAGAGATCTTTTGGTGCTAAGAAAGAAGCTAATCTGTGTATGGTCGAAAAGCCGAGCCAAGTCCGACCGCTCAATCTGGGGCGGTTGTGATCTCCATCCTACATCAAGACAACCTCGGTGAGCAGTAGCGTAGCGCGCACGAAGCGTTAAAGATCAATATGCCATTGTCGCAAGCCTTGCAACACATGTTGAGCAGAGTGATTACTTGAGGGATCCTCCACAAAATGTCAACACTTCCTCTCAAAGTACAATCCTAATGCTAAGTGTGCTTACCATTCCAACACCCAGGCACGACAACGACAATTGTTGGGCTCAAAACAAGATTTAGGATATGATCAAGCTAAGCATTGAGTTTGACCCTCCGTTGAGACTCAATGTGATCAACGCGCCTATGCCTAACCATGACAAGAGTTCCAATGTGTTGGTGGATACTTATGTTTTCAACATAGATGACTTGACCATTCCTCCGATGGTATTAAGAAGAATTTGTTGCAAGCGGTGTCAATCCGGGATGCCCGAGAGTTGTCGTTGGTGCTCGTCGCACTGATGGTTGTGCGTGGTTGAGAAGACGTGTTCGTGCATGATGGATAACCGTGAGATACTATTTCAAACCACTGCGTTGTGTGAAGAAATGTCTAAGTTAAGGATCGACAATGCGAACGAATGCCATCTGTGGGATACCTTGGGACAGCCAGTGGAAAATATGATTACATGGTGAAGTACATCACGATAGTTACAAGATTCCTATTAAAGATGTTAAGGCGACGGATGGGGTGATTTCCGAAGACTATCTTGATGTTAACACTATAAGGATTTCCTCTGGATTCCGTGCCTAGAGTGGCACCTCTCATTATCACTTCTCCAAGGCCGGTTCCATATGCCTCGACAAGGCTATCCTTGGAATTATGGAGTGATGTTTACTATCATGGTGTCAAGCAAGACCCTCGACCATTGAAGATCTTACTTTGAAGCTTCTATTCGACATTGACGACATCACCGGATCCAAGGTGACCCGAACCGGAAGGGTATTCTCTCGATATCTCTCCTCCAAAAGACACTGCGACTCCACTCGCATTCCACTACTCAATCAATGTCCCCGCTAGGGAAAGAACCGATGACTCATCCCTTTCAAAGTACCAAAGGAAGTTGAAGACACCTCAAACAAGAAATGGAGGAAATTCTGAAGATCATCAGGAAGAGTGATTACAATATTGTGGAACAGTTAGGACAGACTCCGTCCAGGATATCCATGCTTGCTCTGCTTTTGTGCTCCGAGGCTCATGCTAACGCCTTGGTGAAGTTTCTGAAGAATGCTCATGTGCCGCAAGACACTACTACTGATCAATTCGAAGTTTGTATTGCTAGCCTAGCTGCCAACAACGGCCTAGGCTTCTCTGATGCTGATTTGACTCCTTCCGGAAAGAAACATAACAAGGCCTTGCACATCTCCATTGAATGCAAGGGCACTACCTTGTCTCATGTTTTGGTGGATACCGGTTCTGCTCTGAATATCCTTCCGAAGACCGCTTTTGATCGACTTGATGTCGAAGGGTTGGTTCGAGACCGGTGACATTATTGTGAGAGCTTTTGATGGTTCTAAGCAGCCTTGGAGAGCTCACTCGCCTGTTAAGTCGGTTCCCGGACTTTTGATTCTACTTTCTTTGTCATGGACATCCGTCCGACTTATTCTTGCCTACTTGGGCCCTTGGATACATGGGGCGTTACCTACTTTGCATCGGCTGAAGTACCCGGTGAAAGGGAAAGTTGTTATGTGTGGTGAAGAAGAGTATATCGGTCATCTGTCATTCCGCTATCTCGAGATGGAGGGTGAATTCTTGAGACTCCTGTCAAGCTTTTGAAACAATACCCAGTCATGCTGCTGACTCTCCTGTCACTCTGAAGTTACACAAGCTCCGCCAGGATGGCCTCATGAAAGATGCTCAAGCTCTTGTTGAACAAGGAGGTAGTGCTATTTGGGACAGCTCCTAATCTCCCTTTCAAATTTGACAAGACGGTTTAGGCTTCACCATCAAGGGTCAAGATGATACGCCGCGACGTGCCGACCAACTTCCTTTCGCATCGGCCAAAGTGGGATCCATGCTATAGAAGGCGGCGACAACGGCCGACATCGCAAGTGGATCTTCCAACTCGGATCATGGGCTCAAAATTGGAAGGCAAGACGTCATACCAATCTCCTTTAGTCGAGTAATTGCTTTTGTTTTACTTTGCTTTTCGTATTTCTTTATGTTTGAACAATAAACTTTGAAAGCCTAGTGCCTTGCGGGGCATCATGGCTCGTTCGAGGTTATTATCATCGTTTGCGTATTTTCATTCAATAAATTCGTTGGACTTTTGCATTCAATTGTTTGTTTTCTTTCTTTTACTTTATCACCCTTCAAAAGCTATGTGTTCTTACACACACCCGTGATACATGCAGAATCACTTTGAATCTCGTTAATAACTATGCTAGTGCTAAATATGACTTCGATAATCCGATCTACCAAGCCGAAGGCGAAAGTGAGGAAGATTGTGAAGTGCCGGAGAACTTGCCAGCTACAAGAAGAAGAGCGAGTTATCTGACCACGAAGAGTTGAGGTTGTGAATTTGGGTCTTGAAGACAAAAGAGATCAAGATAGGAGCGGGTCTTGAGAACAATGTTAAAAGAGATTGGTTCGGATGCTACGAGATTATGTTGAGGTTTTTGCTTGGTCATACGAAGACATGCCGGGTTTAGACATTGATATTATGGTACATCGATTGCCGACAAAGGAAGGTTTTCTCCCAGTGAAACAAAAGGTTCGTCGCATGCGTCCTGAGATGTCGAGAAAAATCAAAGCCGAGTTATGAAGCAGTTCAACGGTTTCTTAGTCACCTCCTATCCCTGGGTTGCAAATGTGGTACCCGTGCCTAAGAAGGATGGTAAGGTACGAATGTGTGTGGATTACGAGATCCGAACAAAGCGAGCGAAGAGCGATTTCCACTTCCTCATATTGATGTTTTGGTTGACAATACCGCTCAGCATAAGGTTTTCTCCTTCATGGATGGTTTCTCGGTTACAATCAAATCAAAATGGCTCCAAGACATGGAAAGACTACTTTTGTTACGGTGGGGCACTTTCGCTACAAGGTTATGCCGTTCGATTGAAGAGCGGGCCACTTATCGTGCTATGGTAACATTATTTCATGACATGATTCATCACGAGATAGAGGTCTACGTCGACGATATGATAGCTCGATCACAGACTGAAGAAGAACACCTCGATCATTTGCAGAAATTGTTTGATAGGTTGAAGAAGTACAGACTGAGACTTAATCCCAACAAGTGCACCTTTGGAGTCAGATCCGGAAAACTCCTAGGGTTTGTAGTCAGTGGAAGAGGTATTGAGGTTGATCCCGCCAAGGTTAAAGCTATTCAAGAGATGCCGACTCCCTTAAGGAAGTCGAGGTTTCTTGGGCGATTGAACTACATTGCCGATTCATTGCACACCTGCTACTTGAGCCAATCTTCAAGTTACTAAAGAAGGATCAAGTAGTGGAATGGAATGGCGATTGCCAGATCGCTTTTGACAAAATCAAGGAATACCTACAGAATCCTCCTATCCTGATGCCGCCTGCCGAAGGAAGACCTCTTATCATGTACTTGACAGTGTTAGAGAACTCAATGGGGTGTGTGTTGGGGCAACATGACGAGTCTAGTCGAAAAGAGCATGCAATATACTACCTTAGCAAAAGTTTACCGATGTGAAACAAGATACTCATGACTTGAGAAACTTGCAGCTTTGGCTTGGGCACGACTAAGATATGTTGACTCACACTACCTTGTTGATTTCAAGATGGATCCGATAAAATACATCTTTGAGAAACCACTCTCTCGGAAGAATAGCAAGATGGCAAATGATCTTGACCGAATATGACATCCAAACACTTCGGCGATCAAAGGAAGTGTAGTAGCGATCATTTGGCTCATCAAGCCGTAGATGACTATCAATCTATGCGATTCAATTTCCGACGAAGATGTTTTACTAATTCTGATTACGAAGAACCGGCCGACGAAGGACACGAGCAAGGATCCCGATGGACTATGGTCTTTGATGGAGCCTCAAACGCACTTGGCAATGGTATTGGCGCCATCATTACATCCCTACGGACATCGCCTTTCACCGCCAGATTATGTTTCAATTGCACGAACAACATGGCGAATATGGCGTGCATCATGGGTATCAAAGCGCTATTGACTTAAGAATCAAGTTCTTACAAGTGTATGGAGACTCGGCTTTAGTGGTCGATCGGATAAGAGCGAGTGGGATACGAAGCATCCGAACCTCATTCCATATCGAGCATGTTCGAGTTTGATCCCTACTTGAAGAGATTACTTTTGATCACATTCCACGAGAAGAGAATCGGTTGGCGCATTGGCTACTATGTCGTCTATGTTCAAGGTTAGATGGGACAACGAGGCTCCCCGGATCATCATTGAGAAGTTTGACGAACGTATTGTTATGAGCTTGATCGGAAGAGAAACCTTGGTACTATGGCGTGAAGAGGTATCTTGAGACTCGGGAATATCCAGCAGGGCATCATTAATGATAAGAAGTTCATGAGAAGATTTGCTTCCAAATTCTTTCTCAACGACATCTTATACAAAGCAACCACGACTTGTGCTTACTCCTGTAGACGAGAAAAGCAATACGTATCATGGAAGAGTTACACGAATTTGGTACCCACTCCGGTGGACACACCATGGCTAAGAAGATTTTGAGAACAGTTACTATTGGTCCACCATGGAAGCGATTGTCATATGCTCGATCTTGTCACAAATGCGGTTATGCCGACAAAGTGCACGTACCTCCAACCTCGAATGTTTTAACTTCTCCGTGGCCTTCGCAATGTGGGGCATTGACATGATTGGAGAGATTAAGCCCACGACTTCCAATGGACATCGTTTATCCTTGTGGCAATTGACTATTTCACCAAGTGGGTAGAAGCGACCTCGTATGCATCATTACCAAGAATGTTGTGGCTCGATTCATCAAGCATAATCTTATCATCGGTATGGCACTCGAAAGGATTATCACGGATAAAGGTTCCAATCTCAACAACAAGATGATCACGAACTGCGCAGTTCAAGATCAAACATCACAACTCTTCTCCATATCGGCCTAAGATGAATGGCGCGATGGAAGCCGCCAATAAGAACATTAAGAAGATTATCTGAGAAGATGCGATTACTTACAAAGATTGGCATGAGATGTTACCATTTGCTCTTCATGGTTATCGCTCTGCGAACATCCACGGCAACCCTTCTCTCTTGTATACGGTATGGAAGCTGTCTTACCCATCGAGGTTCGGATACCCTCAACGAGTCCTCCAGGCGAGTTAGCGAAGCGATTGGGTCCGACTCGGCTTGACCGATTAATTTGGTTGATGAGAACGACTCGCATCCATCGCCATGGACAGTTATCGAAACGAATGATCGAGTATTTAACAAGAAGGTCAAGCACCGAGTCTACCAAGTCGGTGATCTAGTAGTCAGCGCATCATTCTTCCACAAGGTGATCCGGGGCAAATGGACTCCCACCCATGAGGGACCATTTGTAGTCAAGACGATTTTCCGGCGGAGCTATGATACTTAGCACCATGGATGGTGAAGACTTCCACACCTGAGCGAGACATAGTCAAAAATATTACGCATAAAGAGACCCGCTAGGTCGGTGGCCTAGGCAAAAATAAGGGCATCTGGCGAACCAAAAGGTTCGGGCAAAAGTTAAGGATATATACAAAACATGTACACCCAAGTCGAAAACACGAAAAGCGGCTTGGGCAAAAAGGTATCCTTGGTGAAAACCGAAAGGCGGTCTAGGCAAAGTTAGGGATTTAAGCGTCGACTATGTCTCTTCGGATCATCGCTTCACTACTATCGGACTCAAGATTCAAATGGCGAAGATCAATTCACTCACTTTCTCTGACAAGGAGATGAGATAGTTGAAATATATGAGTACTAGCATAGTTGGAACCTAACGAGATTGTTTCATAGCTTTTACCTTTCTTGTGTACAAACTACTTGGCCATCGCCACCTTTCAAAAAAAAGACTTCTTTCTCTTTACAATTTACATTGTTGTTATTTGCAATAAGTCCAACGTTTGCTTTGAATGACTATCGCATTTGACAATAAGAATCGACCACAAACATACGAAAAGTGAATATGCAAAAGTACTTACTACGGGTTCCGGGTGGGATGACGAAAGTCAACAAATAGTTCCCCAGCATAAAGGTGTCACCCACAACACACCTTCCCAGTGGTATAAGGAATCCTGACGGCAATTTCACTCAACCGAGCAATGTTACATCGGTCTCAGCGGTAGCACCTCATCCCTCAAGGCATTTATCCCAGTGACGTGTCTCAATCCTCCCCTTCTCCGGTATCCGGACTCAAAACTTGGTCGGATAGTGCATCGGAGCATACACTTTATTCCCGGCCGGATTACAACGGACTCCGGACTCTTGCTCTCGGCTCTCAGACTCTCAAGCACCTCTTAAATTTCCTCGGCAAGATCTACATACAAGGTCCCCAGCGGATCGCCTTCTCCTCGGAGGGGTCTATATGAGATCTCCAACAACGAGCTTCTCAAATCTCTATCTTCCTCAACAGTATCTAGGCCCAGGACTTGGTCAGATAGTGCATCGGAGGAATCCAAGATATCTTTCTCCTCCTTCAAGAGCGGGGTTTCCATCTACACAATTCCCCAAATAGGAGTCAGAAATCTTCAAACAAAGCATCCGCATCTTCTTCAAGATGGATATGTTTTGAAATATCACAACATTCATCATTCATACATTTCTCATGAAGTCATAATTCATGCATATGTCATTCATATACACTGTCATGCATCATACTTTGCAGAAGACTAACAAATATTCTATCAAAGTTTTTTCTTGTTTTCTCCAAAGCAGTATGATCATTTCGGCGCAAACAGGTCGAGATTAAGCCCGAGCCGACGGAAAACTATTTGAAAGACCGCCGCGAACAGGTCGAGATTAAGCCCGAGCCGGGAAAACTATCGAAGACCTCCCGGCGGTCCGAGATTAAGCCCCGAACCGGGAAAACTATCCGAAGACCACCTCTGGTTATCCTCCGATAATGAGCAATGGATCAACACCGATGCACTGGGAAGCTATCCACATTCTTGCCAACTACAATCTCCTCGGAGTAATCAGCACGAAGATTTATTCGATTATCAGCAGCAACTCAGAGCGTGCGACTCGGTTGCCTTGGATGGCATCTTAAGCCCATCTCCGACTATTTGTCAACATCTCTTCACTATCGAATCTGCATATATGGTTAAAAATCAATACGGACCAATAACTTCATTTAAAGTGAACACGAAGTCTAACGTCGACTCCCTTGGATGGCATCTTAAGCCCGTCTCCTCTCCGTTCGGGAACATCTGAGTCTAACATCGACTCACTCCCCATCGACCTTTCTAGATGGCATCTTAAGCCCATCTGTCGACTCCTATTAACAACCTCGAGTCTAGCGTCGACTCGTTCCCAGTGAAGTCTCCAACTTCTCCAAATGACATCGTAAGCCCATTCCGCATCATCCACCGGCGCAAATTTTGGTGTACTCGGTGTTCAATCATCTTCTACCTCCGGTCACGAAGACAAGCATGTCAATCTAACCCTTCCAGTACAAGAAGATTGAGCAGGGGCAGTGTCATACCCAAAATTTTCCCTCCATCTACTCAAGAGATTTCATACATCCATACTCGAGGATTCCTCGAGAGTTGATCGGACAAACTCTCTCTAGACAATCAACCCAAACTAGGGTTTGGTATCTCTCAAGTCAAGATGAATTTCCAACATCTCCAATGGTCTTCATGCCTCCTCATATGCTTCAAAGATTCTCCATGTCAAGTTTCAAGCTTCACAAGTCAAGTTTCCTCGCAATTGCTCGGATGGTTGAAAATCGGTGTATTGGACAAAAGTCAACTGTGGTCAACATACAGTCAAAACTTCGATTTTGGTCAACATCCTCATTTTGAAGTTACACTCATCATTTGATCAAGGGTTGATCATGATTCATCAAGAAAACTCAAGATTTGCCCAAAAGTCAAACTTTCTAAATTAGGGTTTCAGATGAAAAGTCAATGAACTTTGGTGATCATAACTTTCTCATACTTTCTCGAAATTTTTCCACCACCTCTTGTTTTGAAGGAAATTCAATTCTCTACAACTTCATGTCTCACAAGAATGTCCAAAAATGCTTCATTTGAGAGGTATAGCTCAAAACATTCAGTCATTTTCAAAGTCAACAAAAGTCAACTTTTTGTTTTGAAGATATTTTGAGCATGGTAACTCCAATTGAGATGAGACCAAAGACATTGGTTAGAGGACTCTTAGAGCTTTCAAAAGTCCAAGAACACTCAAAAATGTGGAAAATTGAGCAAGTTACACCATCTACAAGTTGGGGATTTTGAAAGAATGCACAAAGAGATACTTCTAAAATCAAAAACTTTGCAAATGGGCCTACTTTTCTTCATCCAAACTTGTTCCTCATACAATTTGGAACATCAAAGCCCAAAGCCACGAATTTTTATTTTATTTTTCTATTTAATTTGGAATTTATTCATTTAAATGCAAATTAAATTCAAAAATAAAGTATAAAATCAAAAATTAATTGCAAATTGATTTTTCTCTTTTCCTTGGCATCCAAGTAACTCAACAAAGCCAGCAAATTTCGAAAATTGGATTGATATGGCAAGATTGGATTGAAAATTAATCAAAATTTGAAAATTTGATTTTGTACAAAACCAAATTTGATTTGCATTGATTGATGATGATTTCTTCCTCAAATCAGCTCCAATTCCATCCAATATAAATACACAATGCATAGCACATGATTAAGGACGGAAGAATTGCTCCAGAACCCTAGTTTCAAACTCAAAAAATTCGTGACCTTCAAGCAACTGGCAGTCATTGATTCAGCTTGTTTCAAGTGGTTTTGAGCATCCAAACACATTCCTTGCCATCCACTGAATCGATCCAGACCCTTACAACTCTCAAAAACATCAAGAATCACGAAAACCAAATTTGGTTTGTTCTTGAAATTTCAAAATTCGAATTCTATCATTCATGCATTATTAACTTGATTTGTGTTTGTTTTTGTGATTAGTGATGAGTTTGCAAGCTTTCTGGGTGCTTTAATCGAATTTCCATGGCCGGGAACACGTATTGCCATTGTTAGGGTTTCCTGTGCCGTTTTAGGGTTTCACAAAATAGGAAAAATTGGCCAACAAGACCGATGCCAGTGAATCCGGATTGACGTCCTGAATCGAACCATGGCCTTGGATTTTATTTATGTTACGTGTGTTGCATTTTTGACATTTGCCAGGAACCTTGCGTCGAACCAAAGCCGACGCTAACTTTTGAAAATTCAAAAGGTTGAAGATGACTGGATGGCGCGAGCGGGAGGAGACAGACGAGCGACGCGTGTTATTTTCAAATTATCCCGTTTCCAAACAGTGCGCACGCTTGGCTCAGTTGGTCAGCATATCAGTTTTCAAGGTTTGAAAGGGATGTCTCCAGTTCGATTCCTGGTTCAGACAATCCCTTTTTACACTTTTCCAAAACTCTATTTTCATATTTTTCTTTAATTTCTAATATTTTCATTATATTTTAATTCTTTTCATGATTTTTATTCTGCATTTAAAAAATTACCAAAAAATATTTTCTTTTTGCGTTCATATTTTAAAAACCTTTATTTAATT
Source organism: Vicia sativa (assembly GCA_021764765.1). NCBI lineage: Eukaryota > Viridiplantae > Streptophyta > Magnoliopsida > Fabales > Fabaceae > Vicia > Vicia sativa. Next base: position 170,003,029 of record CM038792.1, on the reverse strand, counting down.
TATAAAATTTAAAAATATAATTTTTGCATGCATATTTATTTTATTTTTATTTTAGCATTTAAATCATTATAAATTGCATTTTTATTATTAAATCTTTTCCAAAAAATCCCAAAAAATTATTTTAACTTATTTATCTTATTTCCAGCATGCATAAATTTTCTCATATTAAAAATTGCATTTTTTCTAACATTTTCTCTTATTTCAATTTCATCATATTTCCCGATTTTCTTATTCTTTCACAGGTTGCTCCGATTCGGACGTTTTCTTTTTATCATTCTATTTTTTCCAATAATGTAATTGTTCATGGGATGTAATAGTTTAATTTAGGACTTTTATTTTCCGCATCTTTAAATTATGTATCTGCCCCAAAGCCATGTAATAGCGTAGGATTTACCTTTCCGCACCTTTACATTCCGCATTTTAATTTCCGCACCCTATAAACTGTTAGTAACTAGGCGTGTATGGCAAGATAATAATTTAACATAGCTCACACCAATCTTCAAGATAAAATATCTGAATTCGACACACTTCTTTCACACACGCACCCCTTAGGGTAATTCTCTCTCGATGCCTTTCGATTCAAAATGGTCATGTCCCTCGAGCGTAGAGGTATTCTAGCACCGTTGCCTTCAAAACAAATCATCATAGTCCCTTCGATACAAAGATCATAAGACCCACGATGTCGCCTCCGAATACATGATCTTGACCCTCGATTGTCGCCTCGAAAATGATGATAGTCCTTCGAATGTGCTAGGATACTTCCTACAAGTTGCCTTCTATGACCATCCGATGTCCCTTCGAATGTCCGCTTACATCCAACGAATGGAGCTACCTACTAACTAATGGTATGGCTAGCACTATTCTAAAGGAATGTAGAAGTACAACAAAACGACCAATTCGAGTGGGTAAATAAGTCTCTTAGTTGCTTGCTCTATCACATACTTTTCACACCTCACACTTTTTCAAAGTTCAAACTCTTTTCAAAATGAAACATTTAGAACACTTTGTATACACTCCTACATGAGTCATTACAAAGTCAAAGCGAAATGCCTTTTCAAAACATTTTGTCAAACACACGAAAGCAATTTTAAAAGTGATCTAGAGCAACTAAGAGCCGTAGATAACTACGGATGGAAAGGGTGCTAATACCTTCCTTTTCATAACCATTCTCCGAACTCGAGAATCTAACGAAGGTCTTTTTCTGTTACTTTTACATTCCCTTAATTGGATAAAAATAAAAGTCGGTGGCGACTCTTGCTATCCGCACATTTGGATACAAAAATCCTACAAAGTCAGTTCACCGTATCACACTAGGTCCTTGAAATGGTTAGAAATGATATGATGTTATGATGTCATGATGTCATGTTTAAATAGAAAGCACAAACAATTCACACAACAACCCTAGGTTTAAGGCTTGCATGAGGCATAGGTGTATACCCTACCGGAGTTTAAGTTGGTTCAACTTGTCCTATAATAGTAACTGGGTGATAAGTGCCAAAATGTAGTTATTTTGTATATACATTTTGTGGCACTTATCCGTTCTTTTGTTGATATTCTTCTAATAAATCCTCCGCTTTTTGTATAAATGTGTACATAATAGAATAATTGAGTTTTTGTGTAAATATTGTATCATTTGATAGTTTTTCATCTCTTTTATAGGTATTCATTCATAATTGGAGCATTGAGTAATAAAGTGTCGAAGACACAGCTTCAAACGAACGATTTGAGCAACTCATCAACGAATAAAGCTCAAAATCAACAAAATAAAAATCATCAATTTGGTTGATATTTATTCATGGTTAGATAGAGCATTTAATAAGCTTTCCAACGCTTCAAATCGGGTGCAATTTCGAGTTACGGTTCTCAAGATATGGCAAAAACAAGATGCTGAACATCACAAACCGCGCTTAGCGCGCCCTGCGACTTCAGAATTCTTTAAAAGGGGTTAAAAACACATTTTTAGATTATGGGTTGGGTATTTTTTAGTCCCAACACCATCAACATCATTTTTTGTCTAGATTAGCTTAGAAAACAACATTAGGGCTTGCTCATGGATGATTGGAGGTGGATTGCTCTTCGATTGGCTTTGACAACCAGTGTAGATTTGTGGTTTATCTCTTCTCCTCTTTGTGTATTTCTCTTTTGTTGGGTTTGTATGTATTTCTACTCATAACTCCTGTATATTTATCGCCATTGATGTTATATAAAGCTTGTTTTACGAATTTGTGTTGGTAGTTATCTTGGGTTTTTACTCTATGTTAGGGGTTTGAGCTTTACTAGAGATAGATTGCTTAGATTCTTACCTAGGATGATTATCTGTTAGTTTCTGAATACTATAAATGGGTTTAGATCTAACATTCACTATAGAGTATCCGAACTTAATGCCTCTGTGTTGGTGAAGTATCCTAGAGATGGTTATGGAGGTGACGCAGTTGACTTCTATGTTGTTGAGATAGGCTAAACATGGCTATTGAGATGATTTAGGAGGATTCTCAATTTGGGTTAGAAATAACCAAGGTTGTGAGAGGTATGTGATGACACGGACGAGTAACGTAGGCCGAGTATGACATGGGTGGTAGATTTAAGTCTGTGACGGGTAGTTTTCATTCGTTCCAAACAAGATGTCTATGTTTTATACTTTTTGTCTTTTATTTTCATTTCTTTTAATCTCAAACTCATTAACGGTAGAATTGTCGAACGACGAATCAATAGCCAATCTCTGTGGACATGATACGATATAACCTAACCGGTATATATCACCCGGTAAAAATTAATACCAACTCTTTGCTTGCCGCTATACCGCAGCAACACTGGGTTTTAGGAATTTCATATCACGGATCTTTCTCGCGGGCTTTATTTCAATACGGCTACCAAACGGTCGACCAAACATCCCGAAAGTCGAATCTCAATGAGCGTAGCATCGAGTATCAACCAACCTCAGTCTACACCGAAGTCGGCTATCTCACTACCTTCTAATGACTAAGATGGGTCAATTAGGGTTCTAAAAGTTTAGTTAGTTCTTGATGACACCATCCAAACGCCAAATATTTCCTTAACTGAACATGAGGAATATCAGGACATCCAAAATGTCACGCTAACCGTAGCCATCATTTTGACTATTTCGGTCTACACCAGACAGTCCCGATGATCTATTGCTACTTACCTAAGGAAACCTGGATCCGGGTGTAGGATCCCCCACAAATATAATACCCAAGCAACCCTTAAAATTAAAGCATACAAAGCAAACAAAAGCGATTAAAAGTGATCTAAAGCCCTAAGGTAACCTTTCTTTGGGTGTGTTCCACAAGAGAGTCGTCAGTTCTGTAACACAGTGGAAGAACTGACTTGTTTGTTTTGCGTTTTATTGAAAATGTTGCAGATAGCAAGAGTCGCCACCGACTTTTCTTTTATCCAATAAAGGAAAGTTGAAAAGAACAGGAAATACCTTTTACCAATTCTGAGTACGGGAGGTAATTATGAAAAGTGAAGGTATTAACAAAGTGGAAAATTTTTGATTGGAGCAAGCAATAGAGTCTTATTACCTACTCAGAATGGTCGTTTCTTGTTATTTTCCTTCTCCTTTAGGACAGCGATATCCAAACCATTAGTTAGTAGGTAACCCTATCCGTTGGATGTGGATGGATAGGCGTAGGGTCACCGTATGGTCATTGAAGGCAACATTATAAGGATACCTTAGCATTTCGAAGGGACGATCATCACTTATTCATAGGCAACAACCGAGGGACGAGATCATATATTCGTAGGCAACATCGAGGGTCATCGAAGGACTATGATATTTGTGATGATTTTATTCGTAGGCGACTTTGCTAATGGAACCCCTACGTTCGAGGGACATGACCATTGTTTATTCGAAAAGTAACAAGAGAGGATACCCTAAGGTGGTGCAAGTGTGAAATAGTGATTCAATTCAGATATTTTATCTTTGATTTAGAGTGATCTAAGTTTGATTTTATGTCTTGTCATGCAATCTTATTAGCATACATCTAGGCAGTGTATATACAGTTTATAAGAGAGTGCAGAAAGTAAAAGCGGAAAGATAAATGTCCTACGCTATTACAAGGCTTTGTGACAGTTACATAATAGAGGTGCGGAAAAGTAAAATTAACCTAAGCTATTACATCCCATGAGCAGTTACAGAAATTTTTAAAAAAAAGGTGCGAGGAAAGATAAACCTACGCTATTACAAAAAATGTCCTTGCGACCTATACATTGTTTTCTAAATTTTAAAAGGCATAAATAAATAAATAAATAAAGAAAATTGTTTTTAGGTTAATAAGAATTTTTAAAATTAGTAAACCTAATTACTAGCAATTAAATATTTTTTGTGAATTTTCTGGATTGATTTTATTGGAGGAAATAAATTAAAAGTTAAATATAAGATTAATTAAACAATTACTTTAAATAAAGAAAAAAAAAAGAATTTTTTTTGTGTCAAAAATTAAATAAGCATTTTTAAAACCTAATTCTAAAAATAAAATTATTTTTGTGAATTTTGTTATATTTTTAGAAAAATATTTTATTAGAAATTAAATTAATCGAAGGAAATTAAAAAGAAAAAGAAAAATAGGGTTAGTAAACAAAGGCCAAAAAATAAGTTGGGGTGCCAGGGATCAAACCCCTGACCCTAGGGTGAGATGTCACGCGCCTTGCCATTTGAGCTACCTACACTTGTTGTTTGAATAATGAAACAATAAGCATATAAGAAAAAATATTTTCCAGAGATTTATTCAAACCAAAACGCGCGCCAAGGGGGTTATTGTCCCCATTTGAATTCCAGACATTTACCTACGGACGTTGTCCGTTTCTAAAGGCTTTACCTACAAATTTTGTCCGTAGCTATAATGTAACACCCTTATAAATTCCCCAAATATAATACAAATAAATCAGAGTTAACATGTTATCAAGGGCGTCACAATTGATTTAAAAATAAAATTCCAATACAACGGAATTTATTCAAACTTGGATAATTCAAGATACCAAATAAATATCATAAGGTCAATGCCTTAGTTCATAAACAATTATCCAAAGCAACATCAATTAAAACAACAAAGTTTAATGATAACTCTAAAACAAGCGTTCCCTAGTGTTACAAGACCAGAGCATGACACCGGCACACGATAAAATAAATAGCATAGCTCTATGAGCCATTCTCACCAACGCCTAAGCCGCTAAAGCTTCAATCTGAAATCATCAAAGTAACGGTGAGACTACATCATAATTAACATGCATTATAAATTCATAAAATAAATAGAACTTCATAAGCTATTACTTCACCCTATTTAGCATAATAGATTCAATCCCTTATTCCACAAAAGCACAAGTCATGAACATGCATCAAACACAACAACCAAATCATAACACTGGAAATCTTTCAATCATGTTATAATTCATAAAAATGCAATGCAAGACTCTATGCATGTGGTACTGACAGTGAACTAAATTCACATATTGTTCCATTCCAACTCGGACACAGTATTAACATTTGTTCCATTCCAACTCGGACACAGATAAAACCTCACCGCCCATTCCAACTCGGCAACAGATATTGGCCAACTCACTAATTCCATACAATGGGAATTAGCTACCACCAAATGTATATGCATGCACATCAACAAGCATGCAACATCAATAACAACAACCATCATGAACCATCACCAAGCATACAATACGCACAAGCGATTGCATAATCAATCCGTAATCACTATCATCATTATACAAATACAACCATCTCGTGTATTTATAACAACACCAAATTCACCAACCAAAAACATGATACAATCATTTATCATGAACACATCCAATCACATAAACATGCACATCATTAAGCATGCAACATCATCAACCAAAACATAATGCAATCATTTATCTTGTACGTCACCAATAGCATAACATACAAAGAAATTACTCATCAATTAAGAATGTTATCACCAACATAAGCATACAACCATCAATATGCACACCTACATCATCACAAAACAACATATCATTGCCTACCCATCAAGTGTACAAAATACGAATAACCACAAGTTGGAAATTCAATACTTTTCAAAATAAAATCAAGTTATTGTTATTTTCTTCATTTTATAAAATAGAGTATTTAATTTAAGAAACAACGTCCAAAACAGCGACTAAAACGGACTTACGGTTTGAAAGTTATAAATTTTTAAAGTTTAGTATTTTTCAAAAAGTAACAGTGGGAACAGGTTCCTCCAGGGGGAACGGGTTCCCACAACCATGTGAAAACACATTGCTAGAAAATATACTGGGAACCCGGGTTCTCCATTAGGGGAACCAGTTCCCAGACCCAAAAATCTCATTTTTACGTAAAATACACAGTGGCAACCGGTTCCCCCTACAGGGTAACCGGGTTCCACGACCCCTGTAGCAGAAAATCACTATTTTGACAATATTCTTCATTCCCAATCCATCCAATAGTTCCAATTACGAACCCATACACAATTAACACCAAAACACATACATGATTCAAATGCCATAACAACACACAACAACATCATACAACAACTGTATAACACCAATTGCATAAAAAAATGTCAAAAATCATGTATTTAGGGTCAAAACTCATAAACCTAAAAATCCTAAATTGGGATTCCTAATCTCTTACTCTATTCTACCATTCTCAAAACTCATTATACATTATAATTAGAGCAATCACCCCTTACCTTAGCCAATTTCTTGAATTCCTCAAGCTTTAGGTTTTCCTTTTCCTTTGCTCTTCTCACTTCTCGTATGATTCCTTTGTTTCTCCCAATTTGGTTTCTAATTCATTTTCTTCTTATTATTTCCTTTTTAGTATAATAATAACAATAAAATAGAATTAGAGGCTTTTACTCCTCACACCCCTCATTCTACTCATTACACCATAATTCCAATTTATTTTTCTTTATTTATTTTTCCAATAATTCTAATATTCCAATAATTCTCAAAAATTAAATTTTAATTAATTAGATAATTAAAATTCCAATTTAGTAATAATTGAAAATATGGGGTGTTACATATAACACCTGCAAATCACAAAACTCAAAATATGAAATAGAAATTAGTTGTGAGGACATGGATCGACTCGGTTTGATCCACTGAACCCAACCATGCCCTCAGTTTCGTCCAATTTTTCCTGATTCGTGAAGCCATAATTTTGAGCCCTAAACCCTAACAATGGCAACTCACGATTCCTGCACTTAAACTCCAATCAAACTATCCAGAAAGCATCGAAACATCAATATAAACACAAATATATGATCAAATTCAATTAACAATGCATGAATATGTGAAATTGAAATTGAAAAAAGTTTGGTAAATCGTGATCGCGTTTTTACGTTTCAGAAGCTTTTGATTGCTTGCAATGGCCTGGGATGGATTAGAGGACACCGATAGAGCTAATGGTGACCTTGGAATGGTCTAAATTGGTCTGAAATTTTGGCTGCAAGTTACTTGTATGTCACAGTTTTTTGAGACTTGGCTAGGGTTCTTAGAGGCAGGAATTCATTTTCTTGTGATCTGAATCTCTTGTGTTTATATAGAGGAAGGATTAGGTCAAGTGATTGCCATCAAATATATGCTAATTATGATGATTGAAACTTGATTGAAAATTTGATCAAATCTTTCTATTTTGGTATCAATCTTCTTCCAATCATGTTTAAATTAATATCTTGAGATTCAAGGATGATATTTGATTGATTTCTGATTGTAAATCAAATCCCATGCGCCTCTTATCATTTATTTGATATTTTACTTGATTTATTTTGAATTTAAATGAATAAAAAAAATAAATGAAATAAAAATCATGGCCATGCACCAATGGGCTTATAGGTCCTCTAACATGTAATATCCACGTTCACATCTCAAAAATTAGGCCCATTAACTCAAAAAGTCAAAATTGCTCAATTGACATTTCATGCATTTCTTTAAATTTCCCCAAAATTGCACAAGTCTTGATCAATTTTAAATATTCTGAGGTGTTCTTGGACTTTTAGAAAGCTCAAGATGTCCTCTAAACACTCCTTTTTGTTTCATCTTCATAGAAGCTTCCATGTTCGTGTACACTTCTTTTGAAAAAGATGACTTTTTGTTGACTTTTAGAAGGACCTATAATGTCTTGATCAATAACTCTCAAATAAAGCATTTTGGGTCAAAGATTGTGAGGGCGAAAGTTGTAGAGAATTGAATTCTATTCAAAATGATCTTTGGTGGAAAATTTTCTGATAAAGTATGTGAAAGTTATGCCTGGTCAAAGTTCTGTTGACTTTTTATCAAGAAACCCTAATTTGACTTTTGATCAAATCTTTAATTTTCTTAATGAATCATGATCAACCCTCTATCAAATGATGAATGTGATTTAAAAATCTTGATGTTGACCAAAAATGATGAAGTTTGACTATATGTTGACCACAATTGACTTTTTGTCCAATACAATTGATTGTCAACCATCTAAGCAATTGATTGAGCAAACTTGAACTGTGAGGCTTGAAACTTGACATGGTGATACCTTGAGACATATTAGGAGGTATGATGATCACTTGAGGCAATGGAAACCATATTTGACTCGAGAGAATCAAAACCCTAGTTTGGGGATTAATTGTTTAGGAAAGGGCTCATCTGGTCAACCCATTGAGAAATTCTTGAATATGGATATGTGGATTGATTTTAGAAATAGGAGGGAAAATTTTGGGGTATAACAGTAAGATTGATCTAAGGTCTGGATATCACCAGATTCGTGTAAAAACGGTGGATATTCAGAAGATTGTGCTTAGAATGAAGTATGGACACTACAAATATTCTATCATGCCGTTTGGAGTTACTAATGCACCTGGTGTTTTTATGGAGTATATGAACAGGATATTTCATCTGTATCTTGATAAGTTCGTGGTGGTCTTTATTGATGATATTCTGATTTATTCAAAGAATTACGAAGAGCATGCAGAACATCTCAAAGTTGAGTTAGAATTATTGAAAGACAAGAAGCTTTATGCAAAGTTACCCAAATGTGAATTCTGGTTGAGTGAAATAAGCTTTCTTGGTCATGTGATTTCCAAGGACGGTATTGTTATTGACCCTACGAAGTTAGAAGCGGTATCTCAGTGGAGGCGCCAAAATCTGTTTATGAAATCCGTAGTTTTCTTGGTCTTGCAGGTTACTATAGAAAATTCATTGATGGATTTTCGAAGTTGGCATTGCCGTTAACTAAGTTTACAAGAAAAGGACAAGCGTTTGTATGAGATTCTGAATGTGAAAAGGGTTTCCAAGAGTTAAAAAGAATATTGACTAGTGCTCTGATCTTGATTTTGCCGAATTCGGCAAAATCTTTTATCGTGTATTGTGATGCTTCACTGAAGGGTTTAGGTGGCATTTTGATGTAGAATCAACAAGTAGTAGCTTATGCTTCAAGACAATTGAAAGTTCATGAAATGAACTACCCAACTCATGATTTAGAGTTGGCGGTTGTGGTATTTGTTTTGAAATTGTGGAGGCATTACTTGTATGGTTCTCGATTTGAAGTGTTTAGCGATCTTAAGAGTCTGAAATATCTCTTCGATCAATAGGAGCTCAATATGAGGCAAAGAAGATGGTTGGAATTTCGGAAGGATTATGATTTTGGTTTGAATTACCATCCCAGTAAGGCAAACGTTGTTACAGATGTGTTGAGTAGGAAATCTTTACATATGTCTATCTTGATGGTGCACGAATTGGATTTAATTGAACAGTTAAGAGACTTGAGTCTAGTATGTGAAAACACTCCTAATAGTGTTAAGTTGGGTATGCTGAAGTTGACTAGTGATATTCTGGATGAAATCAGAATCAGACAAAAATTTGATGTTGGTTTAACTGATAGATTGACTTTGATCAACCAAGGTCAAGGAGATGATTTCCGAATTAATGAGAATGACCTTATGAGGTTTGATGATAAAGTTTGTGTTCCAGATGTTGTTGAACTCAAGAAGAGTATTCTTTAAGAAGGACATCGTAGTGGGTTGAGTATTCATCCTGGTGCTACTAAAATGTACCATGATCTGAAGAAGTTATTTGTTGGCCGGGAATGAAGAAGGAGATTGCTGAATTTGTGTATGCTTGTTTGATTTGTCATGAATCAAAAATTGAACATCAAAAACCGTTTGGATTTATGCAACCGTTGTTTATTTCTATGAGGATGAACATCACAAGTTTTCTTGTATTTTCTCTGAGATATTTCAATGACTAAATTGACTATAGACTAATATGCGTGTGATCTTGGTGGTTAATTTAGTTGCTAGCTACTGTTGTGGTTTCTCTTCTTCAAGAGACCATGAACAATTGCCCGACTTTAGTGCAGAGCTTATACACAACATGATTTTCGAGCTTGTGCGTGACTGTAAACCCTTAAGTGATTACCTCATCTTTTTGAATCATTTGTAAAGTCCTAGGGTTAAAGCTTTTGTAGAAAATAGTATATGCAAACATGTCTTTAAGATGATTTTTGTGTTTGATGAAGTCATCTCTTTTGGACACAAGGAGAATGTGACATTTGCACAAGTTAAACAATACTATGATATAGAAAGTTAGGAAGAGAAGTGAAGTCATCTCTCTATTTTGGAATAATCAATCTCATATAACTTTTATTAGTTTTGTATACTTTTTCAGATTGGTGAAAAAATATTGTCTAATTAGTGCCCAAAATAGATGAAGAATTCAATTGTTTAGTCAAATTTCACAATGTTTGGTAATTGGTAATATCTGCCTGGCAACATAGAGTAGAAAATTATTGTAATGTATGCAAATTGGACCATGTGAATGATGTATACATTTAATTTTAAATTTAGCCAAAAGCTAATTTTAGGTCATGGTTTGGTTTATAAGTGATTAAGATTTTCTGTTATTCTTTGAGAGAGCATAGAAGAGTTGAAGTTGACATCTCGTGTGAGAATGAAAATTAAAGTTCTTACTTTCTGTAACAGCGAATCTCTTTACAAGTTGATATACAAGTTGAATTCGAAGGAGTAACACTGTGAAATACCATCCATTTGCATTTTAACGTTCGAAAACGAAAAATTTAAAAACACAAAAAACTACAAGCAGGACCAGTGATAGAAGAAAACAACTTAATGCTCAAACTTAATAGTCTTTTGGTGTGTGCGCAATGAAACTGATGCATAGAACTTGACGAACATTGTTGAAGTCGGTGATACAAACGAAAGCTTGAGGGTAAGCCGCAACAACTTCATCAAGCTCCTTCCAAACCTGAGAAGTCTCAGTGGTACCAAACATAGGAAGCTTCCACATTGTCCAGTATCTTCCATCATAGTATCCATGTGAGCTGTTGTGGTCACGGTGCATAAATCCTTTATGCAACCAAGTAGTAAAAATCAACTCATTAGGTCCTTAAACAAAACTATGCGTATAATCGTTTAAAGTAAATGAATATTAAACGTCTAACTCAAATTCCAACTAAGGAACCCATCCCTTCCTTAGAAGGTATTCAACTTCTTTCAACAATTATTCTCTGGTCAATGGTGGCAAATATCAAAGAGTCTCAAACTTCTTTCCAATTGGAGGCCACACCTTAATATTCAACTCAAGGGTTAACAAGGCATGCAAAAGCATCAATATATAAAGTAGATACATGTTTTTGTCACCTGCATGCACTTTACTCTTCCACCATTGTATTGATGTGTAATATTTTTTATTATTTTAACTGTCAGCTAACTTCTTAAATAAAATGATGTACTCTGGGATTGTTTGGATTAGTTTGATGCTTGTCACGAAAAGTAAAAGTTGATGTGGATGGTTTGCAAGACCAAATTTTCAATGAAAAAGCACATTCACAATAAAAATGATTTTACCGGGATTAGATAAAGTTTAAGACAACTAACTTAGACTCTCATTTCACCAAATCCACTTTGAAATACAAATTCAACAATATCTCTTACATTTTAATGAAAACAAATGCATAAAGATTAATAAACTTTTACTAAACTCATTGAAATTCCTTAAAATTGCAACGTGAAAGAGGCATCCCACTTATTAACACTTCTTCAGGCCACTTCTCATAGAATGTGAGACTATCAACAAGTGGAATTATTTAGATTTCATATGTTATGAAAATACTTTTTAAATTTTAGGGAAATATTTTGAAATTTTTGTTTGAATAACCAATAATTTCAAAAAAAATTAAAAAATAACCAGTATTTCAAAAAAATTACAGAAATGATTATTTTTCAGCAAACATTGCACTATGTCGTCATTCTAAGTGGTGACTACTCTCCTTTTACACACAAGTCGCCAATCCAAGTGACAACATTTTATTGGCCAGGAAGCAAGTCACCAACTCCCAGTGGCGACTTCTTTGAAAAATAATTTTTTTTCTAAAGAAGTCGCCACTCGCCATTGGGAGTGGCGACTTGCTCCCTGACCAATAAGATGTTGCCACTTGGATTGACGACTTGTGTAAAAGGAGAGTAGTCGCCACTTGGAGTGGCGACATAGTGCAATTTTTGCTGAAAAATGGTCATTTATGTAATTTTTTTTGAAATATTGGTTATTTTTGAATTTTTTTTAATTTAAATTCTTGATAAAAAAAATTCAAATATTTTATCACAATTATAAGACACATTATGTTGTAAGGAACACAATTTTGGACAATATAAAATCAATAAGTGGCACACTAGTATTGTGTAAAAACAATAAACTATTTTGGTTATGCACTCTTTTATTTTTAAAATATAATTAAAATATTAATAAGAAAAGCAATATAATTTTAATTAAAATATTATTATTTTTAAAAGGAAATTACATTTAAAAAATATTTTAAATTTAAAATACACTAAATCTTTAAGATAATATACGAATAATTAAAATATATATTATTGATGGCCTTCTTTTAAAAATTGTAAAAATTATACAATTTTGTTTTTATTTTAAAAATATGTCTTTTATTAAATATTTATCTTTGATTAATTTTTATATTTATTTTCAACTATTTTTATATTTTATTTTTCCTTTTTTACAATTAATTTTAAATATTTTCTATTATATTTGAATTTCAAAATCAAACTGATTGCATTATCTTTGAACATTTATTTTGTTTTATTTTTCCACAATAAAACATATATCTTATTGATTTTACATGAAATGCTTCTTCGATACCCGTAAAACTCATGAATGTCCTACTAATTTTTATTGCTATTTATGTATTTTTTTTTCAACAACTTGTTGTTCCAAAAAAAATAATTATAATCTTAGCATTATTAAAGATTTAAATTTTTTTTCAATTAGTTCATACATCACATCACATAATTTGAAATTTGATCCAAATCAGCAATCTTTCCCAGTCCTCACCTCTCAATCTCCGATCTGATCCCGATCGGTTGCCACCTCCATGGATCGCCTTCTCAAAGCCGCCAGAGCTTCCGGTTCTCTCAACCTCTCCAACCGCTCCCTCAGGTAACACATCTCTTCACTATCCTCCTTTCATCTCCATATTCATCCTCTTCACTCATTCACGCATTGCTGCTATGTCGCTTCTTCCACTTGCAGTGAAGTTCCCGATGAGGTTTACCGGAATCTTGAAGGCGTCGGTGGAACTGATGATAAGTGGTGGGAGGTACCGTACCAGTTTATCTTTTTCTTGTTTGATTCGATTTGAATTTTGAGCGAAACTTTGAAATTTTGAGATTCTAAGGTCTTGTTTGGATAAATAGCTTATTTTACTGCACATAGTATAATGTAAAGACTATTTTTATAACCGATTATTAATGCCGATAAGTTCGAATAAGTCAATCCAAACAGATTAAAAATAGTGAAATGAAATGTGAAATTCCGGTTGTGTTTTGTTGTTTTACAGGCTGTGGAGCTTCAGAAACTCATTTTAGCTCACAATAGTATTGAGGTGTTAAAGGAAGATATCAGAAATTTAGGTTTTCTTATTGTGTTGAATCTTAGCCACAATAGTCTTTCTCAACTGCCTGCCGCCATAGGAGAGTGAGTTTTTACTTTAAAACTAGTGAACTTTGCCAGTGTAAGTTTTGTATGATATATTTATATTTTGGAGTCTGATGGATTTTCGTTTTTGTTTCTAATTTTTACAGGCTACCTCAGTTGAAGATGTTGGATGTTTCGCACAATTCGTTGGTTAGTATACCGGAGGGGATTGGATCAGCTGCGTCGCTTGTGAAGTATGTTTTATTCGATGTTCATTTTATTCTGTAGATTGGTGATGTGGGAAAGCTGTCATGTGTTTACACTCTATTTGTATGTGTTCTTTTAGATTTGATTGTTCAAATAATCAGCTCAAAGAACTTCCTAGCTCACTGGGAAGATGTTTGGAGTTGTCGGACTTAAAGGTAATGTCGTGATGGTATTGTCTTGTGTAAACTGTTGGGTGTTGATGTTAATTGTGTGGCTGGCTGGCTTATGATACATCATATTCTGGTTTGTAACAATCAGATGCTTATAATGTCAGTATAGAAACTGTTATTCAAAGAAAGAAGAGTGATATGTTTGTATGGGTGTTCGATTAAGGAAGGTGTTTCTCTTGTGGTAATAACACTACTAGTCTACTAACTACCACAATTTGTTGGGCAAATTATTTTATTGTTCGAAAAGGATTTTTTCAATTCCTGATTACTCCCTAAATCTGTTGGATTTCCTAAAAAGAAAGGCAAGCATGGGACCTGTTTCTCTAATCTCACGTGTATGAACATAAGCTGATGCTGCAAAGACTGCGAAAAGTCTTTAGTTTCAGCTACAGTTCTGTCACCCTTGACTTTTAAATTTTTTTACTGTTGGATGACCTTTTTTACTGTTGGATGACCTTGATAATCTTCCCCAAACATTTATTACATCCCTGAAACCCCATTGTTAAACAACCTTCCATGTTAGTTAACAACTTGGTCCTTCCCTTCTTAGGTTATACAACATATTATAAATCAATTGATGAAAATTAAGTTTACTTTAAACCGGAGCTGTGGGATTTCCTTGTAGGTTCTACCTGCCTTTGCTATTTAACTGATGAAATATATTAAAAAAATCTGCTATTTGTTTGTCTGTATGCATAGGTCACGTAAAAAGAAATGAGGTTTTTTTATACTCTTATTGCAGGGATCAAACAACCTTATTGCAAGCTTGCCAGAAGATTTAGCAAATTGTTCCAAAATGTCTAAGCTAGATATGGAGGTAGTAACTAGTAGCAAAATATTGTATGTTAATTGATAACAAACATCTCAGAAATTTTGGTTTCATAATGCTGGGTCTCATTGTATTGTCTTTTTGTCTTTGCCAGGGAAACAAGCTTATAGTGATATCTGAAAATATCATTTCATCATGGACAATGCTTACCGAATTAAATGCAGGTTAGGGCCTTTGTTCTCTAAATACTCAAAGATATCTGTTAGCTCTTTCATTCTTATATGTAGATCCTTTGTTTTGTTAACCTTGTTATCATTGTTAACACTATTACAGCAAAAAATATGCTGAATGGCATACCAGCTGGCATTGGAGGCCTTTCACGTTTAATCCGTCTTGATCTCCATCAGAACAGTGAGTTTTTTTTATCAATAAGAATCGAACGCGGTATTCCGGGGTTTTTTCATCTTGATATGGAATTTGTATTTGTGTGTCTGTGCAGGAATTTCATCAATCCCATCATCAATCATTGGCTGTCACTCACTTGCAGAGTTTTATTTGGGGTCAAGTTCTAACCTATTTTTATGCAACTCTTCATATTGTTAAAAGCATATTATTCATCTGGTCTTCTTTTACTTATGACCTCCACACTGTTCTATAAATATTGTACTTTTTAAACTCAATTTAGGAATAATAATATTTCTACAGTACCAGTGGAAATAGGGGAACTTTCTCGGCTCGGGACATTAGATCTGCACTCTAACCAGGTGTTTAAGACCGAGTATTATTTAGTTTCTAATTACTTCTATCATAAAGGAAAGGAACTTTTATACATAGAAATATGTTAAAATACAGGCAGTTATAGATATATCTTGCCATTTTTGCTTCAGATGCTTTTGTTCTTTAACCTTAACTGTAAATAATTTGTTGTATTGTTTATTGATCTTGTATATTCACAGCTGAAAGAATATCCTGTGGAGGCATGCAAATTGAGTCTTTTAGTCTTGAATCTTTCAAATAATTCACTGAGTGGGTTACCTCCTGAAATGGGTAAGTTCAGCAGTTTTTGTATTATGATAGGTCTTAGTTTGCATTATTATGGAAACATAACAGTTTCATAATGAAAACAGTATCTGAGTTTTCCAGAAAATATACAGGAATGCAATTAGTGGGCATCCCCTCATTATTTTAATTTGAGTATCTCACAAAATCACAAAGATACTGTTCAGTAATAATACTTTTAAAGCAGTTCAGCGTTCCTTGTCAAAAGAGTTCTTAATAAGCACTAATAAGAACAGTATATGTCTTGGCCTGAATTATCCTTCAAAGTATAAACAATGATGTTCACATCAAGAGGAACTTGTTACCTGGGATTTGAGCTGTTGTCAAAGGAGTTGTTCATTCCGCATCCTCACCAATATTATGATCTCTTTAGGTGTCAATATGTGATAGACTTGTCGGTAAATATTTCTAGCTATTTCATCTAGTAAATGTACACCATTACCTGGAGATAGTAAAGGGCGCCATTCTGCATCCTTGCCAATTATATGTTATACCTTAACCTTAAGTTAGTGAGCCATAGTTTATCTCAAATTCCTTACAGTATGGTGTTATTATATGTTGAAATGCAACAGTTAAAAGTAATATGGAGAATATATGACACAAATGAAGAAGTAAATATCTTAGAATTGTATCTTGTTTAGGCAAGATGACTAGCTTGAGGAAACTTCTGCTTAGTGGAAACCCATTGCGGACTCTTCGAAGGTACAAAGAGTGTTTGGTTCTTTATGCAGTTAATAATAATATTAGTATTTCTTGTGTTTTTTGACTTATGTCTTTTCTCATCAGCTCATTAGTCACTGGACCTACACCAGCATTACTAAGATTTCTCCGAAGTAGACTTTCAGAAGGTAAGGTATTATAAAGTGTTGGATGCTTTAAAATCATACACACAATTGAAGCTTGATCCGTTGTACTTAGTCTAGATATAAAATTTTCTTCTGCAGATTCTGAAGCTACAACCACGTCAAAAAAAGACATAATTGCTATGGCTACCCGATTATCTATCACTTCAAAGGTATTGCATCTTTTGAAGAAGAAAATACGCATTCCATAGATTGCCTCAATAACTATTTATAGTATGTTTCATTGCATGGAAAGGGGAATTTTATTAAATTGAAATAGAAAATTATTTAAGAACATATTCAAAATGAGAATTAGAGTTTGGCCTAACTCATTCCTACAAAACCAACTTGTTAGGCGAGGGTGTTACGCTACATAAACTCTTACAAGGCTCTATCCGTAACCAATGTGGGACTTGGGATTTTCCAATACACCACTGTTAGCTTTAGAAGTGGTTGACTAACCAACCATCCAAGCAAAATCAAAGATCTTCCATCAGTCACTCCCATGCCGAAGGCCGGAAAACTGAAGGACGTGTCAAAAAAGTGAAGACACAACAGAAGGTGAAAAATGAATGACACTATTTCCAAAATTTGTCTATGAAAGACAGTTGGTCCTCTGGGTAGGCCCAATGTTTAAGGTTATCTATGACAAACTCTAGATACCGTGTTGAATAAGAGAGTCTAGAGGCATGAAACATAAAAGCCATGTTGTCAACAGAGACTTATGGGCAGCCAGTGCATGAGGATCCAACCAAATGGGGCCTGAGTAGGGAAGATCTATGCAACCTTACCTCTTGCAAGTGGGGATGTTATTTCCAATATTTCACTTGCGAAGCTAACTTACCGTTGTGCGCCATGGCCCGCCCTCAATGTTCACTATTGACTAGAGAACAAAATCAAGTTGATAAAGAGTCCTTTTTGGATAAATATACAAATATTGAGTCTCTTTTTGTCTATTATCAGTTATGGTGTTAAGATTTAAATTGATTATAGTGAGGAATGAGAATGACAGCGGGTGAGTTAATGAGTAATAATGCAATCACATGATAGACTTACTAGAGAACCCATGAATTAATGAACTAATGAATAATGATGCAATCACACGAGAGACTTACTAAAGAACCCATATACCTTTGACAACTTGGACTTTGCAATTGATTGAATTGATGCAGTCATGCAGATAATCCTGTTCTTTATCGTGTCTGTCTTTCGTATTCATTTATTTAGCCTAAAATTCGCTTCTTTGCTAATTGCAGCTCTATTTATAATTGTGTTCAGGAATTTTCTATGGGAGGGCTGGGGTTGAGTGCTATTCCATCAGAAGTATGGGAATCAGAGGAGGTCATAAAACTCGATCTTTCCAAAAACTCAATCCAGGAATTGCCAGTTGAACTTTCTTCTTGTGTTTCTCTCCAGGTTTTAAACCCTCTCCTTGTTTTAATTCATGAAAAAAGATTTACAAGTTAGTATGATTATCTTCTGATACTGATCGACACTGTTGTCATCTTAATACGAGTTCCCCACTAACAGGATCTGATTTACTATGTTGACTAGTAATTTAAATCAATTTGAGACTTAGAACATCTAAACACTGCAGTAAGAATGGCAAAAATATGGCCACAGCTTTTGTAAAATTTGAAGACCCTGTAGATTGGTTAGATATGCAGTTTTGAAGTTTAATTAATAATGGTGCCCATTGTTGTGACAGTAACCCTTGACGTGCCATATGTAAAGGAACATATACCTTTAGAGAAAAATGCTTATGAATTGCATTGCTGAAAAAATAACCACAAGCACAACTAGTCGCTTGATTCTGTAGCCACATGTATTCATGTGAATTGATTGCAAAAATTTTCAGCCATTTTCTCTTGGTGGTTTCATTTTTTTCTCTGAATTGTAGTATTGTTTGTTTGCATACTGTTCTTGGTTAGATTAGATGTGCTTTCTTGATCATTTTCAGATTTTCATTGTATAATAAAGTAAAATACTTTCTATGTGGTAAACCTTTTTATCTCAGCTGAGGGATTATTTCATCAAATTAAATTTCACGCTTGGAGCATTTTACTTATCTGGTTATGTGTTACAATCTTTAAATTATTATAATTTATTGATTGATCAAGGTTTGAGGCCGGGAAGGAGCACTTAAAACTGATTTTCTGTCCAACTTAAACTTTTAGTAATTCATTTGTATACTTTGCACTTTCCAGACATTGATTTTATCAAAGAATCAAATTAAAGATTGGCCAGGTTCAATTCTTCAATCACTTTCGAGTCTGTCTTGTTTGAAGCTGGACTACAACCCCCTCAGACAGGTAATGACTGATGATTTCAGAGTTTCTCTCTGTTCTTTTGCTTGTAAAATTATGCTATCAGCATGTATAAAGAATCATTGCAGGACATAACACCTTACAAATAAAAACTAATATGGTTTTTCCAATTGTAAAATCTATATAATTAATTCTCCTTCTTTGTCAATGGAGGCTATTGCTTTTTGAATAGCTTAAAGAGCTATATTTAGATAATTCAAACAAAATAGGCGGTGCATGTTTAATTCCTAATTGATGTATTAGTCTTCTAGTTTTTTTGCTCTACTCTATTGCTACTGGTAATGTATCTCAACTCTCATCCCCTCCCCAGAGAAAGGAAAAAATAAGAGAAATTGAAAAGTAATCAATGCCTAGAATGTTAGTGGTTAGTACATCTTAAAACATCCTTAGATTAGTTTTCCTATAAATGCCACATACTCTGCTGTATACGATAAACATTTCCAGATTCCAGAAACATCTCTCTTGTCTTGTCTCAGTATATACCTCAAACTATTGTGCAGAAATTGTGATCGTAATATTAAATATGCTTTATTCTCTGTTATAAATTCAAATCAAAAGTGTGGTATGGTATCACTGACCTTATATTTCACTTTAATGATAGATACCTTCAAATGGTTTTGAAGTGGTGCCTAAGCTTCAGATCCTGGATCTAAGTGGTAACACAAGTTCATTACTAGACAGACCCGCATTTTCTAGTTTGCCAAACCTGCAAGAGCTTTACCTGAGGTTAGTTAGTTGAAAAATGCAGGATGTGCAATAAAACTCCATCACACACACGCACGGTTAATTCATATCCTTTATTTCTTGGGAGCCTGTAATTAACTTTCATGTCACAACTCCACAGAAAAACTGGTCTCACTGAAGTCCCGTCAGATATATTGGGATTGCATCAACTACGGATCCTTGACTTGGGTCAGAATTCCCTTCAATCGGTTCCAGAGGTAACTTCTTTTTAAAAAACATGGATTAGGCTTGTGCATGTATATACCTCTTTGATTCAGATCCTGTGAAAAGTTGTGATAATATGCTTTAACTTTCTTTTAATTTAACATTAAGTATAACCTTAGGGCCACCATTTTGTATATATGCCTCTTAAAATTCAGATCTATCTAAGCTTATATTAGACAGTAACCCGAGTCCACTAATTTTCTCTCAAGTCTTAATGATGTTCATGTCGTGTAATTCTCTATGATAGGTAATGTATTTTTACAGTTGCATGTTCATAAAATCAAATTTCTGTCTACTATATAATGCTAGTTGAAGAAACATGTCACAATTCAATCTTTGCCTAGGTTGAATTTCTAACCATATTTTGTTAAAACATTAGTGATTAAAAAGAAGACTTACATGTGTAGTTGACCACTGAGGGCTAAAAATAGATGAATGATTTATTTTTAAAATAGTATATTTTTCTATTAGTAATTTTTGACTTTTTATGCTTTGCTCACCTAACCACCTTTCAACTTCTTTCAGGGCCTAAAGAATATCACCTCTCTAGTGGAGCTTGACCTATCCGATAACAACATTTCTGCCCTTCCACCTGAGCTGGTCAGAAACAAACATTGCTCTCGTTTTTTTTTTTTCCTTTCTAAAATTATTATGTTTCATACAAATTTAAACTTATTAAAAATATGTCCTATACATCTCAATGATGATTGATGTGTAAAACTGTTAAAAACAAGAAAAGAAAAGCGAAAAAAGCATATGGCAGTTATTTTACCCTACTCAATGCTGTCATTTTTTCCGTCTGCATTCGTTGTGGCTTGTATACTTTGCTCTGATTCAACTCATTTACTTTAATCAGGGTCTGCTGGAACCAAGCCTTCAGGTATTGAGACTTGATGGGAACCCGCTTAGAAGGTGACTTCCTCTTGCCTTGCTTTTCTACGAGCTTTCTCAAAATGTAGAACTTTTTGTGACAATGTTTGGGTTCTCAAGCGTGAAAAGACTGTTCCGTCTCATATATTTCCACTTTAGAACTTCCAATTTTCTAATGCAGAAAGATTAACATAAATATCATCGTCAATAAGTAAACTTGTAAAGATTATGCCCCTTTCTTGGAACTCAAGCATTGTCAATTTTGTACTCCTTGAATTGAATGGAGCTTCAATGTTCTCTCCAATTAAACAGAAACAAATCATATAGATCAGCTAGATCTTCTGGAAAGTTTGGTCAATAAAATCATCACAATGTTTCTTTATTTGTTTCAGCATTCGGAGGCCAGTCTTGAATAAAGGAACTAAAGCTGTTCTGCAATATTTGAAGGACAAATTGCCAGAGCAGTAGTTTACTTTTTACAAATTTTGTGAAAGTATTATTCTCGCACATGAACTAAAGCTGTAATTTAATTTGATTTTTTATATTTAAAGCTTTTGTGTTTATTGGTGCCTAAATATGCATGACTTGATTATTGTGTATGTGTATAAGAAGGGAGATTTGCTATCTTTATGGAGGTTGTAATTGTGATACAAACATATCTTTATATATTGATTGAGTCCTCATTTTTTAAACGTGGCAACTTATTGTATTTTAGTCTGAGTCTCTCAGGTTAGATAGTGTGACATGATTTACATGGTCATTATAAGTAGGGGTGGTTCTAGTTTTATAAGTTTGTTTTGATGGCTTGAATTATCTTTGTATGTTATTTGAGTTTATTTGGAGATTCATCTTCAAAATGTTCTTTGAAGTTCTTTAAAAGATGTTGGAAGGATGATTTATTTTGGAAATGCATTTTCAGGAATCTCTCTTAATCACTTCAGAGCAACACCATTGTCTCAGCATCATAATATTTTGTGGCTAACTTATATATTATACCAAAATCAATGTAAAGTGAAGTTAAATGAAAATAAGAAGTCATATGAAATCCAAAACATATCATTCGTCGGAAAAAAAAAATAGAAAGTAAAACATCAAAATATAAACTAACGATTAGATATGTTTAACCCCATGCCTCCTCCCCTGCCTATACTTCACAACATTCTTTAACTTGGCAACTATGGTCTCCACAAGGACCAACTGGAAATGTCATCTTCAAAGAGTCTTGCCTATATAGCTCTTTCTATCCATTTCCACAACATAAACAAAATGCCATCAAGATTTTGGCCTGTTCATTCCGAACCTCAAGTACCTCTAGGTTAGTTGGTCTAGGTGGTCCTTCAAGAGTGTCTCGTGTCATGATAGAGTGTGACACTCTATAAAACCATGTCATGTAGCACTCAACATAAATTTAGTGTACATGAGTGAGCTCTTAACGATACTCCTCTGGTACCAGATGACTTTAGAAATTATCAAGTTTAACACCAAGATCTTTGTGGTGGACGCCGAGAGGAGAGACCTCGTAGGGAGATGACCCACGTGCCAACCATTTCGAGTATACGGAGATGCCGTCAAACAAACGTGTCTGGCGGTGACCCTTGTATGGGTAGGAGCAAACATTATTTGTTGCCATACGGTCAAGAGAGACTGAATGGCTCGACCACACTATTTCCCATGTACGAAACAAATGTGGTTGCACTAGGCCAGTCCTCATCGTAGTCAAGCGTGGCTTCCCACCCGGTGATGCGAGTGAAGTGAGAGATGATTCATCCCTGAAAAATGATTCATATAAAATTATTAATAACAAGTGTAACAAATGAATTATGAAATAATTAGTAACAAGAAATTACCATAAGAAGCGTGTTTCCTCCTTTGTATTTCAAAGACAACTCTTGCCCAATTTCGAGTACAAGTAGAACAAACATGCGATACTCTAGTTATACTCGTGAATCGAAGTCAGGTCGACAAAGTACTTAAGATAAACTCCATCGACATAGGTTAGACTTTTATCCACAAACATGGACGTGCCAACCAAAAATAGGAGGTAACATCTCAATACACAATGTCAGTGGAACTCAACCTGCACATCATTGCCTACGACATCCATGGCCCACTACAAATATTTTTTTATAAAGCTTTACCAAAAAATAAACCTATCATGAGCACGTCTAGCATTATGTGTCTTCTATGCGGCCTCAGTTGGGTCAAGCCCCAAATGAGTGACCATCAAGTCGGGGCTTCATCTCGGCTGATCCTCTCGTGGTCCAGTAATCTCCCCCTGATGGGAAGATGCATGAGGTATGAAACGTCATCTACGGTGATGATCATATCGCTTATAGGTAGGTGAAAATATGATGTCTCTGAGTGTCACATCTCGGCAAAAGTCGCCTACATGTCATGGTTTATGGTCACGTACACAACAAAACATAAACTATCATGTAAAAAGAAAATCTAACTATCAGTAGACATGAAAACAACACCCGTACCCGCGGGTACCCACACGAATTCTTTGCGAAGTTGATGGAGAAAATCCGCTTTCACCGGATTTAGGTTTTTCCCGATTATAAAATATGGGGACGAGTCGGGTAATGGGGACACTAGTACCCACCCCAAACCGACTCCATTTATTTCATTATGTACATTACTATTTATTCTTGATAGTTTAGAATATTAAATATATGGCCAATGTTTTGATAATTTGATTTGTATTTATTATTTAAAATATTTGAAATGTGTATATGGAATTATTTGAGATTGTTTTATGTTATTATTTATAATGCAGTTTGATTTTGAAAAAAATTCTATTGAAAAAATTGATTTTATTAAATAGATGTTTGCGGGGCGGGGATACTCGAACCCAATCCAAACCTATTTGGGACGGGTTTGGGTTTTAATTCTCCATTCTTGTTTGGGTTTGCAGCGGGGAATAGGGATTGTTTGGGGATTCGAGTTTGGATTTGTGGAAGGTAAAAACTGTCCCCGCCCCGTTGCCATGTCTGACATCAAGATGAATTTAATTAATTGACAACACATGTATTGCAAAAGAAAAGAAATATACCTCTCCATACCAGATATGCTTAGCAGCATGCTCGACATAACGATGAAGTAAAGAGGTGTCAAATGATCCTTCTAAGTAACTTTCTAATAAGGCATCTAAATCGACATTGACTTCTTGGGCTTCAAGGTCAATAGAGGTTTCAGGAACCTTTGATGTTGTTGCATCATATGTCTAAGATGTTTGATAGAGTCAGCTACAAGAACCAGACAGACGGGGTTGCAAAGTAGATGCACCATCAAACGAGTTATCGGTAAGTCACAGTCTCGTGGTCCTCGTTGCCACGATCCTCTTTCATCGTACCAACGTAATTTGGGACACACGTTCGAGTCTAATCCGACCAACCCTATTTTCAGCCATTGCACCTGCATTAGAAATAGAGGCAAATATAAATGGCATGTCCAGAGAAATTCACAAATATTTGAAAAAACACCAAATTTTTTTGGCTGAGCAAAATACGGAGAAGTGTCTTAGAAAATTATGCAGTGCAAATCTGGAGATGCATCTCCAGATAAACATGTGATTTTCCTCCCTTGCCAGAAACTTGTTTTCTTCCCTACCAATCTCAAATACTTAATCCACGTTCTTCTAGTCTATCAATTTTGTTTAAACTACAACCTAATATAACTTAAAATATTAACTACAAATCAAAACATAAAAAGATAACAAAATTTTAAAAATTTATCAAATGAAATTGATTGATGAGAATGAGAAGCTTGGATGATGAGAATGAGAAGCTTGGATGTTATGAGATGCTGAAAAAGAAGAGAAAGTGTTTCGATGATATAAGCTTGAATGAATGCATGAGAAGTAAAGTCATAGCAAAGTTCAATGAGATTTTTTTTTTTAATTTTTAAAAAAATGAAGAATAAAATATATCTTTCGATGCACTTTTATATACAAGATACACTTTCGGATTAAATTTTAATGTAAAAAAGATACCTCTCCAATCTAATATGAGAAATAATTAAAAGTAAATGTGTTCAGAGATGTTATTGAGATACTAGGAACATTTTAGATTTTTCGTAGTGAGACAAAGGGACTTTTCTTCAAAATCAGAATCTGAAACGCATGCCGCAGTATCAATTCCTTTCATTGAAAATATTTCAGCCATAAGTGAAAGCTAGTAATAATTGCTTACCCTAAACTTGAAATTCACTTTGTTAGCCACTGCGGTAC
This sequence comes from Vicia sativa, assembly GCA_021764765.1. Lineage (NCBI taxonomy): Eukaryota > Viridiplantae > Streptophyta > Magnoliopsida > Fabales > Fabaceae > Vicia > Vicia sativa. The sequence continues at coordinate 169,977,617 of CM038792.1, read as the reverse complement.
TCAGGCATTCTCTTCTCTAAACTCTATCCGGCATCTGATCTTTCAGGCGGACAAAGCCCCGTCAGTCGCGTTCCTCTCCGGTGGTCGCATTCTCTCTCAAGCTAGCGTCTATCTCTCTCTTTGCTGCATTCACGGTATGTCTGTCTCATTCCTTCTGTCAGATTAGGTTTTGCATTATCCATCATTTTTCACTTCAAAATTTCAATACATAGATAGGAATATGGAGGCAAATTCAACACCACATGATAATCATGAGGATCAAGATGAATTTGTTTTGCTTGATTTGGATGCTGTTTATGACCTAATTCATATTCCACCAAATGCTAACTATGTTCTTAGGGTAACTTAACTTCCCAATCCTCTCCTCATAAAATTCATTATTCTTTTTATTCAATTTTTGTTTAATTATCAACTAATTATTACATTATTGTTAATTACAGGGTCTTGATACTTTAAACCCTGTATTGATCATTGATGACAAATTTAAGCTCGTAAGTTTCCTACTTAAAAAGTTCCCCAGTTTTTTTCAATTTCATGAATTAGAGTATTTGGTTAAGATGAGAGTGATTTAAGTGTTGTCATGGTTCATTGATGTCTACAGATCGGTGAATACGATGAGACAATTGGAACATGTATCGCATTTGAAGAACAAGGTGAGTTACATTTTATGGATGCAGAATACTTCTTAAGAAAAATATTAGGTCTTGGAAATTATGTTATGGATACTCTAATAAGCTACCCTTGAATAAGGTACGCATGAACACTCTCAGATTAATATAAAATAGCATTCAAACTAAGTTTACAGTTCAGTTTTGTGGTTATCGGTGTCATCAAAGAGAACACAGGTGACTGAAAAATTGTTGTGATGCTTTTAAAAGTGATATTTTTATATGTACTGGTTTCCTTCCAAGTGATAACTGATTTTCGAAAGCTGATGCTTCACCCCACACTTCCTTAAAGTTATAATGTATTTGTGTTCATGTTTTCGTTGTGAATGAAGTGTCACTGTTTCCTACTTGAATATTGTTTTTCGATTATCCTTGTAAAGAGTTTTTACAACTTAATAATGCACTTACTTCAATTGTAATGATTTAGTTCACTTGTAATCATAGTTTGTCTAGCTATGGTTCACTTGAGTTGCTACTCCTCCACTCCACCTTTGCTGGTATTAAAGTTTCAAGCAGACTAAAAATACAAACACTTGTATTTGTTTCAGTCTATTAGGAACAAACAAATAGTGAATCAATTAGATGTTGCTAGAATCATAGCCAACCATTAATCATTTTCAATAATGATGTCTCCAATTATTATACATTTATGTTAATTAGTTAGTAGTTAGTTACTCACTTCGTATCTATGTAATTGATGTAACACCTTTCATGTAAACATGATTTCTCATTTTCAATACAAATTTCTTTTATGATCTGTGTATCTTTTCTCTCTTTCATGACCTCTTTCAAGTTTTCTAACATGGTATTGGAGTCATAATATTGTAATAATATGGATGACATGCCTGTGGGCATTTGTATGAAATTGTATATTATAAGTTGTTTGATCAATCTTCTCCATTGTGCAGATACACCACTGGTTCATGAAGAGACAGGACCATCTGAAGCGAACCTTTTTTCTGGAAGAAAATTAATTGATTCAAGCAAACCTCCAACAAAGCAAGTCAAACCTGTATGTCAGCTTCATAAGGTTCTCAAGTTTAAATTATCACCCGATTCTAAAATTCTAAGTTGCACTGCGGAGGAAGACAATTGAATTTGCAAGCTGATATAATATACAAATTTTCCTTATTTTGTTGATAATTTTTTTGGTGGTGGGTGGTGACATTTATGTTCTAGGTATGTAAATAATTTTTTATCCAATAGGAGCTATTTTGACTATTTAATGTTGATATTAACTATCAGGTATATGCATTCAATTTCCTTGTATTTCAATTGTTCCTTGTTTTGAGTGGAAATGGAGATAGAAAACTCGAATGCACTGTTATAATAATGCCCTTTTCTACAATCATGACCTATAAACTCTGCTGCCTACCTTTCATCCACAATTTACACCATTCCATCTTCAGTTGACACTGCCAATGATGCCATGGCCCTGAGAATGTGGCTGGCATAGACCACTATGCCGAAGCATGTAATATGAATACTTGTCAATAAACTGTGCTACCTTACTGCCATGGCACTTCTATAAGCGCTCTTTGATATCAATAACATGGATCTGTTGTAGGCAGCCTTACCGTACATTTATTTTGTGAACTTGAATTTCAGGTTTCGATTTTAATTTAAATTAAAAATGCAAAGCCTTATGTTTCCAGTTAATTTCCATGGCTTCATATTAAAATTCATCCCAATCATTTGTCTGGATCTGCTTACTCTCCAAAAGTATGGCTTACACTTTGTAGTGTTTCCATTAATTCAAGTTCTTATTTGCATATTAGAAAAACCTATATTTAAAGGGAATTTCTTAAGACACCTAGCGCACTGCGCGAAAATACGTAAATCCCTTCAAGTATTGAAAATACATTTTCGGTAGCACCCTAAACCATTTCTTTGATGGATGAGACCTTATAAAAGAGCAGGGAACTAATCGGAAGTGCATTTACAGGTGAGAATCGTAATTGTATTTTCGAAAGTACTCAAATTACAAACTATAGTTTAGCCTAAGAAACCTCAGATGTCACGTAGAAATAAGCCAGAAAGCACTTCCGGGAGGGGTCTATAAGTGCATTTTTTGGTTCGTGTTAACATAAATACGCGCATTGTCTCTTCACCTTCTGCATTTCAAAAAGTTTTTTAAACTCACAAAAACAAGTCTAAACACAAAACCCTCCCAAACCCCCATTGCGTGAAAATCATCTCATTGTGCGAAAATCTCATCAGAAATCAATAAGCAATAGACAAATATCATTGTTCAAGCTTCATTAACCAACAAAAATTAGAAGTTGTAAGTTATTTTTGAGCTTTATTGAGTTAATGTAATTTCATCTAGAAATTATGTTTTAGGTTAGATAGATAAACATTTTAGTATGATTGTTTTTACGATCAATGACCGTTTTTTGATGTCTTAGTGTTGCACCCCAAAATTTGTCCTATGAATTTCACAATTGACTTATGCTTCACATTCATTTACATTCATCACAATCATTCGTATCATTAGTTCTTAAAAGCATGAGATCACATTTCTCTGAAGATTAAGGTTTTGAAGAGGAGAGACTTATCCCTGAGGGACTTCTCATCATCATGATTATCATTACTAAAGCACAGGGATCATCATCTTCTTCAAGTTTTCCTCAAAGTGTTAGGGTTTTCATCATTGGTTCATCTGTTGATTTGAGGTGAACTAGGTTTTGGCATATATCAGTGAAAATCAGGAATTAGGGTTTTGTAGGTTGAACTTCAAAAGTACCTTTCATTAAAGGGATCATCGACAATATTATCTTATGGTCTTCAAAGCATCTCAATTACATCAAAATCACAATATTTCATTGTTGTGGATAATTTGAATTCATCTGATGTAAAGTCAATTACAAAGTCAAAATTTGAATTTTTGATTAAACATTGACTTCTCAAGCTAAATTTCATGAAAATGTGATTAATGTTTGAATTTGATCAAGAGGAATCACAAAATTTGAGGTAAGTTGTAAAAGGGGCAAAGTGGAAAATGTTGGAAATTTTACTAAAGTCCAAAATTTGTGTTCATAGTACTTGACTCGTCAAGCTTGTAATTTCTTCGTCAACTCAACATTTTTCTTGCCCAAAAGATCAAATTGAAGATGATTTTTCATACTGCAACTTTGTCATAGGTCATGAGTTCCAAAAAATGCTTGAATTTGAAAATATGAATTAATCAAAATGGATGTTCAAAGTTGTCAAAATTTCAACACTTAAAAGAATTTTCTAAGTGTTTGTTAAGTTCAAAACAACAATTTTGCAAGGCATTTTTCACCATGATTTCATTTGATTCAAAGAAAGTGGTCAACGTGAAAGTTGTAGAGGATGCTCTCATGTTTTCAAAATGTTCAAGAATGTGAAAATATGATGCTTCAGCTAGGAGAATCGAAGAGATGAAATTACTATGCTAAATTTATTCTACAAGCCATGATCATGTTCAAAGTTATGCATAAATATATGCAATCCAAGCAAATATGCACCATCCTTGATTATAGGTCCTTGGTTGCTTCTAAATCACAACAAAATTTGAGTTTTGCACATATCATTGTTGCATTAACCAAGTGATTAAGGCTTTGTTCATTGAATTATTCCATTTTTGGCACAGTTAACGCTTCCATTTCTATAAAGCCAACTTTAATCACAAAGTCAACTAATTGGGCATCTAACTTGTTTTCTCTAATCACACACAATGCAAACATCAGAAGCAAGACATCTAAAAGGTGTCAACAACCCTAGAGAGCTTGTACCTTTGTCTTGTAACTATGGATTTGCTTGAAACTTCCATTGCATTTCAACTAAGTCTCAAAACTTCAAGTTACAAACCTGATCAGTTGCAAATCCTCAAATTCCCCTATAAATAGATGCCACTTATCATACCAAAAGACACCTTGAACACACTTGAATACATCTCAAAAGCTTCCGAAAATCAAAATCACACATGAACCCCTCAAAACTCCATTTTTGAGCTTTGAAGAACCTTATCTTCAAAGATCTCATCTCTTGCAATATCTTTGCAAACTAATCACATGAACACCAAAACCTCATCATTTGTACATTTATATATACATTAAATCATAGCTGAAGCACCTTATTATTATATCCAAATCGTGGCCAAACATCCTTACACATCAACTTGTTTAGAGAGTTCAACGAAGTGTCAAGATCTTCTACCAGTTGCAACACTTTCTTGGAGCATCAAAAATATATTTGCAAACTAATCACATGAACACCAAAACCTCATCATTTGTGCATTTCTATATACATTAAATCACAGCTGAAGCACCTTATTATTATATCCAAACTGTGGCCAAACATCCTTACACATCAACTTGTTTAGAGAGTTTAACAAAGTGTCAAGACCTTCTATCAGTTGCAACACTTTCTTGGAGCATCAAACAAGCTAACATGATCATTATGTCATCTATGTAAGTCATTAAAAAACCACTGGACTTTCTCTATAGGTAAGATTTTTCAAATTCGAAACTCATCATTCAAGCATCATTAGTGCTTGCTTTCTAAAGATAAAATGTAGCATTTGATATTTTAAAGCTAAGCCTTATGCTAATTATCATTGTTCGTGCATCATTGGTGCGACTTACACTGATGTCATGTACTTGCGATAGTTTGACGACTTTGAGCTAATCCATAAGCGAAATTGATGTAACGATTTGATTTATTTAATTAATTTTTGAAAATAAATTGTGTGATAGTATATGTTGGTTGATGTGTTGATATGTTAGGGGAACCTTAGGTGTAAAGGAGTAGCCTTAAAATATAGAAGTTAAGGTGCTATTGATATTTTGAGAAATAATATAGAGATTAGAGGTGATAGAAATATAACTAATTATTAATTGATTAGAAATATTTTATTTACTTTAAATAATAGTAAGGAGAATATTATTTTTAAAAAATAATTAGTTGGATGATATTTATTTAATTAGTTTAGATGAGCAATAATAATAATAATAATAATAATAATAATAATAATAATAATAATAATAATAATAATAATAATAATTAGAAAAAAAAGGAAATAGTGAGTCAGACTCTGACATAACATGAAGATAGAGAAGAAAAAATAAAGAGAGTTAATGCTTAAGGGAAAGAAAACCACCATTAGAAAAGTTTCAAGTTCATCAATCTAAGGGAATAATGGGAAATCCTCTTATGTAAGGGATTATATGATAACATGTAGGTGGGTAATTAGTCTCTTTATGATTATTTTCTATTATTTATGTGTTGTGCAATTTGATGTATAATGATGTGATTGTGTGGTATGTTTGGTGATTTGTGTGTTGGTGAATGATTGGAATTATTGTATATTGATTGGACTAAACTTGTAAAACTTGGATACATAATTTTTCATGAAAATTGAGAATTTGGGGATGGGTTGGAACTTATTTTCGCACACAAAGATTGCAAAAAATCTGCTACTGTCATGGTGGTAATCGATTACCACTTTTGGAGTAACCGATTACAGCTGAGACAATTATTCAAGGACTAAAACATATATTTCAATACCTCCGAGGTACATCTGATCTTGGTTTGTTTTATTCTAACAATACAAAACCATTTTTGTTTGGTTATGCAGATGCATAGTATTTGTCATATCCACATAATGCAAAATCACAAAAGAAAATACTTATAGTAACTTCTTCAAATCTTGGTCAAGTAATTTCCTTTCATGAAGTAAGTAAATACCTGATATAACTTTTATAGTGAATTTACTAGTAAAATTCAGTTCATCTCCTACAAAAAGACATTGAAAAAGAGTAAAACATATATTTTGATATCTCCGAGGTACATATGATCTTGATTTGTTTTATTCTAGCAATACAAAATCAGTTTTGCTTGGTTATGCAGATGCAAGATATTTGTTAGATCCAAGCAAACAGTTGTAACAATTTCTTTAAATCATGCAGAAGTAGTCGCTTTTAATGAAACAAGCAAAGAGTGTAAATGCTTATGATCCATAACTCGACATATCCAAAGAGCGTCTAATTTACCAATTGATAATAATCAGGGCCGACACTGGTCCCGGACAAGCAGGTCCACAGTCCAGGGCCTAAAAAAAAATAGGAGCCTCAAATTATAGCACTAAAATAATAAATTATATAAATGTTAGCGATATAATTGAACAACTTATTAGTTAGAGTTCAGCGGCTAAGTCACTTTCCTTGAGACCATTATGCCACAAGTTCAAACCTCAATATTTTCTAAACTTTCAATTATCATTTTTCATATACTGTTGCGCGCTGCCTTCAAAATTTTCAATTATTGTTTAACTCTTTCGTAAATGATTATATTCATTAATTAATCTGCTTGGTTTGTGAATATTTATTTTATTTTCATTAATTTGGTTGGTTTATGAATATTCATTTTTTCTTAAAATTAAATAAATAAAGGTAACGATCGACAATTGAATATAATAAATTTTATCATCTAAATTATTTTTAAATTCTAATTTAATCTCCTATAAAAATATTTTAATTAAACATTATTATTTTATTTTATTTTATAGCTTGATTTATAAATTTATGACATTTTAATCAATCAAATTATAAATATTAAAGATCATTTTATTTAATTTTAATAAATAAAGGATTAAAATAAAAGAAAAATTTAAAAGATTAAACATGTAAAGTTAGCTTATTAAAATAAAATTAAAAATCAAAGAAAACAAAGTAAGCATGTGTTTTATTAGGTTTTCCGCAATTGAAGAAAAAGAAAAATATCACTTTCATTTCTTTAAGATGATGGATCTTATTTAGAAATTGGAGCAATTATGGTTTTAAAAAGAACCTCATTCTTAATTCAATTAATTATATTGATTTGAGTTATTTAATGATTTGCAAATAATTTCTTATCCACGCTAAAATCCTTTTTGTTGTTTGATACGATCAATACTTTATATTTTTGATATTGTCTTCGAGATTCTTTGTTTTGGAGGCGAGTAAAAAATTAATTTTTTTTGTTAGGGATCTATTTTTTTGTTTGTCTCTAAAAAGTCGGGATCGACCATGATAATAATCCAATAATTCTGTATGAAGAGAATGATGCATGTATTACTTAGATGAAATAATGTTACATAAAAAGTGACAAAACCAAACATATCCTTAAAAGTTCTTATAATTTACACTAAAACTCGAAGGAAACAAAGAGCTTAATATTCAATATATTCGTTCCAATGATAGTGTGGTAGATTTTTTCACAAAGACACTTCCTACATCAATTTTCAAGAATCATGTACAAAATATTAAAATGTCTCACTTTCGAGATCTTCAAAGAAAAGAGATAAATAATATTATGTTGAGGGAGAGCATAATATTGTATTTCTTTTCCCTTGTTAAAATTTTTATTTTAATAAATTTTTTCTAATAAAATTTTTAACGAGATAACATTTGTTTCCAAAAAATTATTTTCGATAAGATTTCAATAAAACACTCTAATTGATATTTCAAAGGAGACATTTTATAGTAATTAGAAAAATTATATATTATTATTATTATTTAGAAATATTTATCTTAAATAGTAATAATATCAAATTATTGGAGATGAGTATTACAAAAATAAAATAATAATATCAATTTTCTCTTAAATTTGATATATCATATCATCCTTAATATATGTTGCAATAAAATTAATTCACAAATATTAACAGTTTAATTCGTACTAGTAATATATTTCATTTTTCTCAACAAGATTATCCTTTTTAGAACATGACGAGAAACAACTTGTGGCAACGAAAAGATAGCTTCAATAGTTTACGGGAAATTTTCTTACCATCCCTTTTATTGAGATTTTCTTTTTTTATTTATTGAGTTTCTCCTACATCCTTGAAAAATCTAAAATACTCTTCGTATGTTAACTTACGATTTTATTTTGTAGGTGAATTCGTAAGTGAATTTACGAACTCACCTTATTTTGTACGTTTTATTATTTTAAATATGGTTTAACACATTAAGGAAATGTTTCGTAAGTGTATTTACGAAATCTTTCATGAATGTGTTAAATCATGTTTAAAACTACTATGATTTTTCCCTATTAGTCGGATTACATTTCAATTTTTAGAAATTCAATTAAGGAACATTCTATATACGCAAATCACTGTAAATATACTATGTGAGAACTATTAAGGAGAAAAATTGTAAGAAATATCAAATTACATAAATTGTTCTGAATAAAAATGCGTTCAAACAAAATCAACTACAAAAAAAAATAAAGCTTATTGGGCATGCCTAATCCTAACCCCCCGCGCCCTCCTCTACCTGTGGTACTGTGCTGCACGCTCTGCCTCAGCGACCATCCTCTCCACCACGGCAACCACATCGGGTCCGCCCCCATGCACAACACTGTCATCTAATGCCTCATGTCCAATTTGGCGGATACGTTGACTGATGGATAGTAGATCAATGGCATGATCATCTCGTCCTACTCGTTCTCCAAGAGCTCTTCATGTGCCAACCTCGATGGACGTCCTTCACCATCCGGTGTCATGAAAGGGAGCGACACTCTAAAGAACCATGTCACATACCCCTCCACACTGTGCCACATCTGGGATGCCTGCGTCATCCGATACTCCTATGGCACAAGATGATTCTCCCAATCCTGGAAGACGTCATCTAGAGCCCTACGTGTCATGGTGTTGGGAGCATCCTGGAAAGGAGATCAAAGTATCATTTTCACAAAGCCAAACTGGCGCATACACCGCTCGGGCAAATACCTGACCATTATGTTAGACCCACAAGCCAACCAACAAGAGTATAACGAGATGGTATCGAATGCAACAACCTCTTTGTAGTCCGCAAACGGGGTCTAGTTGATGTCGTCATGGTTGGTGCGATCAAGGAACACCCGGTAAGGAACCACATTATTGTTTCCCCTATTGAGAATAAACCTGGCAGCCCTTGGCATGAAGTCTTGATAGTCGGGATCCATGGTGTAACCATGGATGCGGTGAAAGTATGATATAATCCAACTCTACATCAACAAAAATATATTATATGTGAGTACAAATAAATTAAAACTAATTAAAATTTATCGTTAAAATAAAAATGTACCGTGATGAGTGTGCACAAGCCGGTGAGCGCCATCGTCCTCCATCTGCAAGCTTCATTCAGCTTCTGGTAGAGGTAAGTTAGAACAGCGACACCCCAGTTCCAGTCACGAACTGTAGACAGGTCCGTAAAATATCTCAGGTAGGCCACGTCGGTGTAGTGGCCATTTGTGTCCACAAAATACAACCACATGCCTACCAAATACATCAGAAAACATCGAATGGCACAACCACAGTGAAACAGAACAAAAATATCCACCTCCATAGGCTCCTAAACTGCCTGTGCAGTTCTTTTTGCAAGAGCTTCTTGACGGAGGTGCTCTCCATATAACTCCTTCAGCTAGGACAACCTCACGCGCGCCCCGTTTGTGGAGTCGCAAGCCTCAGCAGCCTGGTACGGATCAACTCCCAGATACTCAACCATTAACTCAACCGGCTCAATCATAGTTATCTTGGCATGGTTGAGTAACCTACCTCTGATAGGTAGTTGGAGCAAACAGGAAACATCGTCTAGGGTGACCGTCAACTCCCCAACTGGAAAGTAGAAAAATGATTTCTCCTTATGCCATCTCTAAGTAAATCACTCTACATGCCAATCCTAATGGTACCGTAACCAGTACTGGATAATCTGGCAAGACCGGATGCAATGATAGCATTGTGGAATCATTGGGTCTTAGGAATATGTAGATAAAATTTTTTGCGGGAGTGGTTGATATGTTTCAAGGGCTTTCTTTCCTAAAACAAAAGAATCAAATGAAAATAAATAAAAAAGAACGGGCAATATACGAAATTAAACGAAAATAAATAAATAATATAGTCGGGAAGTATACGAAAATAAATAAAAAAGAACGGGCAGTAAACGAAAATAAATAATATGAAATGTAACAATAAAAATTATAATACCTCTCTACCCCAGACATAACCTGCATTATGGTCCCCATAATAAATCAGGAGGGATCTGTCATATGACCCTCCTGAATAGCCACCATCATCCGTCTCTGCAGGTTCCTCAACATCGTCGTTGAGGACCTCAGCATTTTCGGCATCCTGGGCATCCTAAGCCTCCTTCGCCGGCACCTCTACCGCCAGAATCTCTACCTCCGGTACCTCCTCCTCATGTGCACGAGAGGAAGACGCCTTATAGAGATGACTCCTCCGTGACGATGCGGAAGGTGATGCTATATCAAGTTGTGCCATTTGTGCCCGTTGTTCCTTGCTCTTATCTCTCGGTCTTGACGAGCCGACTCTGTCTGGATTTGCATGCCATGTCTCAAATGTGTCACCTGGTTGTCATTCTCTGCCATTTTCCTGAAATAAACCATTACAATTGTTAGCATACTAATTTAAAAACAAGTCAGACAAAATATCGCAAGTTAACTTGCGAATTCACCCATCCTGGGTAAATTCGCAAGTTCACTTACGAAGTCTTTCATGGTTCACTTCACAAGTTAACTTGCGAAATCCCCTTTCGTCCAGATTTCTTCAAAACCATAAATTCAGACCAAAACTCCCCAAATCCTATTTTTCATACTAAATCATCCTACTATAACATCATATATTATTAAATTTCTATAACCTAACCTAATAATTTAATAAAAATTCAAAAATTTGAATAGAAATTGATTAAGAAAACTTACACAAAATGGAGGTTGTAATTGATTTTAGAGGAGTTGGAATGAGTTGAACTTGGATTGAGTGACTTTGAAGTGATAGAAATTGCAAAGATTTGGAGTAGAGAGGTTGAGTTGGGGTATTTTAAAATGAATGGTACAGGGGTGTGTCTCTATGTTTTCTAAAACAACACGCAGATTTCATAAGTTAACTTACGAATTCCTAAAATAAGGTGAATTCGCGTCTGCACTTACGAATTCACCTTAGTTTTTTAAAATCTCGGATTATTTCGTAAGTGCACTTACGAATTCACCTTATTTCATGAATTCGTAAGTTAACTTACGAAACTGAGAGATATTTTTGGTTTTTCATTAGGGGTGAGGAAGAAATCCACTAAGTGGGTAAATAAATTCTCCTTTTATTTAACCCGCCATTTCCCTAATAGTATGATTTTACTATCATATCCTTTGTGAAAAATCACTTTTTTTTTAAAAAAAAATTTAAATTTTACTGAAAATTTGGAAGTGTACCAGAAATTTCAATCAAAATACCGAAAAAATTTCGAATCTCATACCGATTTTTTCTTTTTTGTATATTTCAGAATTTGAATTTTTTTTAAAAAAAACATACCGGAAATTAACGAAACTTCCGATTTTTTTTAGAATTTTCAAAAAATTTTTTTTTTTCAAAAAAATAAAATCGGAAATTTGAGGGGTGTACCGAAAATTTTAGTTATATATAAAAAATTTATGAAATTTTCGGTACAAAATTTTTCAAATTTTTTTCCAATGTATTTAAAATTTCCGATATCAATTTTTATTTTTAAAATAAATTACCAAAAATTTGTTAAAACTTACCAAAAATTTCAAAACAATAAAATGAGAATACAAAAATTTGGGGGTCACAGTTACATGAAATGGATAAAAAAAAATTCTCATAGTTTACATACAACACTAACTTAAAAAAAAAGCACTAACGTAACACTGCTGATGTGGCTCAACAGTAGAGCGCCACGCATAAAAACATGACAAAACGAACCTTAATATCACCGACACGACACCATCATGTTCTTTTCCCACTCTTTCCTTTTCAGTCACAAACGTTCATCAAAATTCCCTATTTACAAACACACTCCGCAAAACCCTAACTTTTCCGCTAGATTTTCTTCCTTTCCTTGATCTATTCCACGCTCTTCCGTTTCACCTTTTCAAATTTCTAGATCAGTCTTTGATTTTTGTATTCAATTCATCTCAGATTGTTGGGTGCGTGATTACTTCTCTTCTGATGTATGATTTCCAATCATCCACACCCCATTTTTCTTATTCAATTTCCCATATTTATGATGTCTTTTTCATATGCTGCTTCAATTGCCTGAGATTTCGTCTTAAAATTTGATACTTTGTGTGAATCTATCTTCTGTTGAGAGAAAACTATTTTCAATTTTCAAGTTTCAAGTATGGGAGATCGTCATAGAGCTGTTTCCTTTGATGAATTACCTTCATATTTGCTTTTGGAAATCATGTGTTCAGGGAAGCTCAGTGCTGTTGACCTTGTTTGTTTGGAGTTTACTTCAAAAGTCTTTGGTAATACTAATGGGTTATGCCCTTCCAAGTTTAAGTCATTGGTGGAATATGCTGCTTTCCATTTGTGTGGCTCTCATGCCATCTTTTGTAAGATGAGTTTGAATTCTCAAAAGGAGTTGTATGATCGATGCGGCGGAAATTGGAAGCGGGTTTTGAGATTCTTGCAGTCTGTGGAACAAGCCTCTGGTGTGGTTGTGACACCGTCAGGAAATGTAATGTTTATTTCTTTATATATGTAGACCATTGTTTTTTGGTTTTCTTTTGAATTATGAGTTGTTGTTTTTTAGGTTTTTATTCTATGTTCAGTAGATTCAGAAGAAAAATCTCGTACTTGGGTTTTTAATGTTGTTTCTGTACTTGCTTGTATTTAGTATTGTTACTGTTCTTTTATAAGAACTGTGGAGTTGTAGATAATGATGAATGACATTTTATTGGCAGATGCAAATAACAACAGGAAAGTATCACACGTTGGCGATCAGCAACTCGTCGGTTTATTCATGTGGTTCTAGCTTGTGTGGTGCACTTGGTCAAGGGTCTGAAACAACACAGCTTCCAGCAATGGCACAAATCGATTTCCCACCTTTGGCACGTGTCGCACATGTTTCGGCCTCCTATAACCATGCAGCTTTTGTTATGCAATCTGGAGAGGTTTGTAATGGCTTATTATTTATTCAATTAGTTATGAATCGTGAGCAAGTCACTAGTTTGGAATAAACTACTATGCTTGTTACATTAATGCTTTATTTTCTTGAAATTGAAACCTTTTTTTTTAGATTGTAAAGTGATTAATACTTGTTTCTGTTGTGAACTTGCGTTTTCACTTTGCAGGTATACACGTGTGGAGATAATTCGTATTTCTGCTGTGGTCATAGAGATACAAATCGAGCAATTTTCAGGCCACGTCTTGTTGAATCCTTAACAGGGATTCCTTGCAAGCAGGTAAAATGCAGATCATACTTTCATCATCACTTATGTTGGCCGAATTGAGAGTTAATGGTCGCTCCTATTATATGTGAATACTATTTTTACTCTCATTTCTTTTGCTATATATTGTTTTAAGTTTGCTATCAAGTCTTTCCATGAAATCTCAAATAAGATCCATTTGTAGTTCCAATCATAGTCACTTAATTTCTTGAAGTATATAGGGAATTGCAAATTGGTTTGCAAGTACCAATCCACAACATTTTTCCGAATCGATTCGTTGAGATTCTTGATGAATTCTTAAAGAGTTACAAACCAAAAAGATGGAAAAATAAGTGTTTTGTGTTGAGAATAACAAGTGTGAGTTGGAAACTTTGAGAATTAAAGTGTGGGGAAGTCCCACACTGATTAGAAAAGTGGAGACTTAAGCATTTATAAGTGGAAGAACTCACATACCTATCACCTTAAGATTTTGGGTGAATATATTTCTATAGGGCTGATAGCTGGGTGTTATTAGTGTTAAGGATGGATTGATGCTTGGAGTAATTAGTTCATTGAACTAACGATTAAAGTAAGGAGGTTATCAATCTAATGACCTTCTGAAAGGGGCAGGTGGTCAATCTAATGACCTTCTGAAAGGGGCAGGTGGTCAATCTAATGACTAAATTGGGGATTGATTTGCAATTTTAATCAAATTAGATCTTCTTTTTTGGTAAGTAGTCTAGTGGCTAGAATTTTACCCTTTATAAATGAATGAGTGGGATGTTGGGGGTTCGAACTGTACACTTGCAGTTGCATTTGATGTTCCTGCATAGCTACCAACTGAATTGATTTAACGGGACAATCAAAATAGATTTTTATTGTAGAGAGGATTTGTTAATAGTGACGCTTAGAATTTCGGTTGAGCCTAACTCAATCTTATAAAATTAACTTGTAAGATGAGGGTTGCCCAAATTTTTTAAGCAGTATTAATGTCATATCTCTAAACAATGTAAGACTAAATCCACCCCTTTACACCCAACTCAATGAGGGTACAATGAGAGTGTTGGAGGGTGCAATGAAGACAACCCAAATGACGCAATTAGGTGGCTAGGGAAAGATTGCAACGAGGCGGAGTTTTCATTAATAACTAATGCTAGAATGTGAAAATAGTGGTCTGGGTGGGCCACAACGGTTCATCTCGGTCAACCTTTTATGTTACAATTTTTCTAAAGTGTGCAAATTTTGCACACAAAAAGGATAATTAATTACTCAATTTTTGTCCTAGAATTTTCGTCGACTTTTGATCTTACAATAGCTAATACATGTTTCACAAAAAGAGATAAGCATCTTATCACATGTAAGAGTGGGGTGACATGTTTTCAGATAGATTTTTTTCTTATTTGGAAGTCAGATAGAAAGATTTGCTTGGGCTGTAAAGTTATACCTAGAGAGAGAGTTTGACTACCTAACATAGAGTATTGGTTATGAATATAAGAGACAGGAGGAAAGCGAGGAAAAAAAGTCACATGGGAGCTCAATTCTATAGTTCAAATGTCATAGTTAGAGTCAAATGTTCAAGGTATAGTTAAAGTAAAAAAGGAATGTTTTAAAAAAGTGGTCGAAAAAAAGTCACATGGGAGCTCAACTCTATAGTTCAAATGTCATAGTTAGAGTCAAATGTTCAAGGTATAGTTAAAGTAAAAAAGGAATGTTTTAAAAAAGTGGTCTACGTGTAAAAAAAAAAAACCAAACTTGAAATAAAAAAAGAAAATTAAGAAAGAGAGCAAAAAGCAAGTGAGTTCTTATAGTGTGTGGGTTGGGCCTAACTCAACCCTATAAAATTGACTTGTAAGGTGAAGATTGTCCCCACTTATAAATTCAGATTCAAGTCATATATTATCCGATGTGAGACTCTTAACACCCTTTATCACACCCAGGAATTGTGGTTTGAGCGTGGAACTAAATGGTGGGTGCCCCAATAGATCTTAGATGAGGCTCTGATACCATCTTAGAATGTGTGGGTTGGGTTTAACTCAACCCTACAAAACCGGCTTGTAAGGTAAGGATTGCTTCTACTTATAAATTCATGTTCAGGCCATATATTGTCTGATGCGGGACTCTTAACATGAGTGAAGTAAGAATTCAAAATTTTGGCGGATTATACCAATCTTTAGTAATCAAGACTATACCAATCTTTAGGAATCAAGGAGGGAAGAAAAATCTATATATAAGCTTGCTAAGGGAAGAGAAAGAAAGACAAAAGATTTGGATCAAGTGAAGTGTGTTAAAGATGAATAAAGCATAATTTTGATTTAGAAAAAGAATATAAAGGATAAGTGGAAGACGTCTTTTTACAATTTATTTAATGAAGGATACAATATCTCATTCGACTCTAACAAGCTCAACATCAGAGAAGATAATCAAAACTATAATTACCGTCAAATTTAAAAATAAGAGGTAGAAAAATGTTGACAAGGATGAGTAACAGTAAGGTGGTTGAGCCAAACAACATTCTTATTGAAGTGTGGAAAAATCTTGGAGATAGAGGCATTGATCGACTCACCAAATTCTTTAACGAAATTATGATGTCAAAGTAAATACTAGATTAAAGGAGAAGAAGCACTTTGGTTCCAATCTATATGGGGGTATACAAAATTGTGCAAATTATAGGGAGATTAAACTTACGAGTTATCCATGAAGAAAAAGAGTGATCGATCAGAGACTAAGAAAAGAGACTCAAGTTACTGAGAATCAATTTGGTTTTATGCTTGAGAGGTCGACTATGCAAGCGATCTATCTATTATGACATGTGATGGAGCAAGTATCAAATGGACCTACAAGACATGTACTTAATTTTCATTGACTTAGAGAAGATTCATGATAGAGTGCATAGAGAGATTTAGTGAAAAATTCTGAAGAAGAAAGGAGTTAAGATTGTATATATTCGAGCTATTCAAATATGTATGACAGGGTATCGACTAGTGTGCGGATACAGGGTGAAGACGGACGGTTTTTCCATTACAATGCAATTGCACCATGGTTCAACCATAAGCCCTTACTTTTTTACTCTAATTTTGGATGTATTCACATAATACATCCAAGAGCTGGCACCGAGAATATGTTTTTTGCCGACAATGTAGTAAGACTCGAAGAGTTGAAGGAGGATTTAAATGAAGAGGTTGGAGACTTGGAGACGAGCATTAGAAATACATGGCTTTGGCTTAAGTAGAAGTAACGCAGAGTTGAAGGAGGATTTAAATGAAAGGTTGGAGACTTGAATACGAGCATTAGAATTACATGGCTTTAGCTTATATGGAATGTAAGTTTAGCATAAGGAAAGCGTTTCTAACCTAGGGGTGAAAGTTGAAGACCATATTATATGACAAGTCATGCGGTTTCAATATATTGAGTCCATTTTACAAAACGATCGGGAACTAGAAGGTGTAAACTAGTGA
This sequence comes from Vicia sativa, assembly GCA_021764765.1. NCBI lineage: Eukaryota > Viridiplantae > Streptophyta > Magnoliopsida > Fabales > Fabaceae > Vicia > Vicia sativa. The sequence goes on along the minus strand of CM038792.1, from coordinate 169,960,330 downwards.
ATTCAAGGTAGGGGCTGAAATGGAGGAGGGTCTCGGGAGTTTTATGTGACATAAGTTCCGCTCAAGCAAGATAAAATGTTGTACAAGAAAAAATGTTGGACAGTTAATAATTAACACAAGAATGAAGTAAGTCTAACAAAGATGATAATGTTGCGTTGGATGTGTGATAAAAGTAAACAAGATAAAATTAGAAATGACTATTAAAGTGTTGTCATGTAGAAAAGATGATGAAAAACAATTTTATCATCTAGATAAAAGACATGTAGATTCTATTGTAAAGAGAGTAAATCAAATGAAGATGAGTCAAACAACTAGAGCTAGAAGGAGACTTAAAAAAAATTATAAAGAGAATCTATTAAGAAAGATCTCGAGATTAATGAATTGGATAGAAACATGGTCTTGAATATAACATTATGGTGAAATTTGATTCGTGTAGCCGACTCAAATCAGTGGGATAATGCTTGTTGTTGTTGTTGTTGTATTTATTATTCACTTTTAATGTTTCTTAGGATTTGTATCATTGTACACCTTAGAGTTTAGGGTTTATCCAAAATTTTAAGTATTCAAGAAGCTTGTTTTATAAGGTATTCTCAAAACGATATGAAATAACATGAATTCCTCCCAGGTTTCAACAGGACTAAACTTCACAGTCTTCCTCACTAGGCAAGGTCATGTGTATACTTGCGGAAACAACTCGCACGGCCAACTTGGTCTTGGTGACACTCAGGACAGACCAAACGCCAAAATGGTTGAAGTCCTCGGTAACGTAGGCCCTGTTGTTCAGGTTGCTGCCGGATCAAACTATATCTTATCTGTAACAGAAGATGGATCAGTATACTCCTTTGGATCAGGTTCCAATTTCTGTCTCGGTCACGGTAGTCAACACGACGAGTTGCTTCCTCGTTGCATACAGAAATTTAGAAGAAAAGGTATTCATATTGTCCGTGTATCTGCCGGGGATGAGCATGCAGTCGCGCTTGATTCAAATGGAATTGTAAGTTTTGCCTAATTTTATTACTTGTCACACTTGTGAGAACAGCTTTTGATTTTCTGATATTGATGGTTCAGGTATATACATGGGGCAAGGGATATTGTGGTGCTTTAGGCCATGGAGATGAGATTGAGAAGACAAGACCAGAGATGTTGTCTAGTCTCAAGAATCATGTTGCTGTTCAGGTATTATGATTTATTACAATCTGATGTTTGTGCCGTGTCTGAGTGTCTGTGTTGTGTCTGGTGTCTGAGTGTCTGTTTGTTCATCCTATCAGGTGTGTGCAAGAAAGAGAAAAACCTTTATTCTACTCGAATCAGGTTTGGTGTATGCCTTTGGTTCCATGGGATTTGGCAGCCTAGGATTTTTCATTGAAAGAATAAATGACAAAATCTTAAAGCCAAGACTCTTGACCACATTGAGATCTTACCATGTTTCTCAAATCAGCACTGGCCTGTACCATACTGTGGTTGTCACCAACCATGGACAAATATTTGGGTTTGGTGACAATGAAAGAGCTCAGCTGGGTCATGATTCTTTGAGAGAATGCACTGAACCAACTGAAATTTTCATAGAAAAATCATCATATCAAGATTATGATTCTGTTTATTAAAGATGACAAGTAAAAAAACAATCACATATTTTCTGTTGTAAAAGTTTGATGCTTTTATACTATGTATTCTAAAGTTATATACAAATAATGATAGTAACATGTAAGATTGTGATAGGAACCATTTTTCTATAAGTTGAAGAGTGTTTTAATTTAGTTTAGTAAAGTTATGTACCATTTATTTTGAGGAAACTTTTTTAATTTGTTTGAGAAAAAGGGTTGTGAGAGTGAACTCTTTTTTGAATAACTAATTTTTTCAAAAAAAAAATTCAAAAATAAATAATATTTCAAAAAAATTACAGAAATGACTATTTTTTGGTCAGATTAACCACTCCCATTAGCGACTATCCTTAATTTTAGAGTAAGTCGTCACTTCCATTGGCGATTTCTCTTAAATTTAGAGCAAGTTGTCACTCCCAGTGTGATTTGTATATAATTTTTATTTTCTCTAAAATTAAGAGAAGTCGTTAATGAGAGTGGCGACTTGCCCTAAAATTAAGGGTAGTCGCCAATGAGAGTTGCGACATAGTGTTAATCGGGCTAAAAAATGATAATTTTGTAATATTTTTTGAAATATTTGCTATTTTTGAATTTTTTTTATTTAAAATTGATTATTCTTAAAAACAAATTCTGAGTCATTCAAGTTCTAAATTTTTGTCATATGCAAATATTGGTAATTAAGAACATAGTCACAATATTAGTATTGAGAAAGATTCATCTTCACCACATAATTCGGATGACTTGTTCAGAAAATTTATGCATCAGATTGTAATAGTCCTCATGGGAGTGAAGATGGAAAGAAGAAATATTTTATTAAACAAATTTCAGGATTATCAGGTATTAATTTCAATGTGTTTTAAGTGCAAAATCACAATCTCAAATTTGAAATTTTTAGTATAAACTATTATTTTTAATTGATTTTGATTGTTATTGGTAGAAGTTGAGACCAATGTTTTAAAATTCGGACCGGTGATCGATTCGGTAAAGTTAATGGGTCATTTCTTGGTCGGGTCATTCGAACCGCATGGCTTTTGACCCGGTTTCTATAAAAAAATATATTCATTATATGAAATTTGTAACTATAATAATATAGAAAATTATAAATTCAAATAATTTAGAATAAACAAAAATATTAATAACAATCAAAATAAGTGATAGAAACTTAATGTAGCAAATTATAAATTCAAATAAGTGATAGAAACTTAACAATTCATAAGTTATAGTATTATAATAAGTCACAGAAATCCACACTCAACAATCCATAATTTTTTATGTCCATGAAGTCAAATTGTCATAATCTTGATATTCATATTCATCTTCATTCATTGTCTTCCACCAACTTTATCTTCTCCGGTGTTGCTTTTTTCTTGATTCACAATATCAACAATAGTATCTTGTGCATTATCCATGTCTCCATCTTCATCCTCATCTAAATCTATTTGATCTATAACAATATTTTTAAAAATAATTAACAAAAAAAAAGTCAAACCCGTCGGTTCAGTTAAAACCGCCGGTTCACACCGGTTTCATCCGGTCTAAATGTAATTCCGGTCTTATCTCTTAATCGGACCGCCTGAACCACCGATTCTCGGTCAGACCGACCGGGTCGGACTGGGTTTTAAAACACTGGTTGAGACGATCACAATTTGATTAATATTAGTCTAATTAATTATTAAGTTTCAATTTAGTCTTTTAATTAAATTAATGACTCATTATTTTGACTTTGTCATGCTACATCATCGCAAATTTACTTTCTCTCAATTTTTTTTTTGAAAAAAAAAATACTTTATTTCAAAAATCAAAACAATACAATAAAAAGCGACTCGTAGAAGCAAAAACACTTACAAGATTAACTATAAATTTTCTCAAATTTTCTTTCATCTAACATCTATTAATAATTATGTCTATAATCTTTTGCTCTATATCATTGTTAGTAACGGTGGTTTCTGAACTTCTGCGCTTCATACATCATTTCTGTAAAAGCACACTTAATAATCTCGAATTTACTCACTTTGCCTTTACATTTCTCAAGCATCCATTTAAGTTCCTCTTTCCATCCAGAAGAAGTCTGATTTAGATGCAGCCACTTGATAACTTCTTTCCAGATTTATGTTATTTTTCTTGCAGAAGCAGCAAATATCATTATTTAACAGGTGAAACCGATGAAGCCTTTCCTTTGTGGCAAGCTACCCAAAGGTTGAATTTGGATTTCGGAGGCACTCTGTTGTTGAAGAAAAGCTTTTTCCATTGCACGTCAGGCTGAGTATCCTTCATTTCATGATAGACTGCTTTGGAACTGAATTTTCCCTATTGAGCCAAGTTTTACCAGCTCTGCAACTAAATTGTTGTTTGTCTCGCATTAAGGATCGTGGGAAGAATCCACGAGCAATTCGTTTTCATAGGAACATTCATGATGTTATCATTCTTCACATAGTAGCATCTCCTCTGGCAAATAAGAGCAGGTCATCGACGAAGCTCAAGTTAATGATGCCAAGTTTTTCATATTTTGAGTGAAAATTGAAATATGGATTATCCTTGAGCTTTTGCAAATGAAGGTAGTCCATAACCAACATAAATAGTATAGGGGAGAGATGGTCTCCTTGTCTGAGCCCTCTCTTAGCTACCAAGAAATTTGTTTGCTCACCATTAAATTTATATCTATAAGACACATTGTTGACAGTCATCATCACCCAATTTATGAATTTATGAGGGAAGCTCATTTCCTTCATGATAGTTTCAAGAGCACTCTATTCCACAGTCATACGCTTTTTGGAGGTCTATTTGTATCATGCATCTTGGGGGACCATTTCTTTAGGTATAACCTTTTATAAGCTCAGTAGCCAGCATAATGTTGTCTTGGATGTGGTTGCCTGGGAGAAATGCTTCTTGGCTATTATGCACAATGCTGCTAATAACCTTTCCCAATATATTTGCCATAATTTTTGAAATGATTTTGTATATAATGGTGCAGCAGGAGATGTGCCGATATTCATGGATTCTAGTTGCTTTATTACTTTTGGGAACAAGAGTGACAATGATGTTGTTGAGAGTCTTGTACATTTTTCCTTTGTCAAAATCTCTCTAACTGCCCTACACATATCATCTTTAATAATATGCCAAGTTTTTTTTATAAAACTTAGCACCGTAAACATTTGCCCCAGGGGCAGTTACATCGCCAATACTCTTGAGGCTATTGTAAATTTCCTCATTAGTTATGGGAGCCACAAGACAATAACTCTACTCTCTGTTCACCTGCTTACCTTTTCTCATAGCCTCTAAGTCAATGCCAATTATGTTACTAGCAAGAGTCCCTACAAGCTTAGTATAGAATTCCATGACCTCTTTCTCTATCTCCTTTTGGGTGTTCAAAAGGTTCAAAAGGTTACCATCCTCACCATGAAGGTTCTAAAATTTGGTCTGCTTCATTTTCTCTTTAAGAGTGGCATGGAAATATCTATTATTACCATCGCTCAACCTGATTCAATCTATTTAAGCTCTCCGATAAAGCATTTTCTCCTCAATGTTATTCAACTTGATCACCTACTCGATGTGAATCTTCACCTGTTCCACCCTAATAGGTAGGATTCATTTTGTCCAGAAGTAAAGCATGGTGCGCATCAGTCAAGTTGCCTCTATCTTTCTTCAGCTGCTCCTAGATCCCTCTATAAGGCTTACACATCTATTTCATGATGGGATGAAGCCTTTGTAATTTCTTCCAAAGGGAGTACATTGCACTTCCCTCAAAAGGTATTTCCCAGTCATCTTTGACCTTGTTTATAAAGCCCTCTGCCTGAGTGACAACATTAAGAAACTTGAAATAATTCTTTTTCAGAGGTTCTTGCATATCAGGTTTCAGACATAGTAGTGCATGGTCAGATGTCCCTGGATCCGTTATCTACAGGATGGAATCTATATTTTCTTGGTGCCAAGAAATGTTATCAATTATTCTGTGAATTCTCAAATAAATGGTTCCATTAGGTTGCAAGTTAGACCAAGTGAAATGGTTTCCCAGGCTATCCTTTTCAAACAGATCCATGTTATCCATCGTGCTAGCTAAATCCTCAAATTTAGCCTCAGCACTAGGGTTTCCCACTATTATATCCGTAGGCCTTAAAACATTGCTATAATCTCCTAGCAGCATCCAATGTTCATCATGTTGAGGCTTCAGCTGCTAAATATCCTTCTAGAGCTTTTTTCTCTAATAAAGCTTGTTCCAAGCATAAATACCTATGCACCAGAGCTTTAAAGCTCCAGTTGTGTCATAAACTCCAATATGCTTCATTACCATTCCACTCATTACTATTTACAAGTTTCCAGTCATTCTCTACATCTGTGGTTGGAGATTTTGGTCTTTTCTGATCATCTTTTGTATGCCATTGCTTAATGGCTTTTGGTTCCAAACATTGATGTCCAATTTTCTTGCACTTCTCACAGTATCTGGGCTTCCATTCATATTCAATAGGTTGGGAAATCTTTTTCCCTTCATTATCTTTTATCATGATATTCTACTTCATCTTGTTTGTGATGTCAATTTCTATCAACATTCAGACATATGTAACTCTCAACGTGCTGGCAGTACATTCATTTGTACACACAGGTGTTCCTAGCACGCTACCAATCTTTGCAAGACTCTTTTCACCACATAAATGCAGAGGGAGGTTTGGGAATTTCACCTAAATAGGAAGGGTCTTTAGCATATCACGTTTGAAATCAAAAGCCTAGTGCCATTCTTTCAGCACCATTAGCACTCCATGATCGTATACGGCCCATTCCTATTGACTTGGTCTCTCCCTGTATGGGTGAAACTTCAAAAGGAAATATCTTGATCATGAATTGAAACCCCATTTTAAATAATATTAAATATTTTTCTTTTTTTTATTTATAAATCTCGTTCTATATTTCTCTTCCTCCAAACTCACAAACAAAGAAAAAGTCTAAGTGTATCACGGTAAAAAAACCACGTTTAAATAGTAGCTTTACAAAACTACAGCCGCAAGCAAACAAACACACGACAACGGCAAAAAGACGTAAAAACAAACACACATTAATTGAACGGATCAAAGTTGGATAACAAAACATAATGGAAACTTCTTATCCTATCCTAGAAAGTTGAAAAAACTACAATTTTGAAAATATTCTTAAAAAATTTTAAATATATTTTTAATATACATTCATATATATAATTCACTTATTCTTAAAATTTATTTAATTTTACGATTAATTTTATTTTGAAAATACACGTTTTCGATTGATAAGATATTAAAATTGGAAAACAAACTGCCTTTGAGTGTGTAGCTATGAATGAACTAGTATTAATTTGGAAGCGTTCCACCATATAATATTGTTTATGAAGTTATACTAGTTGACATCCCACCATTAATATCACATTTGTTTATTTTATCCAACTTAAAATGCATTTTAAATAAATGCTTAAATGCATTTTTGGTACACCTAAATTAATTTTTTTAATATTTTAGTTCTTCTATAAAAAAAATCAACTATTAGGTATCTCAATATCATATTTTATGTTTTTTTAGTGGTTCTTCATAATAAAATAAAATTATTTAAAAATTTATTATTATTTTTTTTTTTAATTTTTTTTTTATAATAATTAAACATTTTTAATTATTTTAATAATTTTTGTTTATAAATATTTATTTGAAAATTATATATTATAAATTTTAATTTTAAAATATATATTTTTGGGTCTATTTTTAATGACTGTGACAACAATTAAAAAATGTCACTTCATAATTTCAATATCACATATGCAAATTAGACTATTTTATCATGAGGGACCTAAAAAAAAACATAAAATACGATATTGGGGGACCTAATAATTGATTTTTTTTATAGGGGACTAAAATATTTAAAAAATTAATATAAGGAGATCAAAAGTGCATTTAAACCTTAAATAAAAGTGGATAACGATTTTACGAGGCATTGGTGTGTTTATCATTTATCAATTTTATTATCAATTTTAGTATCTTCTCATAAATATATTTTCATAAACATTTTCAAAAGTGTGTTTATAAATAAAGTTTGTCGTAGTAGAACAAATTTAAAATACGGATGAATTTTATATATATATATATATATATATATATATATATATATATATATATATATATATATATATATATATATATATATATATATATATATATAAATGTATTTTAAAATTTAAAAGTATTTTTGAAATTTTGTATTAGAAATTATGAAGTGAATTATAAATTTTTTACTATCTTCTTTTCTTGGGTCACATGATCCAAACTATGTTACTTCTTTGAGAAAATAAATATTCTATAAATTAATATCATACTTTTGTAAAAATAAAATACTGATATTTTTAGATTCTAAAGACATATTTTTGGACTAATCCTAACTCCTATAACATATAGTCTATCTATTAGAGGTTTAAAATTATTGTCTAGTGTGGTTGTGAACATGTATTTTTGAATTCTGACTATGTAAATAAAAATATGTATTTTTGAAATAATTTATGACAAAAAAATGCCTTTTAGTGAAGGATATCTGATTTGTATATTGAATTATTTTAAAGATTTATTTTTAAAATAAATTTGAAAAATATATTGAATGGGGCTCAATTTTAACGTTGAGTGAAACAAAGGTGCATAATTTGATTTTTATAGAATATTTTTACATTAAATTGAGATTACTAATTCCCTTTCATTTCCTTGATTATTATTTTTTTAATTTGATGCCAATACTTTCACAATTTGAAAATGGGATGGCGTCTAGAAGGCTGCCATACTTTTCCAGTAAAGTGGGATGCAAAGTGAGTAGTACTTTCAAGAGAATCTGAAGTAAAGTCAAGTAAAAAGAGGTAAAGAGATAATGGTGAAGGTGGAGTGTAGTCTATCTGTGGGACGTAATTTATAATATATTTAGTCAATATTTTGAGTTTATAGAAGTGGTAAAAATAATTTTAAAGACGTATGATTGATTTTGAAATAATTTCAGTTATAATTTTATTTTTTTAAAAATAAAATTGATTCTGTTTTTTAAAATTAATTTTATTTAAAGTTACAATTTATAACTTTTGAATTTAAATATATTTTTATATAAAAAGTTATTTTTTAACTCTATTTTGCATAAAGTCATTCAAGTATAAATAAATTCATTCTAATTATAATCTACATTAATTTTACAAAATAAAATTGATTTTGAGTGACTACATAAAAATTGATTCTAATTAAAAGTAGGATAAAATTTAAATATAATTTTTGAAATGTCATTTTTAGTGTTGTTCAATGAAAATATTATAATTTTATTTTTACTTTATAAATGCTATTTAAATATATTTATTATATTTTTATTACAAAATAGTAAGAATCACATCTAAAAAATTATATTTAAATTTTGTCCTACAAAATAAGTTAAATATAAAAGAATTTAGTCTTAAAGCATCTTTTGGTCTTTTAACTTAATTTTAGGTTTTATTTTCATTCCTTATTTAATAAATATTCCTTTTAAATTTTAATTGATCATTTTTATTAAATTTTGTCAAAAATGGTTAATTAGAACATATGTGGCACTCCAAATGTACAAGTTTGGTAGACATGGAATTGTTTTAGAGTTGGAATATTATTTTAATTAAACACCAATTTAAAAAATAAATAAAATAATGTAAGACCAAAACGTTTCCTACATTCAATATTAACTCTTTTCACTTTCCATTTTAACTCTTTCTTTCTCTCGGTCTTTTCAGCACCTTATTAAATTACCTCCCAAAAAACACATTAGAATTAGAAATTTTTTCATTAATTTTCATGTCACATTAAACCTCTTTCTCATTAGTGTAGAGATAAAAGTTATGTTCTTGTTCTTCTTTTCATATCTATTATTGATAGTCAATTCAAAATTTGAAATGACCCAACAAGCTCACTTTCATGTTGCAAATGTCTCGGGCTTCTTTAATAGTTGTGACCTTCATGTCAAACTTCTTAGGCACCAACCTGAGGATTTTTTTAACCATCTTCTCCTCTGACATATTCTCTCTCAACGCACTAGATGAATTGATAATGTCAAGAATATTCGTGTGAAAATCATGAATGCACTCATCCTCTTTTATCCTAAGATTCTCAAATTTTGTGGTGAGTGAAGGAACTGGACAAACTCATCTGATAGAATATCAATGAAATCGCCATCAAACGTCTTTTATCTCACCTAAGAAGAAAGGTAAACATCGACTAAACCTGAGAGGGAAAAATCACAGTCTTGCGATCGAGAGATCGGGTAAGGGAGTCGATTACGCAAGGAGAAGATATTAGCACCCTCACGTCTGTAGTACTCTACAAGATCCACTTCTATTATCTATGTAGAGGGTGTGTAAAGGATCTATAATGCATGAAAAAGAAACACGGGAAAAAGAAGAAAGTATTTACAATGTTTGCTCGGTCAAGCCTCGTGACTAGATGCCTACATATTCCCTCGTGCAATGGGAAAGTCAGAGCGCCGTAGTTTGGCTCACATGTTTTGGTGGGTTGCAGTCTTTTTTATGAACGATGCTTGGTAAAGCATGTCCTTTCTAAAAAAAATTTTAATAGAAAAAAGAGCATGCAAGCGAAAAAGGTTTGCATTGGTTGATTGCTTTTACCTTGAAAGAAGGTTTGCATTGTTATTAAGTGTCTTATGATTTTCAAAAGAAAAGAGTTTTAATTTTAATCTGCAAGTATGCAAATGAGAAAAGAAAACATCTAAGGGAAACTAACTAGTTCTACCCTAATATTATCATACAAAGATTGATCCCAAGGTTAAGGATAAATGGAGCTTCTAACCACATTAGCATGCATGGGTAACAATCCTAATGTCTAACTCGAATCGCTACGTAAGATAGAGTCGAGAGAATCCTAAGGGAACATATCAAAGGTTTACAACCTAAAAATACGTGTAACTCAAATCGCTACCTAAGGTAGAGTCGAGACACCTAAAAGGAAAACCACACAAGTGCTTTGGCAGAAGCACACAAACAATACCATGCGCAATCGTATATAGTGAAGGGAAAGGGGAAACATGGGAGGCTTTAGTCGAAACAAACAATACCTGTGGTAGGAAAGTATGTCTCACCATGGTATTATGTTACCATGTGAGAAGAGTAAATGAGTATAATAATGAGAGTGTCAGCGCGAAATCCAGACAAAGCACGGTGGATCAGAATGTGGACCCTTATCCATGAGACAACTCGATAACATGAACAAGAACAACTCCAAAGCATCATGGTGCATCACAAGCTAAGGATGACACGAACAAAAATGGGGGTGATTGCGGACCCTTTCCGCTTTCCTTCTCTGAGGACTTCAATGGGGGAGGGGAAAATTTCCTTCTCTGAGGTTTTTGAGCACAAATATAAACACACCTACAGAATTTATACCCAAAGGTATGTCTTTAAACAAACCACACACAAGTAGAACACAATATATGGAATTTCCTTAAACAGATCTTTAAATAAACTAGAGGAATTCTTGACATAATCAACAACGGAGATCCCCGTCATGCATCTCTAATCCTACTCTCATGACAAGAAAAGCAGTAAAATTCATGCTTCTCATGATATCTAGAAAGCGATAAATGCGGGAAGATAAAATAGCATGAGTAAATACCAAACAAATATCAATCCATCGCAAAAGCAATCCAAAGTAAAGAAACCCGGAGAAATTCATGTGATCTAGCATCAACAACACACAATATTAGAATATGCGTCAAAGCATCAAAGCAAAACAATCGGTGTATGTCAGACACAACCGAACAAGTATCCACACAAATAAAGCAGAATGTCGAAGTATCGAAACATGAGAAATGCGGTATCGCACAAATAAAGTGGAATACCAAGCAAGTGAGCATCGTCTAAATCTCTTTATTAGTTCCTTGCAAAAACTCAAACAACACATTAGAGATAACAAAAGAGAAACCAGAAGTTGCAACATCGACTCAAAACATAAAAATCACGAAATGACACAAAACGGTAAAAACGGTTATGTCAAATTACAAAGTAATCATGGAATGGCTATAAATCGAGCAAGAACAAATGCAATCGTACACATTAGGCTAGGAAAGTACAAAGATACAAAATACAAGTCAATCGGTAAGCAAAAACCTCAAAATCGGGGAACATGCATAAAATTATCGACTCAGAATTAAACGAAAATCACATGGTTGATTGAAAATGTTTCAACGGACTAAATAACGAACTCGGCTTAATTAAATCTTCCTAGAAGTGGGACTTTTTGGCAAATCCGTAGTCGGGACAGTAGCGAAATATGGAGAAAAAAAGTTATCTAAATTGGAAAAAAGCGCATCACTAACTCCAGAAGCATGAAGAAAGTCAAGTTTCATTAATCAAAAGTTTGAAAACTCACTACGGTTAGGAAATTAGCTCAAAAATTAGGGATGACAACGGGTCGGGTCGGGTGCGGGTTTCACACTACCCACACCCGAACCCGAACCCAAAGGCTATTCGGGTGACAAAATAACACCGCGCCCCGTTGGTTCGGTTTTTCACCAACCCAAACCCGCATCAAAATTAAAAAAATTACAATTAAAATAAGGTCTCTTTACATTGTCTTCAAGAAAATGCAATCACAATTATCTTAACATAGTCTTCAACATCTTAACATTACAATTAAAATTAAATTCTACAATTAAATTACAACTTTTCAACAACAACAAGCTAATATATTACAACTTTCTTGTGTAAGATTAGATGTTCCTTTCGGCTCCGGAGTTGTGTTCACTTGATCTATTTTACCTATTACAAATAAAATATATTTCACATGTTAAGAAACACTAATAGATATTATCTTCATAATTTTAAATTGTAATAACAAACATGTGAAACTTAAAACATATAAAACATGTAACTTAATTCTTTGAAAAATAAACCCTACATTTTATTTTTAATACTTATTGAAATATATATATAGGGATAGTTATGTAATTTAACATATAAGCGGGTGTGATTTCGGGTTTCGGGTGCGGGTTTAAGCTATCCCAAACCCACACCCGAAATATCGGGTGGCACCCAAACCCGAACCCAAACTCAGTCAATTCGGGTTTCACCCGTTGACTCGGGTACGGGTGGGGCCCGTGGATTTGGGTCTGCTTGTCATCCCTATCAAAAATGAGATTATGTCAAGTGTTAGAAAATTTCAAGAATTGTGACATTTTCCAATTAACTCAAGTTTTTATGTGTCTAAAGGAGTTAGTAAAGTGTCTTGAGTCGAATAAAGAGTCTTACAACTCATGAAATAGCAAAGTGTTAGGAAGATTATGCACATTAACACAAACTACCTTGAGCATTATCCATTAATTATTACATCCTTATGCTCCAAAACATGGCAAAATGGTGTAATTAAACCATAAATCAAGTATTGACACAATTTCCAAATTCAACACTTTTACACTAAAATGAACCAATATTTACAAAGTTGAATTGGAAATTATGTTAACACATGATTAAGTATTCAACAATCTCCAACAATCATCAACAAAAATCAAGAGGCCAAGGTATGCCACAATCAATCCAACCTCAATAAGTTCCAACAATTCTTACATCTCATGAACCAAAAATCAAGAACAAATGCAAGTGTAATCAACTCATGAATGCACCAAAGTTAATCAACATAATTGGAATCAACATCTTCAACCATCAATTATCTCATGAAATTCAATACTCAACTCCAAACCATAACTCCAATTCTAGCATTTTCAACACTAAAGCATAACCTCGACACAACTCGAAATTCAATAACAATAATTATTCAATTATTCAACCAACACCATATTTATCCAGCGACACCAATTCAAGAATTGAATTAATCAATAGAAACTATGTTCAACTCATGGAACCTTAATCAAAATTAACTCATGAACATGAGAATTTATCAATTAATTCAATTCCAAAATTAAGTCATGTAAGCACTTATTTCCAAAATCACTTAATTATATAAGCAATTATTTATGGAGCAAGAAACTTATCGTTAGAATCGAAGAGGAAAAGTAGAAGAATTGGCCAGAATTTCGAACGGAACAAGGAGGGAGTATCGCGATCGGAGACGCGTCGAAGCAGAGGGGGGTGTCGAGGCGGAGGGGTTGTACCGGAGAAAGAGGAGGAAAAAAATGAGAAATTTTTTTCCGACGCGGTGGCTTTGTAATTCTGGTGGTGGTTGTGCAACTTTGAGTTGAGAGAAAAAGAGAGAGAAAAGAGTGATTCTTGGGAGTAAAACCTTGCAAATTATTTGTGTGTATGAAATTATGAGAGCAAAAATTGATTTATAGTTGGAAATTTGGGCTCAAGGTGAAAACACCTGACAAGTGCAGACTTTTAACTATGTAACCTTGAGAAAATGCTCTGAAAGAAAATCTTCTGATCGAAATCTAAACTCGGAATATGAACTGAAGTCGAAGCCAACAAAATTTGTGAAATTTTGGCACCAGAGACATCATGATCGGATAAAAATTGAGAGAGATATGAATTTTTGAATATTGCGCGTTAGAGAAACTGATACTTAATTCAACTCAAAACCTCATTTAGTGATTAAAATTATGGGTTTTATCTGTAAGGAATCAGCTCTCGGTCCGAGAAAGTCGAAGAAGACGTCGAGACAAAATTTTAGGCGTCTGAGCCACTCAATTTTGACGTTCCAGTCAAAAGTTATGAATTTTTTAGTGTCCCGAAAACACGATTCAGCCAAAGAAATCAGTTTAATGCTCTTGAAAGATTAATTTTTCCGGAGATCTTCGGACGCAGATAAACAGCAGGCAAAATGAATTCCGCTTCAAAGAAATTAAGTCATTCATAGGCTTTCCAAAAGTTAAAATTTAAATTTTTAGGAGAATCATTCTTTAAAGAAAAATTTTAGAGGGACTAAAAACGAAATTTGAGATATTTATAGGGACCAAAAACTTATTTAACCCTTATTTTAAACATACTACAAAGGTGGTATAATGTCTCAAATTTCTTAATAAGTTTCAGTCAGAAAAAAAGTCAAGCAATTCGTACAACTTGCTTAATTAGTTGCTATCATAGCAACAAAAAAATGAAGCAGCTTTCTTCATTGTGACACTTACAAGTTAAAACCAATGAATCTTCCTCTCAATAGCCGTAAAATTTTGAATCATAATCACTCCGTCAAAGGGAAGGAAGACAAACATAGGAAAACAAAAAACATTAATTCTTGACAAAGATTTGCATAATAGGGAAACTTATTAAAAATTGATTCACACAGTCAAATAAAGCAAAACAAAGATCAGGACAAGGTTCATGCATGCTTCCCTATGAACATTCAAAGCAAAAACATTGTCACATTTTTTCCAAACATCTAAATCATTTCTGTATGTTCTCTGAACACCTTCAGGATATTACAAAACGTAACAATCCCAATTAAGCTGCAATCATCATCAATAACCCACAAGTAGTTCACTCTGTGAGCAATTGCTTGAATCATCACAGCAATCAAAGAGCTTTTTGGATGGCACACTATAGCCTCTGCCTTCCTCACAAATTTCGCCGAGTAACTCGATGTCCTTGCAAGCTTTCCCGACCTATTCAAACTCCGTGTCGGACTCTCCTCGTCAGAGGAGGACGAGGACAACATGTCACTTCCAATAGAAGTCAAAATTGTGAACTTCTGCAGTAGTTTCTCCAGATTCTTCTCCTTCAGCCTCGCCTTCACAACGCTAACCAGACCCTCTGACGGGCCGCCGTAGTCAATGTAGGACATCAAGTCCCCTGCAGACAAAGTTGTGACAGCGGCCACAACTGATTCGTCACAGCAAGCAAGCGTGAAGGGCGATATCTCGCCAATGAATGTTCCATCACTGTCAACAACAGCAACAGAAGTCTGCTGCGCAAGGGACTTTGTGATGGCTTCAACAACAGAAGACGCGGGGGAATAGTAATCAATGGCAACCACATCAGAGCTGATGATATCAAGATCAGAAATGGATTGAGCAGAGAGTGGAGCAAAGAGACCAATTGAACCGAGCAAGAACCTGATCACATCCTCTGGTGTTAACCAGCAGAACTCAACACCGTTGATGCAGCTGATTGTTGATGACTTCTGATACTGTTTTCTCCTTGAAATGCCACCTCTTCTTGCTTGCACAATTGGCACCACAAGATTTTGTGCCCCCTCAAGTATCAGATCAATTGCTTCCAATAAGCTGAAATATCAACGTAACAAGAAAGATTATTAATTGAATAAAATTCTTAACCTTTACCATGTTAAAAGACTTTGTTTAGATTGATGAAATCAGATACGGTAGAGAGCAGTGTGTGATGAAATAAAATGGTACCGAGCAGAATTTCATTCTATTTCATTTTAAAGAAGATGTACAGTATAAATATATTTTACACTATCATATCTAATAGAAACATAACATTCTATCAAATCACGTAATTTTTTTTTAAAATTACAGTATGACTGAGTCTGATTTATGGTTGTGATTGGTTGCCAGTGTAAAATATTTTTATATGTTTTACTGCATCACCCATTTTCTTATTTACTGCCATATTTCACGAACAATTTATCCTTTCTGTACTAAAATTTTAGGACGAAATGAAATTTTCATTCCACTCCATCCTCTACATTCCACTTATTACCATATAGGACGGAATAAAATATATTTTATTTCAATCTATCCTACAATTTCCAAAATCTCTAAATCATGGAATAAATTTTTTATTCCGATCCCCTATGCTTTCGCTTTATCATATGATATATTCAACCATAGTCTAAAACATAATTTTGAAGCTTAAACAAAAACTTTCACATAAATAACTGAATCTAGATCCAAAATAAAACCCTCAATAATAACACTATTATCTGAAAAATAAATAAATAATAATAATAATAAAATAAGAGGAAAGAGAGAGAAAAATATTACAAATGAAACAATAAATAATAAGTGAAAATTACCTGGAAGAAGGTTCTAGATGCACAACAAGACCATCAACCTGATTCAAAACATTCAAAACAGAAGCCTTAAGAGCAGAATCAGGACACAGCAGACTCTCCTCTTCACAAAGGTAACAAATCACATCCACCATACAAACCTTCCCGACACATTCAGAGTACTCACAGTTCCAAACACTGACGAAACTCTCGCCGGAGCTTCTCAGCACCTCAATCGCCTCGGCGACAGTAGCCGATGTCGAGATCGACCTCAGCGGCGGCTTACCGAGACAGAGTTCAGATAACTCATATGACAGACAGGACACTTCCATGCAAAGATTCAACACGCGGTGGCGGAGACACAGATGAAAATGAAAGGGTTGTTGAAAATTGAAACACTCGTTTTTGGTGTGTGTTTGTGAGAATGAATTGAAAAGGAAATAAAAGTGCGTATTTATAGGGATGAAAATTTATAACATCGGTTTAAGACAGATAGAAAATATGGTATAAAAATGGTTGCGGGGCCTGATTTTTTCTTTTAAACGGAAAAAATATGTACGCTTTTTATCTTTTTGATGCAAGTGGTGGGTGTCATTGCTTTCTACCAGTAAAGGTGAAAATTTTGTACTTATAAATACATTTTTAACCATAGACTTATCATTTTTAAGTTTAATGGTTTGGATGTATTTGGTGCTCTACAAAGTTTATTTTAAAATAGATTTGCCTAATTTTATTTTAAAATTTGGGTTTTTAATTATTTTATTTCTATTTTGAGATGTATTATTTAATAGTAAAATACAAGTTTATATTTAAATAATGAATTGATAAATTTTATTATTCTCATTTGATTCTATATATAATAAATATTTATAGTATCCGGACAATATATGAATCAAATATATTGATTATATAATTTTATTATTCTCTTTTGATTTTTTTGATTCTATATATAATAAATATCTATAGTATCTGGACAATATATGAATCAAATACATTGATTATATAATTTTATTATCTT
The DNA here is from genome assembly GCA_021764765.1 of Vicia sativa. NCBI lineage: Eukaryota > Viridiplantae > Streptophyta > Magnoliopsida > Fabales > Fabaceae > Vicia > Vicia sativa. The sequence continues at coordinate 169,942,796 of CM038792.1, read as the reverse complement.
TTTTGATTTTTTTATTCTATATATAATAAATATCTATAGGATCTAGACAATATATGAATCAAAACATTGATGTATAATGAATCTCTATTTTTATATAAGTATAGTTAGAAAGAGCAAATCATTTGTTTTTTAATTGTATGTGTTGAGTTTTATTTATTTTGATTTGTAATAAATAATTTAAATAAATTTTTATAAAAAAATCTACTTTCATTTCTTTTATTTAAATTATTTTATTTCTACTTTAAGTTGTTATTTTAGAAATATTATTTCTATTTTTTTTTAACAATAAATTTAGGGTTAAATATGTTTTTAGTCCCTATAAAATAATAAAAAATGACTTTTAATTTTTATAAAATAAACTTCGAGTTTTAGTCCATATAAAATCACTTTTGCACGCAGTTTTTCTCTCTGTAAAAGGACTAAAATTACGTGCAAAAGTGATTTTATAGGAAATAAAATTCGAAATTTTTTATAGGAAAAAATATATACGCTTTTTATCTTTTTGATGCAAGTGGTGGGTGTCATTGCTTTCTACCAGTAAAGGTGAAAATTTTGTACTTATATAAATACATTTTTAACCGTAGATTTATCATTTTTAAGTTTAATGGTTTGGATGTATTTGGTGCTCTACAAAGTTTATTTTAAAATAGATTTGCCTAATTTTATTTTAAAATTTGGGTTTTTAATTATTTTATTTCTATTTTGAGATGTATTATTTAATAGTAAAATACAGGTTTATATTTAAATAATGAATTGGTAAATTTTATTATTCTCATTTGATTCTTTTGATTCCATATATAATAAATATCTACAGTATATGAATCAAATACATTGATTATATAATTTTATTATTCTCTATTGATTTTTTGATTCTATATATAATAAATATCTATAGTATCTGGACAATATATGAATCAAATACATTGATTATATAATTTTATTATTCTTTTTTGATTCTATATATAATAAATATTTATAGTATCTGGACAATATATGAATCAAATACATTCATTATATAATGAATCTCTATATTTATATAAATATAATTAGAAAGAACAACTCATTCGTTTTTTAATTGTATGTGTTGAGTTTTATTTATTTTGATTTGTAATGAACAATTTAAATAAATTTTTATAAAAAAATCTACTTTCATTTTTTTAATTTAAATTATTTTCTTTCTACTTTAAATTGTTATTTTAGAAATATTAATTCTATTTTTACTTTAACAATAAATTTAGGGTTAATTATATTTTTAGTCCCTATAAAATAACAAAAATGACGTTTAGTTCCTATAAAATAAACTTTGAGTTTTAGTCTCTATAAAATCTCTTTAGAAGGACTAAAACTGCATGCAAAAGTGATTTTATAGGAAATAAAACTCGAAGTTTTTTAATAGGGACTAAAAGTCAAAATTGAGATATTTATAGGGACCAAAAACATATTTAACCCATAAATTTATTTAAATTTTTTTAGAATTAAATATATTTTTGATCCTTATAAATATTTAAATTTTATTTTTAGTCCTATTAAAAAATGAAATATTTTAGTTCCTACAAAAATTTATTCATGAAGTTTTAGTCAATAATATATTCTAAAATTTTAAAAACTGTTTAATTACCTTTATCCTATTATATTTTTTGATAATTTTTTTTATACGTGTTTAGAATATTATAAAATGTTTTTTTTATCAAATTTTAAAATTTTTAAAATGTGATGAATTAAATTTAAATTTTAAAGTTTCAAAAGATATCAATGAAAGTAGCAAATTTTGATTTAAAAATTAAATTTTAATTTTTTTTTGAATTTTTTAATAACATTCAAATCATGTATACAAAATAATCAATAAAAAATAAACATCAGTTTAACATCAAAGATAAAATTAAGCATAATAATTTTATAGGACTAAAATATGTCATCTTTTATTATAGGGATAAAAACAAAATTTTATAATAAATAATAAATAAAAAATATTTAACATATTCTTTTATAAGCATTTTGCGCAAAAAAAAAATTAAAATTTAATAATAGCTAACAATTATAATTTATAATTTATGTTTAATTTACAAAAATACATAAAACAAATATCCTATAAAAAGTTCAGTCTAAAAAGTTTTAAGGTGGGTGTATTTAACTGCATGCTTCACTAGTTTCTCTAATATGGGTTGTCTCTCATGCGGTTTATTGTCTATCTTTCTATTTTTCTTTTTTACTATGCTCTTCTTGAAGGTTTTGAGATGATTTTTTGCAAACTTGTCATTTAGTATATTTATTTTATGATTATGTCAAAAAATCCCAAAAAGTATTTTCTTTTGATATATTTTTATTAGGTTAAAAGTAGGACTTTATAAGTGTTTTTAAATGCTATCAAAAATGTTTCTTCTTGATCTTTTTAACCTAATCTTTTTCAAAACCCTCATGTGAATAAACTTTCACTCTTCAAGTCTTTTCAAAATATTCAAAATGTTTTATTGACTTACACACCTCCTACACCATGATCGATTTGATTTATTCCTTGAAAATACAAATCGAACTAGATTTCTTTCTCGTAAAATCTTTTGAACTCAAAATCAAATTGATCATGGGCCTCCCTTAAGGCGTAAGTCTCAACCCTTTGTAAATATTCAAGTATTACTAGCTTTATTAGCTTGTTTTATCTACTTGTTTATACATTCCTTTCACTAATTTCACTAGTATTAAGAGGAGCATTATTCTCGGTGAAATTGCTCTTATTCTAGTGGGTCTCCCTTAAGGTGTAAGTCCTACTCCCTTGTATATATCCAAGTATCACTAGCTTTATTTTCTTGTATTATACACTTGTCTATATATTTCCTTCATAAACTCCTATGAATGCGCACACACACACACACACACACACACACACACACACTTTGTCATATATATACTTGTTCATATACTTGTTCATGTTTATTTGTGTCATTACAACTAGTATAACAACTAGGTTCCCCATAGCCTCCTCTTGAGCTTTGTACAAAAGAACTCCCCCATTGAGTTGGCCTCCTCTTGGGCCTTATACAAGAAAGAGATTTGGAAATCTCAAACAGCCTCCTATTGGTATTCGTATAAAGAATCTCCTTAGCTAGGATAGAACCCAAAGAGTATGGTTTCTCGGTGAAATCACTCTTAAAACCAAGCCAGCTATACCCTATAGCCTCCTATTGGGATTCATACAAGGACCCTCGATGTCCCTCGGAAATCCTCATATTGGGATCACAATACAAGGACCCTTGATGTCCCTCGGATAGCCTCCTCTTGGGCTTACAATACAAGGACCCACAGGCTTCTTAAAAGCATCCCCCAAACAAAACAAAACATTTCTCCTCAAAGATGAGACACGAATCATCTATATGGAAGAAGTATCTCATTTATAGCATCACATTAAAATCAAACATTTATCTTAAAACAAAACATCTTTCTCAACTGTAAGTGGCATACTTGCACACTCAAGTTTAACATCCATTGCTTACAATGGAAGATTCAACATTTTTCAAAACAAAAATATCTTCTCATTCTAAGAACTATAAGCGGTATACTTGTACACTCAAGTTAAACACCCATTTCTTACAATGAAAAATTTAACAATCAATTTTAAAAATGTATGTGGTGAAATAGATTAGATACATTTTTCATTAAGATGACATTTGTCGTTGTCTCTTAAAAACATTGCTTCCACTAGCACATAAGTGGGAATACGATTGCTGACTTTCTCAACCTCCTTTTGAGAATACGTAGGCACAAGGTCTCACCCTTGGCGAGCATACTTCTTTCTCTCTCAAACCACCCAAACCTTAGTTACCCTTAGACCCCGAGCTACAATTTCTCTGATTCCCTCTAAAGGATATGTATGCAGAAGATTGCAATGATCTTTGCGAGCATAATGATAATAAACAAACTTAGGTTCCTACCCAACTTACCTTCTTAATCCCAAAGGAGAAAATTTCCCAATAGCATAGCCAATAAAACACAAATACACAAAAGATCCTATAGAGTACTATAGATACGTAGGGTGCTAATACCTTCCCTTTGTATAACCTAACCCCGGATCCAAAGAATCTCTGTTCTCCATTGCTTTGCATTTAGTTTCATTACTTTTCGCATTGCTTACTTTTTAGGGTTATTCAACTTTCTCCCTTTTCCTTTTTTGGAACAATAAAGTTTGGTGTTGGTGACATCTCTTTTAAAAAATAAATTGTTTTTGAGCTGGAGAGCCGAATTTTGATTTGGCTCCCTCGTTCTTCAATTTTTCACCGTGCATAGAAAAATGGCGACTCTGCTGGGGAGTACCAAACTTTTTTTTTTCCAAAAGAGGGTTATGTCTTAATTGTGTGTTTTGTTTGTTTTATTTTTTTGTGTTTTATTCTGTTACTTGGGATTTCATATGGGGGAAAAATCCTAACCCAGATTAAGAAACACTTAAGAATTAGGTGGGGGTATAGTCCTGTTAACTTACGAGGAGTCTATGTCCTTAATAAGTTAACTTGAGATCCATCGCTCAGTGGAGGTTTTCTTGGGGGTAATTTTGTTTATCAAGTTTGTTGCAAAGACATTATTGCTTTTAACGAGCCAGCAAAACTGACTTGGCCGTAGAACCCTTAACCCATCATGGCCTTTTAGGATTTAGTGCAGAAACTATTCAGGTGTAGACTTGGATTAGTTGTCATGCGAGACTACGATCAGGCGAGTATTTCTTGAAAAATATTATTGGACCACGAGTTAAATCGTGTAAGCCGATAATATCTGAAAGAGAAGCGTAGACCCTGTATTATCAGTAGAACATGTTTTACAGGTGATTAAACCCATAGTACTTACCTGCGTTTGGTTCTTACCCTTAACCTCATGCTCGTGACTTCGAACCTTTGAACCTAATTTGTGTGTAACCATGTTTGTATCTTTGTGGAATTCAAGCATTCATGCATTCATGAATTTTGCCATTTCTCTTTTTTTATTTCCATAAAATTTCCAAGGAATTTAGAGAATTTTTCTTCGCAAACATTCTAGGTCAGAGTAATGGATTTGAGAAGAAGAAACACCAAGAGATACAGTTTTAGATTTCCTAATGTGAAGAAGTTAAAAGAGTTAGCATCCTTGGTCGAAGATCCCTCGGATTTCAGAAAACGCTACAGAACACTTTTAACTATCTTGAACACTAACGTTGATGAAGGACTTCTTAAAACCTTGGTTCAGTTTTATGATCCTGTTTATCGTTGTTTCACTTTTCCAGAATATCAGTTGATGCCAACTTTCGAAGAGTACACAAATCTTTTAGGTATCCTGGTGTATGACAAAGTGTCTTTAAATGGTTTGGAAGTCATTCTGAAGCCACAAGTCATTGCAGCGATTACTCACTTAAGGAAATCTGAGATAGACAAAAACTTGACTACTAAAGGAAATCTCTTTGGATTGACTTCAAAGTTTCTAATGGAGAAAGCTTTTAGTTTTGCCGAAGCTGGTAGCATGGTAGATTTTGAGGCTATCCTAACTTTACTTATTTATGGGTTGGTTTTGTTCCCTAACGTCAAAGACTTCGTTGATATCAATGCCATAAGGATGTTTTTGATTGGAAATCATGTTCCTACTCTGATTGGTGATACATATTTCTTTATCCATCATAGGAATCGTCAAGGAGATGGAATTATTGTGTGCCTTTGTTGTTCAAATGGATTGTTTTACACTTGCCTATGTCTCTTATCTTCAAAGAAAACAAAGTTGGTTGGCATTGGCCTCGAAGAGTCATGTCTCTTACTAATGAATATATTAATTGGTATACTTTGGCCCACAATTATATGGAAATATTGACAGTTGTGGAGATTTTACCAATGTACCTCTCATTGGTAAATAAGGAGGAATTAATTACAACCCATTCTTGGCCAGACATCAACTTGGGTATGCAAACTCGAGTAAACTCATTGGTATTATAGTGGAGGGTTACTTTTATCACGAAGGGGGAAGATTCCTAAGGTTTGAAATCCAGAATGATAAGAGCTTGGCGCCATATTCGAAGGAAAGAAAAAGGTAAGGTAAAGAATTGTGTAGCCATGGAAATCAACACTTGTTGGGTAAAGAAAAGAGCGAAGGAATTTCAAATACCTTATGCTTATGAAGAACCCATGTTCCCATTGTTATCTAAATCGACCACCATTCCCATTGAGACTATGGGAGAATACCAAGAAGCCTTGGCTAAGATGAGGCTAGAGAAAGATGCTTGGGAAGACAAGTTTCTTAAGGTAGACTTTGAGAATGTAAAGCTGAAGAAACAAGTTAAGGATCATAAAAAAATGCTCTACTTTCAAGATGCATGGCTCATGGAGAAAGATGAGAAAATTCGTCGAAAGGATGGTGCGGTCAAGAAATACATCAAAGAGAGAAAAAGAAAGCTTGAAGAATTGACAAGTGGTATTCCAGATCCTAACAAGTGGAAGAATGTTGTTAACAAGCTAAAAGCCGAGAAAGCTGAATTGAAAACTTACTATGGGAAAGAGATCCTGAAGATGAAGTTACATCAGGCATTTGGTTCTTCATCCGATGAAGATGCTTGATTAGGATTGTTTAGCTTTTCTTTATCATTTGCTTTGTTGTTGTAAGAGCTATGCTCCAAAAAATTGTAATCTTTTCTTAAATCTGTTAATAAAATAAGAGTTTTGTGTTCTAAATGTTTGCAAGAAATTTCTCTTGGAATTCTTTGGAAAAATAATTTCTTTTCTTTTTGCATTAATAATTTAATTATTAAATAATTAGAATTTTAATTATTAATTTAATTAAAAGTTTAATTATTAGTATTTTTGGATTATTGGATTTAATTAATTAATTAAATAAATGGAAGTGTTGGGGTGTGAGGTTGAATTGGAGGGTGTGTGGAGTAAAACACTATAATTATTCTAATTGTTTTATTTCTATTATTTGGAATTAATAAAGGAAAAGGGAAAAAGGGAAGGAATTGAGGTTTTCACTGTACGTACAATTGAGAAGAGAAGAGAAAGAGGAGAAAAAGCCAAAGGCGTTGGAATTCGAAGAATCATCGCAAGGTAAGGGGTGATTTTGTCTGGTTAATATGCCTTATAGGTTTTGATAATCAATAGGATGGAATAATACGTTAGGAATCTCGAATTAAGATTTTCTAGGTTATGCCCTAATGATATGATCCGACGTAAAAACTCCAATTGGAATTCATAGGAATGGTTACTATGTGTAGGTTGATTTGTAGATTAATTAAGGAGTGTAATTCTGTTGTTAATTGGATGTGAAAATACATAATATTTACTGTTTCTGCTATACTGTGGTTGTTGGTGGTGAATGGTATCAATTGGAACTGCATAACAGTGGAAAAATCAGGTATTTGGTGGAAAATACGCAGCATGAGTCGACACTTAGGGCTATGCATCGACACAAGCTGCGTTGATTTAAGAAAACATAGGCTAGAAAACTGCTTGTGTCGACACATATAGCCATGCATTGACTCATGTGGCATTTTTGGGAGTTTTGTATCGACACAAGAGCAGCATGTGTCGACTCATACTGAAGAAAAATAGAAAAATGGGATTTTGCAGAACGTACGAGTCGACTCATACGAAGCTTGTGTCGACACAAGCTAGTTTTGTATTGACACATGAGGTTTTTCATCAACACAAGCTGGTTTTGTATTGACACATGAAGTTTTGCATCGACCCAAGCTGGACAAAATTGAGAAAATACTTTTGAAAAACTATTTTGGTCATATCTTTGCGACCGTAACTCCGATTTAGTCGTAGTTGGAACCGATGGAAAGCTGGAAGCATGTACCTTCCTATAAAAACATTTTTAAAACCTAGTAATTGAGTCTTATTGGATTAATATGACTTTCCGTATGAGGGATTCGTTGTTATTCGTGGTTGTTCGTCGTTGATGTTGTAAATACTTGATAGATGTTAATATCATGTGTTGTGATTGACGTTGTATATGCTGTTATCATATACCGTTTGTTGGTGTTGGCTAGTATGGAATGATGTTGTGATATCATATTCTTTATTTGAATGTTGCATGCTTTTGTTGTGCATGCATATGCATTCTGGTGGTGGTTAATTCCCATTGTGTGGAATTGGATCTGCAGAGCCAATACCCGTACCTAGTGGTTTAGTGGTGGTGAGGCTAGATTCGTGTCCCAGTGGTGTATGGGAGAATCATTGGTTAACGTTGTTTCTGGGGTATAAACGGAACAAGGTGTGAATTTAGTTCACGTTTGGTACCACATGCATTGAGTCTGCATTGCATATGGAGTTATAACATGATAGGATGGTTTCCAGTGTTATAATTTCATTGTTGTCGTTATTGTGCATATTGATCTGTGTGAATTGTAATCGTGTACTGTAATATGATTATGCTAATGAGGGTGAAATAATGTATTGACCGTTTTATTGTTTTTAGAAACGTATAATGCATTTTAATTGTTGATGAAATCTCACCCTTACTTTGATGATTTCAGATTGAAGTGTTAGCCGCTTAGGAGCTGGTGAGCATAGCTTTGAGTTGTGCTATTTAGGTTGTCCGCGTGTCAATGTCATGCTCTGGTAGTTGTAACACTGGGGAACGATTGATTTGGAATTATAGCTTTGAACTTGTTCCTTTTGATTTATGTTGGAATAATTATGAATTAAATTTATTCCGGTTTTTATGTTATTTCCGCTATGTAAAACATATTATTGGATTTGAATTATTTTAATAAAGTTCTTCAGTAAAAGCATGACGTGTTAATGAGATTTTCTGTTTTTAAATAATTGTAATGCCCTTTCGTTTATGTTAACTCTGATTTAATTGCTAATTCATGGGGTAATTTTAGAAGGGGTGTTACAACGCGGTCAAGAAATACATCAAAGAGAGAAAAAGAAAGCTTGAAGAATTGACAAGTCGTATTCCAGATCCTAACAAGTGGAAGAATGTTGTTAACAAGCTAAAAGCCGAGAAAGCTGAATTGAAAGCTTACTATGGGAAAGAGATCCTGAAGATGAAGTTACATCAGGCATTTGGTTCTTCATCCGATGAAGATGCTTGATTAGGATTGTTTAGCTTTTCTTTATCATTTTCTTTGTTATTGTAAGAGCTATGCTCCAAAAAATTGTAATCTTTTCTTAAATCTGTTAATAAAATAAGAGTTTTGCGTTCCAAATGTTTGCAAGAAATTTCTCTTAGAATTCTTGGGAAAATCATTTCTTTTCTTTTTGCATTAATAATCATGCATCATCTTGCATTTCGAGTTTGTTATCTAGAGTCTTATATTTTGGAATTTTCTCCAGAGATCGTCAAGCTGTCCCGTCTTAGAGTTTCTCGACTGCATCCACAGTCATCTCACAAATATAATACTCGTACAAATAGAAAGAAATCAATGGAAGATTTCAAACAAGAGATTATTTAGATTCGTGGTACAATAACCACACTTCAAGAGGAAGTGGAAAGACTCAGCGCTTTGGTGAGCTCATTGGCAGCTCCGTAGAATCAGCAACCACCAACTAACAGTCAAGTTCAAGCAACAATGATTTTCGAAATCACTACTACTCCAGCTTCTATAGTCGCAGTTTGCAATCCATTTTTCACCATGCTAGAGGGTTACCCTTGGGGTATGCCCTTCAACTTTGGTATAGGTTTTTGTCAAAATACTTCTGAAGTACTGTCAACCACAACTGAGGTTCCTACTTTGCACAATTCAGCGTTCACTTTGCAACCCGAAGTAACCTTTCCTCAAGTCACTATATCAGTTTCTCAACCAATTGGACAAATTTAGCTCATGTGGTTCACACTATTCCTTACGTGAACAACGAAGCTTATCATGATTTAGGCGACAACACGGATCCTCGTGGCCGTATGGAAGATCACCAAGAACAGTTTAATAAAATGAAACTAGACTATAACACGGATCCTGGTATTAAATATGAGATGTTGAAGGTAATGTCACGAAACTTATATCTGCTTGGAACACAATTATACATAATAAACTATAACAGTGCAGAAAACCATAAAACACATAGAGTTGTTAACCCAGTTCAGTTCTAACTAACCTACGTCTGGGGGCTTCCAAGCCAGGGATGAAGTTCACTATTAGTAGTATTAATTTGGAGCTAAACCTTCCCCGTTTACACCTCCTCACTTAATCAAACTACCCAGTGATCCTTTTACCTAAGATACCACACTTAGATATGAGAATCCTCCGCCTACTCCCTCAGTACCATAACCCGTGATACTAAAAACAACTAAAGACTGAAGATACTCTTCAAAGACACACAATCACGCTTGCTTCAAAGGTCATGGTGATTGAAAACTAACAACTTAAAAACGTTCTTCTCAAGTAACTAACAAGAGAGGGTCACAATAAAAAACTAACAATCAAAATATTGAACAGCCAAAAGTAAAAACTAAAACTCTTTAAACTGGAAAGGCCAACTGTAAAATAAGGTTTGTATCCCTTTAAATAGAGTAACAGCAACTAGGGTTGCTTTACTCACAAGTCTTCAATGCCTCCTGTCTTCTCTCCATGAAACCAGGAAATTAAAACTCCAAAGATATAGCTGAAGACGTTTCACCAGCTACCTTAATCAAGAGGACATCTACTGTGACATCTGCTACTTTAGTAAACTTCAAGACACTTCTTAGCAGAATGTTTTACCAAAATTGCTGCCAGTAAATAGAACCAACAATCTCCCCATTTGGAAAATTTTGGCTAAAATATTACTTGGGGTGTAGGCCATACAATTAAAACTTCATTTAGTACATACATCAAAGCAGCACAGCAAAAACAGCTTCACAATCAAAAACAGAGTTAGCAGCGGATAATTAACACATATGTTACAACATCAGTTGGAACATTCAAAGATGCAATATTTTTCTCCCCCTGCACATAGCACACACATATGCACAATTGACAATTAAAAACTTTCCCCCCTGCACAACAGCTTCTCCTCACATAGTATCTTCAGTGATACACAATCAACAATAAACATTTCAGCTTTTCCTATCAGCAGTTAACATCAGCTTCTTCTTAGCATGAGAAGCACACAATTCACATCAGCTTCTTCTCAACATAAGAAGCAAACAAAATAGCAGCTACCTCCTTAGCATTCTCATCACATCAGCTGCTCACACACATGAAATCACAACAAAAAGCACACAAAAGGAATCTTCAATAAAAAAGGGATCTTCAATTCTGTTTTGATCCACCCCAGTCATCTGGAGCACCAGGATATTTACTCCCCCTTTTTAGCCATAATATGCCACAGGTAAGGAGAGAAATCAGTAATTGCTATGCATCTTCATGTATGCAGATGCCAAGTTTCCCTCTTAGTATCTCAAATTGGTTTCTAGTGCCTTGGTGAAGATATCTTCTAGTTGTTTTTTTTAGTTACGTGTTCCAGTGTAATAGTTTTGTCTTCAACTAGGTCTCTAAGAAAGTGGTGGTGAATATCAATGTGTTTGGTTCTGCTGTGCTGAATAGGATTTTTGGATATGTTGATAGCACTTAAGTTGTCACAATATAGTGTCATGACATCTTGTTTGACATTGTATTCTGTTAGCATTTGTTTCATCCAGACTAGTTGAGAGCAGCTACTTCTAGTGACTATGTATTCAACTTCAGCTGTTGAGAGGGAAACACAATTTTGTTTCTTGCTGAACCATAATATAAGATTGTTCCCTAAGAAGAAGCATCCTCCAGATGTGCTTTTTCTGTCATTAGCACTTCCTGCCCAGTCGGCATCACAACATCCACTTAGAACGCAACTTGATCCATGAGAGTATAGCATGTCATAGTCAGATGTGCCATTAACATATTTCAGTATTCTCTTTACTTGTTTGATATGGCTCACTTTGGGTTCAACTTGATATCTGGCACAAACTCCAACAACGAATGCAATGTCTAGTCTGCTAGCTGTGAGATATAGTAGACTACCTATCATACTTCGGTAGAGACTTTGATCAGCACTGACACCTATTTTATCTTTAGATAACTTCAAGTGAGTAGGAGAAGGTGTTATCTTGTGGCTTGTATTCTCCATGCCAAAATTATTGACAATATTTTTGGCATACTTGCTTTGAGATATGAATATGGAGTCTTCCATTTGTTTAACTTGTAGACCAAGGAAGTAAGTTAGTACCATAACAAGACTCATTTCAAATTCTGACTGCATTTGTTTGACAAACTATTGAACCATTTTATCAGACATTCCACCAAAAACAATGTCATCAACATAGATTTGAGCAATCATGAGACTTCTTTCTTCGTTTTTGACAAACAGAGTTTTTTCTATGCCACATTTCATGTACCTATTTTCAACTAGAAATTCGGTCAACCTCTCATACCAAGCTCTGGGAGCTTGTTTTAAACCATATAGTGTTTTCCTCAATCTGCATACATGGTTGGGCGATGCGGGATCAATGAATCCTTTAGGCTATTCCACATATACTTCCTCATTTAAGTAGCCATTTAAGAATGCACTCTTCACATCCATTTGAAACAGTTTGAACTTCAGGATACAAGCAACTCCTAGTAGTAGACTAATTGAATCAAGACGAGCTACTGGGACAAAGGTCTCATCAAAATATATGCCTTTTATTTGAGTGTATCCTTGAGCAACCAACCTTGCTTTGTTTCTGGTAATTACTCCTTCCTCATCAGATTTGTTCTTATAAACCCACTTGGTGCCTAAACATTGATGCCTTCTAGTCTTGGGACTAAATCCCAGACTTTATTCCTCTTGAATTGTTCTAGTTCTTCTTGCATGGTATTGATCCATAATTCATCTTTCAGGGCTTCATTGACATTTTTGGGCTCAATTTTTGAGACGAAACAAGAGTTGGTGATGACTTCTTTTGATCTGGTGGTAACTCCTTTGTTTGGATCTCCTATGATGAGCTCTTTGGGATGGTCTTTTTGAATTTTGGTAGAAGGTCCTATGTTGACTTTATTTTCTGGAGATTCTTCATTATTTTGAGGGGGATCCTCGTGTTCATCTGTGGCAGTAATTGGAGTGTCTTTTAGGGATGTTTCGACATTGTCTAGGACATCTACTTCATCATTCCATCCTTTATCATCAATGACAACATTTATGGATTCCATCATGACTTTTGTTCTGTTGTTGAAGACTCTGTATGATCTATTGTTAGTGGAGTATCCTAGGAATATTCCTTCATCCTTTATGGGGTCTAGTTTTCTCCTTTGTTCTCGATCATCCAGTATATAACATTTACTTCCAAAGATGTGAAATTATTTGACTGTAGGTTTTTTACCGTTCCACATTTCATAAATGGTAGTTGATGTACCCCTTCTTAGAGTTGCCCTGTTATGAACGTAACATGCAGTGTTCATTGCCTCCCCCAAAAAGTGGTAAGGTAGTTTCTTTGCATGAATCATTACTCTGGCAGATTCTTGCAACGTTCGATTTTTGTGCTCTCCAATCCCATTTTTTTTGAGGAGTGATGGGTGATGAGAATTCCTGACTGGTTCCTTCAGAGGAATAAAATTCAGCGAATTTGTTGTTTCCAAATTCCTTTCCATGATCACTTCTGATTCTGATCACATAGTTGTCCTTTTCTCTTTGAATTCTATGGAAGAGGTCCTTGAAGACATCAAATACTTCTGTTTTATCCATGATGAAATTTACCCAGGTGTATCTGGAGTAATCGTCCACCACTACATATGCATATTTCTTTCCACCAAGACTTTCCACTTGCATTGGTCCCATTAGATCCATGTGAAGTAGTTCTAGGACTTTTGTAGTAATGAGATGTTGGACCTTTTGATGTGATGTTTTGGTTTGCTTTCCAACTTGGCATTCGCCACAGACTCTACCTACTTCGATATGCATGTTTGGAATTCCTCTCACTGCATTCACAAAGATGATTCTCTTCATTCCTTTCAAGTGTAAGTGTCCCAACTTTTGATGCCATATTTTGACTTCATTTTCCTTGGCTAGAGAGCAAGTTGAGGATAGGATTAAGTCTCCAGGTATCCATAAGTAGCAGTTATCTTTGGATCTCCCACCCTTCATCACAACTTCACCTTTCTCATTTGTAACTATGCATTTGGATTTGGTGAAGTTTACCTTAAAACCTTGATCACAGAGTTGGCTGATGCAGATCAGATTAGCTGTTAACCCTTTGACAAGCAATACATTCTCAAGATTTGGGATCCCTGGGCTATCCAGTTTTCTAACACCTTAGATTTCTCCTTTAGCTCCGTATCCAAATGTCACATAACTAGTGGAGTGGGATCTAATATCCACTAATAGGTTCTTAACTCTAGTTATATGTCTTGAACACCCACTGTCAAAATACCAGTCTTCTTTGGTAGATGCTCTAAGAGATGTATGAGCTATGAGACTATTAATGGTAGCCTTGGGTGTAATACGGTGAACTGACTTTGTAGGATTTTTGTATCCAAATGTGCGGATAGCAAGAGTCGCCACCGACTTTTATTTTTATCCAATTAAAGGAAGGTAAAAGTAACAGAAAAAGACCTTCGTTAGATTCTGAGTTCGGGAGAATAGTTATGAAAAGGGAAGGTATTAACACCCCTTTCCATCCGCAGTTTATTCTACGGGCTCTTAGTTGCTCTTAGATAACTTTTTAATATTGCTTTCTGTGTGTTTGACAAAAGTGTTTTGAAAAGGCATTTCGCTTTGACTTTGCAATGACTCATGTAGGAGTGTATACAAAGTGTTCGGAAATGTTTTTGTTTTGAAAAGAATTTGAACTTTGAAAAAAAGTGTGTGGTGTGAAAAGCATTTGATAGAGCAAGCAACTAAAAGACTTATTTACCCACTCAGAATTGGTCGTTTTGTTGTACTTCTACATTCTTTTAGAATAGCGCTAGCCATACCATTAGTTAGTAGGTAGCTCCATTCGTTGGATGTAAGCGGGACATTCGAAGGGACATCGGATGGTCATAGAAAGCAACTTGTAGGAAGTATCCTAGCACATTCGAAGGGACTATCATCATTTTTCGTAGGCGACAATCGAGGGTCAAGATCATGTATTCGGAAGCGACATCGTGGGTCTTATGATCTTTATATCGAAGGGACTATGATGATTTGTTTGGAAGACAACAGTGCTAGAATACCTCTACGTTCGAGGGACATGACCATTTTGAAATCGAAAGGCATCGAGAGAGAATTACCCTAAGGGGTGCGTGTGTGATAGAAGTGTGTTGAATTCAGAATATGTTATCTTGAAGATTAGTGTGAGCTATGTTCAATTTTAATCTTGCCATACACGCCTAATTACTAGCAATTTATAGGGTGCGGAAAGTAAAATGCGGAATGTAAAGGTGCGGAAAGATAAACCTACGCTATTACATGGCTTTGGGGCAGATACATAATTTAAAATGCGGAAAATAAAGTCCTAATTAAAACTATTACAACCCATAAACAGTTACATTATTGGAAAAAATAGAATGATAAAATGATAAAGAGAAAATCGTCTGAATCAGATCAACCTGTACAAAAGGAAGAAATCGGAAAATGCAATATGAATCGAACAAGAGAAAAATTGTTAGAAAAATGCAAATTTTAATATGAGAAAATTACTACATGCTGGAAATAAGATAAATAAGTTAAAATAATTTTTTGGGATCTTTTGGAAAAGATTTAATAATTAAAATGCAATTTATAATGATCTAAATGCTAAAATAAAAATAAAATAAATATGCATGCAAAAATTATATTTTAAATTTATTAAATTAAATAAAGGTTTTCAGAATATAAATGTGAAAATAAAAATATTTTTGGTAATTTTTAAAATGCAGAAATAAAATATAGAAAAGAAATTAAAATGAATGGAAAATATTAAAATAAAAGAAAATATGAAAATATGTTAGAAAATATAAGTTTGCAAACTTGTAAAAAAAATGTCATGGCCAGGGATCGAACTGGAGTCGTTGGCCTCAAACTCTGAAAACCAACACGCTGACCAACTGAGCTAGACGTGTCAACTGTTTGGAAACGGAGTTAGTGGAATTTACACGCGTCGTCTTCGTATGGTCTCGTTTCCGCGCCAAGAACATCATCGTCTTCGTTTGAATCCTGGGAATTTTGCGTCGGCCTTTCTTCGACGCTACAAGCCCTGGCAAAATGGAAAACACAATATACGTAATATAAATTATATCTAAGGCCATGGATCGATTCGTCTTGGTCCACTGATTATCCTGGTGGCATCGGTTTGGTCCAATTTGTCCTATTTAAAGAAACCCTAAATCGTGACCTAAAACCCTAATCATGGCATATCATGCTCCAGGCCACGAAAATCCAATTGAATGACCCAGAAAGCTTGCAAACCTTGTTCTAAGCACGAAAACAACAACAAAACACATCAACAATGCATGAATAACAGAATTCGAATTTTGAAAAAAAAGGAACAAACCGAAATCGTATTTCTTGATTCTGGATGTTTTTTGGCAATGTGAGTATCTGGAATCACTCCTGGGGTATCAAGGAATGTGTTTGACACCTTAAAATTGATTGAAAACGGCTGTAGGAAGGATTGCCAATTGCTTCAAGAACACGATTTTTTCACTTTGAGAATAGGGTTTCTGAGCCAATTTTTTCGTCCTTTCTTGATAGGTATGCATCAAGTATATATGGATGGATTTGGGATTGAATTTGGAAAGAATTAATCAATATTCAATGGAAATCAAATTTGATATTCTCATGAAATCAAATTTTCAAACTTTGTCCAATTTCAATCCAATCTTGCCAAATTTGATCTAATTTTGAAATTGCTGGCATTTATGGGTTGATTGGATCACAAGAAAGCAATAAAAATCAATCTTCCAATTAATTTTGATTTTATAATTTATTTTAAGATTTAATTTGCATTTAAATGAATAAATTACAAATTAAATAGAAAAATAAATCAAAAATTCGTGGCATTGGGCTTGGACATTCCTAATTGCATGAGGAACAAGTTAGGATGAAGAAAAAGTAGGCCCATTTGCAAAAGATTTGATTTTTTGAAGTATCTCTCTTTGTGCATTCTTTCAAAATTGCCCAACTTGTGGATGGTGTAACTTGCTCAATTTTCCACATTTTTGAGTGTTCTTGGACTTTTTGGAAAGCTCTAAGAGTCCTCTAAACAATGTCTTTGGTTTCATCTCAATTGGAGTTACCATGCTCAATATATCTTCAAATCAAAAAGTTGACTTTTTGTTGACTTTGAAAATGACCTATAATGTTTTGAGCTATACCTCTCAAATGAAGCATTTTTTGGATATTCTTGTGAGACATGAAGTTGTAGAGAATTGAATTTCCTTCAAAACAAGAGGTGGTGGAAAAATTTCTGAGAAAGTATGAGAAAGTTATGATCAGTCAAAGTTCAGTTGACTTTTCACCTAGAAACCCTAATTTAGAAAGTTTGACTTTTGGGCAAATCTTGAGTTTTCTTGATGAATCATGATCAACCCTTGATCAAATGATGAATGTAACTTCAAAATGAGGATGTTGACCAAAAATTATGAAGTTTGAGTGTATGCTGACCACAGTTGACTTTTTGTCCAATACACCCGATTTTCAACCATCTGAGCAATTGCCTGAGGAAACTTGACTTGTGAGGCTTGAAACTTGACATGGAGCATCTTTGAAGCATATGAGAAGGCATAAAGACCATTGGAGATGTTGGAAATCCATCTTGACTTGAGAGATACCAAACCCTAGTTTGGGTTGATTGTCTAGGAGAGAGTTTGTCTGATCAACTCTTGAGGAATCCTTGAGTATGGATGTATGAAATCTCTTGAGTAGATGGAGGGAAAATTTTGGGGTATGACATTGGGCACCCACTGTTTCTTGTTTCTCTCAAACTGGGTAGTTTGATTTATATTGGGTTGATAATCCGACTTTGGATATCCATGTAGCTTGTAGCAGAATAACTTTATACGACCGAATCGCCCACAGTCGTAACATCTCTAATGTCGGTGTCTTCTTTTGGAGTGTCCAATATTCCCTCTTCCATAATATTGAGACATTTGTTTCAACATTTAAGTTCTAGAATGAAATTTATTCATGTTCGAGTGGTGTCTCTTCTTGTTTGTTTCATTGTATCCTAGACCACTATCATCTTTTTCATCTATTCCAGTCATGAGTATGTTGTCTAATACATCTTATCCATTATTTAGCATTCTGACAGATTTGGTTAAATTTGTTAGATCAAACTTGATATGAATTACTTCATGTTCTAGCTTTGAAATGGTATTTAAGTCCTTCCTCTTTCATGCCTGTAGTTGAGCTATCATTTTCTTTTGATTCTCCAGTTCTTTACGCATTTCATCATTTCCTCCATCAGATTTGCAAATCCTAGTTAAGGCTGTGACTTCCTTGGATGAATTTTCTTCTACTTCACTTCCAGAGTCTTCATCAGACCATGTTATTGCTAGTCCTTTTGTTTTTCTCTTGAGATATGTAGGACATTCAGCTATGATGTGACCAGATCCTTCACAACATTGACACTTTGATTCTTTGTCATGGTTGACTTTGTTATCTGTTCTGGTTTTTCTGCCATAATCTCCTGACCTTCTAATGTCATGTGGGATGTTCTTGACATTTGGTCTTGAGTTATCTTCCATTCTTTTCAGTACCTTGTGGAGTTATCTTCCAAGAATTACACTGGTATTAGAGAGTCCTTCTTCAGTGTCCAGGTCAAATTCCTCGATTTCTTCAGTGTTGATCTTGAAGGCTATATTCTTAGGGTTTTTTCTAACCTCTCATTGATGCCCAACTCAAAAGTTTAGAGAGAACCAATTAGTTCATCCACTTACAGATGCCATTTGGAGAAGTTGGAGACTTCGCTGGGGAACGAGTCGTACGCTAGACTCGAGGTTGTTAATAGGAGAGCTGACGGAGATGGGCTTAAGATGCCATCGGGAAAGGTCGATGCTGGGGAGTGAGTCGTATGTTAGACTCTGTAGATGTGTCTGGAAGGAGAGGAGATGAGCTTAAGATGCCATCCGAGGGGAGTCATACGTTAGACTTCGTGTTCACTTTAAATGAAGTTCTTGGTCTGTATTGATTTTTAACCATATATGCAGCATTCTGAAAGTGAAGAAATGTTGACAAGTAGTCGGAGATGGGCTTAAGATGCCATCCAAGGCAACTGAGTCGTACGCTAGACTCTGTAGTTGCTGTTGATAATAAGGAATCAGAATAAATCTTCGTGCTGACTACTCTGAAGGAGATTGTAGTTGGCAAAAATGTGGATAGCTTCCCTGTTGGGCATCGGGTGTTTGATCCATCGCCTGTTATCGGAGGATAACCAGAGGTGGTCTTTCGGATAGTTTTCCCGTCGGTTCGGGGCTTAATCCTGGACCAGTCGTCGGAGGACAACCAAGGGCGGTCTTTCAGATAGTTTTCCCGTCGGTTCGGGGCTTAATCCTGGACCTGTTTGCGTCATAAGTGATTGTTACCTGTTTTGGAGAAAACAAGAGAAACTTTGATAGGATATTTGTTAGTTTTATGCAAAGTATGATGCATGACAGTGTATATGAATGACATGTGCATGAATTATGACTTTATGAGAAATGTATGAATGATGAATGTTGTGATATTTCAAAACATATCCATCTTGAAGAAGATGCGGATATTCTGCTTGAAGATTTCTGACTTCCGCTTGGGGATTGAGTAGGTGAGAACCCCGCTTTTGGAGAAGAAAGGTACCCTGGATTCCTCCGATGCACTATCTGACCAAGTCTTGAGCCTAGATATTGTTGAGGAGGGTAGAGATTTGAGAAGCTCGTTGTTGGAGATCTCATAGACCCTGCTGAGGAAAATCTGGAAGGCGATCTGTTGGGGACCTTGTATGTAGATCCTGTTGAGGAAATTTAAGAGGCGCTCTACTGGGGATTCTGAGTGCAGATCTCGCTGGAGAGCATTTGATGGTTGCTGAGAGATCGGGCTAGAAGAGTTTGGATCCCGTTGTAATCTCTGGCTGGGAAATAAAAGGTGTATGTTTCCTCCGATGCACTATCTGACCAAGTCTTGTGTCTGAATACCGCTGCCGCTGCCGGGGAGAAGGGGAGGATTGAGAAATATCCGCTGGGGATGAATACCTTGACTGGGGATGAGGTGTTACTGCTTGGAGACTGACGTAACGTTGCTCGGTTGAGTGGAATCACTGCTTAACATATACTCCGTTGGGGAAGGTGTGTTGTGAGTGACACCTTTATGCTCTGCGGGGAACTAATTGGTGACTTTCGTCGTCATCTCAATTCCTGGAACCTGTAGTAAGTACCTTTGCATGTTCACTTTTCGTATGTTTGTGATTAGATTCTTACTGTCAAATGCGTATAGTCATTCAAAACAAACGTTGGACTTATTGCAAACGACAACAATGGAAATTGTAAAGAGAAATAACTCGCATTTATTTTGAAATGTGGCGTATGGCCAAGTAGTTTTATACACAAGAAAGGTAAAAAGCTATGCGGAAACAATCTCGTTAAGTTCCAACTATGCTAGTACTCATATATTTTCAACTATCTCATCTCCTTGCTGTCAGTAGAAAGTGAGTAGACCGATCTTCGCCATTTGAATCTTGAATGCTGATAGTAGTCTGGAAGCAAGTAATCTGGAAGAGACATAGTCGTACGCTTAAATCCCTAACTTTTGCCTAGACCGCCCTTTCGGTTTTCGTCTGGGATACCCTTTTTTGCCCAAGCCGCCTTTTCAGGTTTTCGACTTGCCGGGTGTACATGTTTTGTATATATCCTTTATTTTTGCCCGAACCCTTTTGGTTCGTCAGGATACCCTTATTTTTGCCTAGGTTCGTCGACCTAGCGGGTCTCTTTTATGCGTAGTATTTTTTGACTATGTCCGCGTTCACAGGGTGTGGGAAGTCTTCACCATCCATGGTGCTAAGTATCATAGCTCCGCCGGAAAATACTGTCTTGACTACAAACGGTCCCTCATAGGTGGGAGTCCATTTGCCCTTGAGATCACCTTGTGGAAGAATGATGCGTTTGACTACTAGATCACCGACTTGGTAGACTCTGTGCTTGACCTTCTTGTTAAATGCTCTGATCATTCGTTTCGATAAATCATCCATGGCGGATGGGCGTGAGTCGTTTCTCATCAATCGAATTAATCGGTCAAGGCGAGCGGACCCAATCGTCTTCGCCTAACTCGCCTCTGGAGGACTACGGTTGAGGGTATCGAACCTCGATGGGTAAGACGGCTTCCATACCGTATCTGAGAGAAGGGGTTGCCCTGTGATGTTCGTCTTTGTAGTGCGATAACCATGAAGAGCAAATGGTAACATCTCATGCCAATCTTTGTAAGTCATCATCTTACGTATGATCTTCTTAATGTTCTTGTTGGCGGCTTCCACTGCGCCATTCATCTTAGGCCGGTAAGGAGATGAATTGTGATGCTTGATCTTGAACTGCGTGCAGAGTTCGGTGATCATCTTATTGTTGAGATTGGAGCCGTTATCTGTGATAATCCTTTCGGGGGTGCCATACCGACAGATAAGGTTATGCTTGATGAATCGAGCCACAACATTCTTGGTAACAGATGCATACGAGGCTGCTTCTACCCACTTGGTGAAATAGTCAATTGCCACAAGGATGAAACGATGTCCATTGGAAGCTGTGGGCTTAATTTCTCCGATCATGTCAATGCCCACATTGCAAAGGCCAAGGAGAAGTTAAAACATTCGAGGTCTTTGAGTGCGTGCACTTTGTCGGCATATATCTGGCACTTGTGACAAGATCGAGCGTAGCGGTGACAATCAGCTTCCATGGTGGACCAATAGTAACCCGTTCTCAAAATCTTCTTAGCCATGGTGTGTCCACTGGAGTGAGTACCAAATTCGCCGTGTAATTCTTCCATGATACGCATTCTTTGTTTTACGGTCTACAGTAGATGGCACAAGTCGTGGTTGCGCTTGTATAAGATGTCGTTCTTGAGAAAGAATTTGGATGCGAATCTTCTCATGAACTTCTTATCATTGACAGATGCCCCTGCGGGATATTCCTGAGTCTCAAGATACCTCTTCACGTTATAGTACCAAGGTTTCTCTTCTGCGTCAAGCTCACAATATCTGTTGGTTAGTCGAACTTCTCAATGATGATCCGGGAGCCTCGTTGTCCCATCGACCTTGAACAAAGCGACATAGTAGCTAATCGTCCGCGATTCTCTTCTCGTGGAATATGATTGAAAGTGATTTCTTGGTAGGAATCAAACTCGAACATACTCGATACGGAATGAGATTCGGATGCTTCGTATCCCACTCGCCTTTATCGGTGATCACCAAAGCGAGTCTCCATACACTCGCCTTTTATCGACCCATGATGCAGCTTCGTACTCGGCCATGTTGTTGGTGCAATGAAACATAATGGCGGTGAAAGGCGTATGTCCGCTGGGGGATGTAATGATGGCGCCAATGCCATTGCCAAGTGCGTTTGAGGCTCCATCAAAGACCATAGTCCATCGGGATCCTTGTTCGGTCCTTAAATGCGGGCACAGTTCTTCGCATCTGTAACTAGCAAAACATCTTCGCGGAAATTGAATGCATAGGTGATAGTCATCTGACGATGAGCCAAATGATCGGCTACCACACTTCCTTTGATCGCTTTACGAGAAGTGTCTTGGATGTCGTATTCGGTCAAGATCATTTGCCATCTTGCTATTCTTCCGGAGAGTGGTTTCTCAAATATATATTTTATCGGATCCATCTTGAAATCAACAAGGTAGTGTGAGTCAACATATCTTGTCTTAGTCGTGACAGCCCAAGCCAGCGTTGCAAGTTTTCTCAGTGTGAGTATCTTGTTTCACGATCGGTAAACTTTTGCTAAGGTAGTATATTGCATGCTCTTTTCGACCGGACTCGTCATGTTGCCCCAACACACACCCCATTGAATTCTCTAACACAAGTACATAATAAGAGGTCTTCTTGCGGCATCAGGATAGGAGGATTCTGAAGGTACTCCTTGATTTTGTCAAAAGCGATCTGGCAATCGTCGTTCCATTCTACTACTTGATCTTTCTTAAGTAACTTGAAGATTGGCTCACAAGTAGCAGTTAGGTGTGCAATGAATCTGGCAATGTAGTTTAATCGACCCAAGAAACCTCTGACTTCCTTCTCGGTGCGGGGAGCTGGCATTTCTTGAATAGCTTTAACCTTGGCGGGATCAATTTCAATACCTCTTCCACTGACTACAAACCCTAGGAGTTTTCCGGATCTGACCCCAAAGGTGCACTTGTTAGGATTAAGTCTCAACCTGTACTTCTTCAATCTATCAAATAGTTTACGCAAATGATCAAGATGTTCTTATTGATGCGTGATCGAGCTATCATGTCGCCGACGTAGACCTCTATCTCGTGATGAATCATGTCATGAAATAATGTCACCATAGCAGATAAGTGGCGCTGCGTTCTTGATCCGAGCGGCATAACCTTGTAGCGAAAGTGCCCCACCGTGTAACAAAAGTAGTCTTCTCCATGTCTTTGGAAGCCATTTTGATCTGATTAAAACCATCCATGAAGGAGAAAACCTTATCTTTGGCGGTGTTGTCAACGAACATCAATATGAGGAAGTGGAAAATCGTCTTTCGGACTTGCTTTGTTCGACCTGTAATCCACACACATTCGTACCTTGCCATCCTTCTTAGGTACGGGTACCACATTTGCAACCCAGGATAAGAGGTGATGCTAAGAAACCGTTGAGCGCTTCATAATTTCGGCTTTGATTTTCTCGACATCTCGGGACGCATCGACGAACCTTTTTCCTTTGGGAAAACCTTCTTTGTCGGCAATCGGTGTACCACAATATCAATGTCTAAACCCGGCATGTCTTCGTATGACCAAGCAAAACCTCAATATAGTCTCGTAGCATCCGAACCAACCTTTCTTTAACACTGTTCTCAAGACCCGCTCCTATCTTGATCTCCTTTCTTTCGTCGGTACCCAAATTCACAACCTCAACATGCTCTTCGTGTGGTTATAACTCGCTCTTCTTGCTCTAGCGGCAAGTTCTCCGGCACTTCACAATCTTCCTCACTTTCGTCTTGGCTTGGTAGATCGGATTATCGAGTCATATTTAGCACTAGCATAGTTATTATTAAGATTCGGAGTGATTGCGATGTATCACGTGGGTGTGTAAGAACACATAGCTTTTGAAGGGTGATAAAGTAAAGAAAGAAAAAAACAATTGAATGCAAAAGTCCAACGAATTTATTGAATGAAACGCAAACAATAATAATAACCTCGCGAGCCATGATGCCGGGTAAGGCACTAGGCTTTCAAAGTTTATTGTTCAAAACATAAAGAAATACGCAAAACAAAACAAAAGCAATTACTCGACTAAAGGAGATTGGTATGACGTCTTGGTCTTCCAATTCTTGGCCCATGATCCGAGTCGGAAGATCCACTTGCGATGTCGTCATTGTCGTCTTAGCATGAATTCCACTGGTGATGCGGAAAGGAAGTTGGCGGCACGTTCGCGTATCATCTTCCCTTGATGGTGAAGCCTAAACCGCCTTGTCAAATTTGAAAGGAAGATCGGGGTGTCCCCAAATAGTACTCTTTCCTTCTTCAACGACTTGAGCATCTTTCAATGAGGCCATCCTAGGCGGAACTTTAGCATCTTCGGGGGTGGAGAGTCAGGTATGACTGGGAATTGTTTCAAAAGCTTGACAGGAGTCTCAAGAATTCACCCTCCATCTCGAGATAGCGGAATGACAGATGATGACCGTATATTCTTCTTCACCACATCTTGTGACAACCCTCCCTTTCACCGGTATTTGGGTTCGATGCAAGGTAGAGGTACGCCCCCATGTATCCAAGGCGTCCAAGTAGGCAGAGTAGGTGGACGGATGTCCATGACAAAGAAGGTGGAGCCAAAAGTCGGAACCGACTTTACAGTGAGTGAGCTCTCCAATCGTGCACTTAGAACCATCAAAAGCTCTCACGATAATGTCACTGGGTCTCGAACCAACCCTTCGACATCAAGTCGATCAAAAGCGATCTTTGGTAGGATATTCGAGGAAGGGTATCAACAAAACATGAGATAGGTAACGCCTTGCATTCAGATGTGCAAGGCTTTGTTATGTTTCTTTCGAAAGGAGTCAAATCGACATCGAGAAGCCTAGGCCGTTGTTGGCAGCCAGGCTAGCAATACAAACTTCGAATTGATCGGTGGTAGTGTCTTGCGGCACATGAGCATTCTTGAAACTTCACCAAGGAATTAGCATGAGCCTCGAGCACAAGAGCAAAGCGAGCATGGAAATCTTGGACGGAATCATCCTAGCTTCCACAACATTGTAATCACTCTTCTTGATGATCTTGAATTTCCTCCATTTCTGTTTGGAGGTGTCTTGATAACTTCCTTTGGTACTACGGTTGAGCGGATGAGCCATTGGTTCCCTCTAGGCGGGGGAGTGGGTTGAATAGCGGAATGCGAGTGGAGTCGCGGTGTCTTTGGAGGAGAGATCTCGGAGAATACCCTTCGGTTCACCTTGATCCGGTGATGTTGTCGATGTCGAAATAGAAGCTCCAATGGTAAGATCTTCAATGGTCAGAGGATCTTGCTTGATACCATGATAGTAAACCTCAGATCCATAATTCCAAGGGATAGCCTTGTTAGAGGAATATGGAACTGGTCTTGGAGAAGTGATAATGAGAGGTGCCACCCAGGCATGGATCGGAGGAAATCCTTGTTGTGTTAACATCGTAGTCTTACGGGAAATCGTCACCCCATCCGGTCGCCTTAACATCTTCAATAGGAATCTTGTAACTATCAGGGACAGTGTACTTCACCATGTAATCATATTTCCCACTTGGCTGCCCCAAGGTATCCCACACAGATGGTACAGTTTCGTTCGCATTGTCAATCTTCAACTTAGACATATCTTCACACGCTTACGGTGGTTTCGAAATAGTATCTCACGGTTATCCATCATGCACCGAACACGTCTTCTCAACCAAGCACCATCGGTAGCGGATGGGCACCAACGACAGTTCTCTGGGCATCCTGGATTGACACCGGCTTGCAACAAATTCTTCTTAACAGTCATCAAAGGGATGGTCAAGTCATCTATGTTGAAAACATAAGTATCGTCACCAACAACATTGGAACTCTTGTCATGGTTAGGCATAGGAGCGTTGATCACATTCGGAGTCTCAACAGGAGGGTCAAACTCAATCTGCTTAGCTTTAATCATATCTTGAATCTTGTTCTTCAGAGCCCAACAATTGTCGGTGTCGTGCCCTGGGCTGTTGGAATGGTAAGCACACTTAGCATTAGGATTGTACTTCGGAGAGGAAGTGTTGACATTCTGAGGAGGATCCCTCAAGGTTATCAGCTCTGCGTTCAACATGTGTTGCAAGGCTTGCGACAATGGCATGTTGATCTTAAAAGCTTCTTCGTTGCGCGTTACGGTTATCTGTCTCATTGAGGTTGTGCTGATGTAGGATTGGAGATCACAACTGCCCCCACAGATTGAGCACGGTCGGTCTTGGCTCGGCTTTTCTGACCATACACAACATTAGCTTCTTTCTTAGCACCAAAGGATCTCTTCGCAGCATTCGAAGATGTCTCTACATGAATCTTCCCACTCTTGATACCAGCTTCAATGCGCTCGCCTGTCAATATCAACTCGGTGAATCCGGATGAAGAATTTCCAATCAGATGATTGAAGAACAGGCCTGTCAGTGTTCCCATAAACATATCAACCAACTCCCTATTGGACAAGGGTGGTTGAACTCTGCCTGCTAGATCTCTCCATTTCTGAGCATACTCTTTGAACTTCTCGTCACGACCCATAGACATGCTTTGTAGTTGCATGCGAGTGGGTGTCAATTCAGCATTGTACTCATACTGTCTGTAGAAAGCATCAGCTAAGTCACTCCAAGTACGGATATAGTCATTCTCTAGCTGATAATACCATTCCAACTGGGTGCCGGACAAACTCTCTTGAAAATAGTGCATCCACAACTTTCATCATCGGTGTGGGATTGATCTTACGGACATAGGACTTCAAATGCGACTTAGGGCAAGACATGCCATCATACTTAGCAAAAGTAGGAACTTTGAACTTGGGAGGAATCACAACCGAGGACAAGACTCGGATCATCAAAGTTCAGCCGGACATCTTCAGTTTTCCACACATTTAGACGGTCTTGAGTTGCTTGTACATCTTCATCGAGTGTTGGTAATCGAATGATCCTCTCCTCCTTTCTTTGGCTCACTGATCACCTTCATCACCCTTGGTACTCCCTCGGTATGGACACTTCCTTGAGAGCTCGATCCGACCGACCACTTTGGACCCCTTTGAATCGTCTACCCATGTTGAGGAGACCAACAACCTTCTTCTTCTTGTTGATGAGCTTCTTGGATCTTCGGCCTTGGACCAAGTTGGTGAACATCTGCCGAGCATTCGAGCACGGATCTTTGATCTGTTCAAGAGCCATTTACGCTAAAATAAATAGCGAGCAAATGAGAAAACCAATCTCCAATGTACCTGTGATGCAATGTTATGCTATGATATGCATTGTTTATGCGAATGCAATGCAATGTTTTCAAGGACCTTAGAGATTTAAATTTGTTAAACAAGCAATGAACAAACATTTATTAGTACTTTTTCATTATTCTTTTTCTTTTTAAGTACAAGAGATAGTTCAAAACAATAAAAGAAAACATAAACATCCTAAAGCTCTAAGTCTCCCATGGACGCTTCCTCTTGGTGCCGATGTAAGCGTTGATGCTTCGCTCCTCGTGAAGTAGCTTGGTCAACTCTAGCACTTTCTTCTCACTTGCATAGCACTGAGCTTCAAAGGTATCCCTTTCTTCTTTTAGTTGAATCGAGATCGCTTCAAATCTTCAAAATCGGTAGGCATGTCGGGATGGAGAACGATAGGTCGTCACCTATAGCAACAGGTTCCATAATTACTGGTAAAACAGGCGTGAATGGCATCATGAGGTTTTGAGCTCGAGCTCGCACCCATTTGAGGTAAGGTTCCCAAGGAATGGAGTTCGGATGCCCCAAAGTCTTGGTATCAGTCTTCTTTACCATGCCCCAAGCGTGTATGAACCTTCGTCGGTAATTCTGGAGATCGTGATTGTAATCGAACACAATATCTTGGAGAAGCATATCGTGTGGACCATCTCTTCGAGCAAAACCAAACTGACGTAGAGCTAAAGAAGGGTTGTAAGTAATACCTCCCCTTATACCAAGTAGTGGTACATTAGGGAATTCTCCACAACGCTCAATGAAGGTGAAGTCTTTTTGAGAGAAAAAGATTCCAACGGATATCTGAATGAGAGAGTGACATCAATCTTTGAGACCATCTCAACCTTTGTTCATTCTTCAAAACTGATGGAGGAAGGTGCGAAATAAACCACCTGGAAAGTAACGGTATACAACACATGAGAGTTCCTTGTCGCTTAGTAGTACGAGTGTGGAGAGAATGTAGAATATCTCCAAGTAAGGTAGGCACAGGATTGCGGGTAAGAAACAACTTGATGGCATTGACGTCTATGAATTGATCCGAGTTAGGGAATAGAACCAAACCATAGATTAGCAAGGCCACAATGTTCTCAAATGCATGGAAACTCATAACTTTGAGGAATTCTCGGGCTTTCTTAATTAGGAACTTGGAAAGTAAACCCTTAACTCCACTTCTAGTTTCCCAATTGGCTTCATTATCTGAACGCTTAAGATGTAAGGCTGATGCAATGTCTTCGTACTTAGGAACCTTTTCTAGACCGGTGAATGTCATTTGGTCAAGAATAGGTACCCCAAGTAGCTTGGAGAATTCTTCCAAGGTAGGAACCAACTGATAATCTGGAAATGTAAAGCAATGGTGTTTCGGATCAAAGAACTGGAATAGGACATGCATCATATCTTCTTCAAAACCGGAGATAACCAAATCAAACAGATAACCATGTCTTTTGATGAACTGAGCATGGTCGGGAATTTCTGAAACCAATTCTTTGAGTTGAGAAGGGATACCCATGAAGTTGATTCGGAGAGTCTTTCTAGAAGCCATAATCCCTACAAAACAGAGCAAAGATAAATCCCTAGGTCCTTGAAATAGTTAGAAATAATATGCAATGCGAATGATGTCATGATGTCATGTTTAGCACACACAGACAATTCACACAATGAGCCTAGGGTTAAGGCTTGCATGAGGTATAGGTGATTACCCTACCAAAAGTTTGAGTTGGTTCATCCTGTCCTATAATAGTAACCGGGGTTCTAGGAATCTCACATCACAGATCTTTCTCGTAGGCGCTTATTTCAATACGACGGCCAAGTGGTCGATCGAAAATGTCCCAAAAGTCTAATCTCAATGAGCGTAGCATCGAGTATCAACCAACCTTGGTCTACACCAAAGTCGGCCATCTCACTACCTTCTAATGGCCAAGATGGGTCAATTAAGGTTCTAAAAGTTTAGTTAGCGCTTGATGACACCACGCAGAAGCCAAATACTATCCTCAACTTGGGAATGAAGAGTATCGGGACAACCAAAGTGTCACGCTAACGTAGCCATCATGTTGACCGCGTAGTTATACGTCTAACGGTCGCGATGATCTAATGCTACTTACCTAAAAGGAAACCCGGATCCGGGTGTAGGATCCCCCAACAATATAATGCCCAAGCAACCCTTAAAGATAAAGCATACAAGTCAAACAAAAAGCGGTAAAAGTTATCTAGAAATCCCTAAGGCAATTCTCTCTTTTAAAGGGTGTGTCCCCAGCAGAGTCACCAGTTCTGTAATACGGTGAACTGACTTTGTAGGATTTTTGTATCCAAATGTGCGGATAGCAAGAGTCGCCACCGACTTTTATTTTTATCCAATTAAAGGAAGGTAAAAGTAACAGAAAAAGACCTTCGTTAGATTCTGAGTTCGGGAGAATAGTTATGAAAAGGGAAGGTATTAACACCCCTTTCCATCCGCAGTTTATTCTACGGGCTCTTAGTTGCTCTTAGATAACTTTTTAATATTGCTTTCTGTGTGTTTGACAAAAATGTTTTGAAAAGGCATTTCGCTTTGACTTTGCAATGACTCATGTAGGAGTGTATACAAAGTGTTCGGAAATGTTTTTGTTTTGAAAAGAATTTGAACTTTGAAAAAAAGTGTGTGGTGTGAAAAGCATTTGATAGAGCAAGCAACTAAAAGACTTATTTACCCACTCAGAATTGGTCGTTTTGTTGTACTTCTACATTCCTTTAGAATAGCGCTAGCCATACCATTAGTTAGTAGGTAGCTCCATTCGTTGGATGTAAGCGGGACATTCGAAGGGACATCAGATGGTCATAGAAAGCAACTTGTAGGAAGTATCCTAGCACATTCGAAGGGACTATCATCATTTTTCGTAGGCGACAATCGAGGGTCAAGATCATGTATTCGGAAGCGACATCGTGGGTCTTATGATCTTTATATCGAAGGGACTATGATGATTTGTTTGGAAGACAACAGTGCTAGAATACCTCTACGTTCGAGGGACATGACCATTTTGAAATCGAAAGGCATCGAGAGAGAATTACCCTAAGGGGTGCGTGTGTGATAGAAGTGTGTTGAATTCAGAATATGTTATCTTGAAGATTAGTGTGAGCTATGTTCAATTTTAATCTTGCCATACACGCCTAATTACTAGCAATTTATAGGGTGCGGAAAGTAAAATGCGGAATGTAAAGGTGCGGAAAGATAAACCTACGCTATTACATGGCTTTGGGGCAGATACATAATTTAAAATGCGGAAAATAAAGTCCTAATTAAAACTATTACAACCCATAAACAGTTACATTATTGGAAAAAATAGAATGATAAAATGATAAAGAGAAAATCGTCTGAATCAGATCAACCTGTACAAAAGGAAGAAATCGGAAAATGCAATATGAATCGAACAAGAGAAAAATTGTTAGAAAAATGCAAATTTTAATATGAGAAAATTACTACATGCTGGAAATAAGATAAATAAGTTAAAATAATTTTTTGGGATCTTTTGGAAAAGATTTAATAATTAAAATGCAATTTATAATGATCTAAATGCTAAAATAAAAATAAAATAAATATGCATGCAAAAATTATATTTTTAAATTTATTAAATTAAATAAAGGTTTTCAGAATATAAATGTGAAAATAAAAATATTTTTGGTAATTTTTAAAATGCAGAAATAAAATATAGAAAAGAAATTAAAATGAATGGAAAATATTAAAATAAAAGAAAATATGAAAATATGTTAGAAAATATAAGTTTGCAAACTTTTAAAAAAAATGTCATGGCCAGGGATCGAACTGGAGTCGTTGGCCTCAAACTCTGAAAACCAACACGCTGACCAACTGAGCTAGACGTGTCAACTGTTTGGAAACGGAGTTAGTGGAATTTACACGCGTCGTCTTCGTATGGTCTCGTTTCCGCGCCAAGAACATCATCGTCTTCGTTTGAATCCTGGGAATTTTGCGTCGGCCTTTCTTCGACGCTACAAGCCCTGGCAAAATGGAAAACACAATATACGTAATATAAATTATATCTAAGGCCATGGATCGATTCGTCTTGGTCCACTGATTATCCTGGTGGCATCGGTTTGGTCCAATTTGTCCTATTTAAAGAAACCCTAAATCGTGACCTAAAACCCTAATCATGGCATATCATGCTCCAGGCCACGAAAATCCAATTGAATGACCCAGAAAGCTTGCAAACCTTGTTCTAAGCACGAAAACAACAACAAAACACATCAACAATGCATGAATAACAGAATTCGAATTTTGAAAAAAAAGGAACAAACCGAAATCGTATTTCTTGATTCTGGATGTTTTTTGGCAATGTGAGTATCTGGAATCACTCCTGGGGTATCAAGGAATGTGTTTGACACCTTAAAATTGATTGAAAACGGCTGTAGGAAGGATTGCCAATTGCTTCAAGAACACGATTTTTTCACTTTGAGAATAGGGTTTCTGAGCCAATTTTTTCGTCCTTTCTTGATAGGTATGCATCAAGTATATATGCTGGATGGATTTGGGATTGAATTTGGAAAGAATTAATCAATATTCAATGGAAATCAAATTTGATATTCTCATGAAATCAAATTTTCAAACTTTGTCCAATTTCAATCCAATCTTGCCAAATTTGATCTAATTTTGAAATTGCTGGCATTTATGGGTTGATTGGATCACAAGAAAGCAATAAAAATCAATCTTCCAATTAATTTTGATTTTATAATTTATTTTAAGATTTAATTTGCATTTAAATGAATAAATTACAAATTAAATAGAAAAATAAATCAAAAATTCGTGGCATTGGGCTTGGACATTCCTAATTGCATGAGGAACAAGTTAGGATGAAGAAAAAGTAGGCCCATTTGCAAAAGATTTGATTTTTTGAAGTATCTCTCTTTGTGCATTCTTTCAAAATTGCCCAACTTGTGGATGGTGTAACTTGCTCAATTTTCCACATTTTTGAGTGTTCTTGGACTTTTTGGAAAGCTCTAAGAGTCCTCTAAACAATGTCTTTGGTTTCATCTCAATTGGAGTTACCATGCTCAATATATCTTCAAATCAAAAAGTTGACTTTTTGTTGACTTTGAAAATGACCTATAATGTTTTGAGCTATACCTCTCAAATGAAGCATTTTTTGGATATTCTTGTGAGACATGAAGTTGTAGAGAATTGAATTTCCTTCAAAACAAGAGGTGGTGGAAAAATTTCTGAGAAAGTATGAGAAAGTTATGATCAGTCAAAGTTCAGTTGACTTTTCACCTAGAAACCCTAATTTAGAAAGTTTGACTTTTGGGCAAATCTTGAGTTTTCTTGATGAATCATGATCAACCCTTGATCAAATGATGAATGTAACTTCAAAATGAGGATGTTGACCAAAAATTATGAAGTTTGACTGTATGCTGACCACAGTTGACTTTTTGTCCAATACACCCGATTTTCAACCATCTGAGCAATTGCCTGAGGAAACTTGACTTGTGAGGCTTGAAACTTGACATGGAGCATCTTTGAAGCATATGAGAAGGCATAAAGACCATTGGAGATGTTGGAAATCCATCTTGACTTGAGAGATACCAAACCCTAGTTTGGGTTGATTGTCTAGGAGAGAGTTTGTCTGATCAACTCTTGAGGAATCCTTGAGTATGGATGTATGAAATCTCTTGAGTAGATGGAGGGAAAATTTTGGGGTATGACATTGGGCACCCACTGTTTCTTGTTTCTCTCAAACTGGGTAGTTTGATTTATATTGGGTTGATAATCCGACTTTGGATATCCATGTAACTTGTAGCAGAATAACTTTATACGACCGAATCGCCCACAGTCGTAACATCTCTAATGTCGGTGTCTTCTTTTGGAGTGTCCAATATTCCCTCTTCCATAATATTGAGACATTTGTTTCAACATTTAAGTTCTAGAATGAAATTTATTCATGTTCGAGTGGTGTCTCTTCTTGTTTGTTTCATTGTATCCTAGACCACTATCATCTTTTTCATCTATTCCAGTCATGAGTATGTTGTCTAATACATCTTATCCATTATTTAGCATTCTGACAGATTTGGTTAAATTTGTTAGATCAAACTTGATATGAATTACTTCATGTTCTAGCTTTGAAATGGTATTTAAGTCCTTCCTCTTTCATGCCTGTAGTTGAGCTATCATTTTCTTTTGATTCTCCAGTTCTTTACGCATTTCATCATTTCCTCCATCAGATTTGCAAATCCCAGTTAAGGCTGTGACTTCCTTGGATGAATTTTCTTCTACTTCACTTCCAGAGTCTTCATCAGACCATGTTATTGCTAGTCCTTTTGTTTTTCTCTTGAGATATGTAGGACATTCAGCTATGATGTGACCAGATCCTTCACAACATTGACACTTTGATTCTTTGTCATGGTTGACTTTGTTATCTGTTCTGGTTTTTCTGCCATAATCTCCTGACCTTCTAATGTCATGTGGGATGTTCTTGACATTTGGTCTTGAGTTATCTTCCATTCTTTTCAGTACCTTGTGGAGTTATCTTCCAAGAATTACACTGGTATTAGAGAGTCCTTCTTCAGTGTCCAGGTCAAATTCCTCGATTTCTTCAGTGTTGATCTTGAAGGCTATATTCTTAGGGTTTTTTCTAACCTCTCATTGATGCCCAGCTCAAAAGTTTAGAGAGAACCAATTAGTTCATCCACTTTCATGTTGTTGATTTCTTGAGCCTCTTCAATTGCTCTAACCTTCATGTCAAATATCTTAGGAAGAGATCTGAGGATCTTTTTTACCAAACTTCTCTTCTGGTATCTTTTCTCCCAAGGCACTGTAGGCGTTAGCAATCTCAAAGACATTCATATGAAACTCTTGAATGCTTTCTTATTCCTTCATCCTTAGATTTTCAAACTTATTAGTGAGTAATTGCAGTCTTGACATCTTAGCTTTGGAGGTTCCTTCATGGGAAGTTCTGAGAATTTCCCAAGCATCCTTAGCCACTTCACATGTATTAATTAATCGAAAGATGTTTTTGTCAAATCCACTGAATATAGAATTTAATGCCTTTGAATTTGCAAGGGCTATTCATCATCTTCCTTTGACCAATTTTCTTTAGGTTTCAGCTCACCAGTAGGTTGATTATCAACTCCAATAATCACAGGATGTGTCCATCCTTTCAGAATAGCCTTCCAAGCCCTATTGTCCAAGGACTTTATATAAGCTGCCATACGAGGCTTCCATAGATCATAGTTAGAGTCATCCATGATGGGTGGTCTATTCAAATATATTGCTTCCAAGAAATTAAAACTCCAAAGATATAGATGAAGACGTTTCACCAGCTTCTTTAATTGAAGCACACAATTAATAGCAAACCGACTTCCTAAAAGTTCTGCACTTTAGTTAGTTACACATGTCAGGACATCTGTTGTGACATCTGCTACTTTAGGAAACTTCAAGACATTTTTTAGAGAATGTTTTACTAAAATTGATGCCAATCAATAGAACCAACAAATAGGATGTTATTCGTATGAGCATTTAGTCTCAGATATCAACTCAGTAACTCCTGAAGTAAACGTCATCATTCCTCATTTCAATGTTCCCGAGCGTGTAAAGGTCACATACAACAAGCCAAGGGTTCATGTTTCTCGTTTGATCATTTGTCTACATGGACTTGTTCCTTATGACTCTAACAAAGCAGTTCCCCACCAATACAATGCAACAATGATAGAAAACGGGAAAGAAGTCCCCTACCTACTCTTTCATCCGTAGTTAACATCACCGAAGTAAGTCGAGTAACTAGGAGTAAGCGTGTGCATACCTTGTTGCCAGGAAAACAGGCTATCGCTCATGTGACTAGGCAAAGTATATACCCATTGTGAATCTTGTAGGAATTCTTGTTGGTAATTTAGGCATAAACATTCGTCCGTCCAATGAAACCAGTATCAATCCCGACTTTGATAAACTGATGCAAACTCCTTCCAAAATCTCAATAGTAGCCAACTTTGGTGGAATAGTAGCCAACATAATGGCTTGCAACAGTCTGTGCTTCTGTGATGAAAACTCCTTCCAAAATCTCTATACTTTCTTTGCTCTTAAATTCTGAAGCCCATCGAGAGGCCCTGATGAGAGTTTTGGATCAAGCCTTCGTAGATCACGATGTGACTATCGACCAATTTGGTGGAATAATAGCCAATATAATGGCTTGCAACAGTCTGTGCTTCTGTGATGAAGAACTCCCTAAAGAGGGTAGGGATCACAATTTTGCTATACATATCTCTATGAACTGCCAATATAACTCTTTGTCCAATGTGCTAGTGGGCACTGGTTCTTCCTTAAACGTAATACCGAAAACGACTCTCGCTCATTTATCTTACAAAGGAACACCTATGAAATTCAGTGGTGTGGTAGTCAAAGCTTTTGATGGATCAAGAAAATCTATTATTGGAGAAATCGACCTTCTGATGACAATTTGTCCACATACTTTTCAAGTCACCTTCCAAGTTATGGATGTTCAAGCTGCCTATAGCTGTTTTCTAGGTCGACCATGGATACATGAAGCCGGGGCAGTAACATTTACGCTCCACCAAAAATTGAAGTTTGTAATAAATGGAAAGTTGGTAACCATAAGTGGGGAACAACCAAGAAAAATAGATCATCTATTGCCTCTTACAAAGAAGCAGCACAGATAGTGAAAGATGGTACTACCGCTGATTGGGGACAAGTTGTGATTCTTGTCAACAATGAAACCAAAACGGGACTCGAATTTACACCAGTACTCTCAAAAACCACTAAGAAGGATGTAACTCTTCGTGTAATCAAAGAAGTGTTCCACAACAGAGGTTTCCTTAATCCTGTTCCTCAAGAGGTCAATGTCCTTATTGAATAACACACTGAATAAAATCTCTCTGGTTTTGAAGAATGGAAGTCTTATCTCAACGACTCTGGAAACATATCTTAGGAAGAACGGTATACACCGTTCTATCCTTCTTCAGAGAAATTTGAATGCATGTTCCAGCAAGGTGATAAAGAAGAAATTCCACTTATCCCACCTGAGGTCTGGGATACCTTGGGGCAGCCAAGTGGAAAATTTGACTTCATGGTAACATATACCGCCCTTGAAAGTTCAAGAATTTCAATTGAAGATATCCAACCAACTGGATGGGAAGATCCTCTTGAATATCTCAGTCAACCATAAGAGGCCTACATACCCTCTCAATCTCGTCATCCATTTGATATCACAACTGAAGATCTTCGCTTCAATACACATGCCAAGGTTGTTGAACCTGAATTTGTTTATTCCCAGATAAATGCAATTTTTGGAGACGATTGGGAAGATGGTCTTGAAAATGACTTGGAAAGTGTCTCTAACAACGAGTCTCTTCATCTAGAAGATTGGTAATTACTCCCCAAAATCCCAATGTACATGTCGCCTGAATACACATATGCCTCATTTTACACTCCTCAACCTGTCGAACAAGCAAAGGAAGATCGCCTCAG
The DNA here is from genome assembly GCA_021764765.1 of Vicia sativa. Taxonomy (NCBI): domain Eukaryota; kingdom Viridiplantae; phylum Streptophyta; class Magnoliopsida; order Fabales; family Fabaceae; genus Vicia; species Vicia sativa. Next base: position 169,905,882 of record CM038792.1, on the reverse strand, counting down.
CACTCCAAAGGACAAGGTTAACAAACCAGAGTCTTCAAATCCTGCTCGACCTGTTGTACCCTAAAATTCACCCTCTTATTTTTTGTATTTCTGGCTTATAATTTGATTGCATAAACATACATGTAGGTGCATGCATATCATTGATCATGGGGTTACTAGGTTCAAAACATCCCAAGTACGAAAGAAACGGCGTGTCTCAGCTATCTCAGATCATTTTGAGCCAAAATTCAATGCTTCTCAATTCGTACGACTATTTGCAAGATTTTTTGGTTAGGAAGCTATTTTAGCTTGGTTCCACAATCTATGGAATCATATCAATATGTCCTACAGATTATCTGTTCAGGTTGGAGGTCATTTCGTCAAGAAAACTGAATTTATTCGCTTATTTCTCAATAAAATGGATTTTGGGTTTTCAGTGCGTTTCGGGCACTCCAGAGAGTGTATCTCACAGCTCGTCAGGTTTTTTCTTATGAATTTTGACTGGCATGTCCCTCTCATTTTTATCTACAATTTTTGTTCGAAAGCCGAAAGCAAGTTATGTGAGGAAGGTCCCCGAAAAATTCAATTTCTCAAGAGGATTAAATTGAATTTTAGTGCTGAACCGTGTGTTCTGCCCACTAAAAAGTTCATATCTCTTAGCTGGAAACTCGACAATGAGCGGGACAAATTTCTAAAATTCCGTGTCGAACCCTTCTACAACTTTAATTTACAACTCGGGAGCTAATTCCTCACCGTTTAAGACCAGTCTTTTATTCTTCGGACACAATTTTGAGGTGAACCAAGCAATTTTCATCTGGTACGCGAACTTCAAAAAATCATATCTCGCTTGTTTTTTATCGAAACGAGATGGGACCGGTTCCAAAAGTTCAAAATTTTTGTTAGATTCAGTTGTCTCATAAACACTCACTTGCAAAGTTTGATCAGAAGATCCTTGTTCGAGGCATTTTCTCCGAAAAGCGCATTGAGAATTCTGCATGCGTCAGATGCCCGAAAATTGTGTTGAAACTTCAAAACTTCATATCATATTGAACATTCATCTGATTGCATTGAAATTTTGATTCAAGCAAGTAAAATCGCGTTCCGGACATTTTTTGTTTACATTCCAATTTCAAATTCCACACGGATTTGGCTGTTTTGGACTGTGTACGAAAATTATTTTGATAATCGCGATTTGGATTTAATTGTGGATCCAAGGCACTCCAAAGCCAATTTTTCACACTAGAAATATATTTTACCACTAAAAAAATTGGTAGAGGGAATCATTTGTTAAATTTGACCCAAGAAATCTCACTTTTCTCTCTCAATTCTCTCTCAACTCAAAGTTGCACAACCACCTCAAACAACCAACAACCACCACCGGAATTCCAAAACCACCGCGCCGGAAAACTTTTTCGTATTTGTTTCTTCTTCTCTCCTTCTCCGGCACAGCCCCATACTCTTCTATTCCCTTTCAATTCTCAAGGATCAAATCAAGCTTTTCATCAATCAAGAACATTGAAGAGCGTTTATGGTGTCGAGGTGAAGAGTTGAAGTTTTCCTCTTCATCAATTCTCCAAGGATTCAAGATTCTCCTCTCTTATTATCACCAATTCAAATTTGATTTGGTATTTTCTTGGAGAATTACAAGATTTTCCTCATCAATTTTAACTCAAAGCTTCAAGTACAAGTAAGTGCTTATTTACTTAAGTGCTTATTTCAATCGATTTTTCAATTGTTGAATTTCTTGAAATTGAATATTGAGATTGCTTGCAAATTCCGTGTAGATTCCGATTATAGCATTTGTTTTGTCGAATTCATGGATGTTGATCCGTTTTTGGAGCCTTAAAGGTGTCGGTGTGAAACTTTCTACACACTACACACACCTACACTTGTGTTGTGACTTTACATTGTATTTAGGTACTTGATATGAGCATTGTGGATCATAAATTATATGATCATGCATCAAGTAATATGTAAATTCTTTGACATGCATTGAATCATTAATTTGAGGCTTATTTCGTGCATTGAAAAGTAGGAACTAACACCTAGTTTTTAGGTACACTTGTGCTACACCTACACATTGCACACAACTCACACACACACACTTGAATTCATACATTATGACATAAGTTGAATCTTTTCATATCCATACATTTGAATGTAGGATAGTTGAATTAATTTGATATGGTGTTGTTCGACTTTTATTGCATAAAAATATGTTGAAAGTTCACTTTTCACAACACTTTACCACTTTGCACATCTAATTTCTTTCAACATTCTTACATGTTTGCATAGCATATAGGTGTTATTTGCATTGACTATGTATCACTTGCACATGATATCACATACACTTGCATTTTGATTCATCTAAATACCACAAAAATATATTGGAAATAAGTTTGTTTGAGTTTGGTGAAAAATAACATGACACTTGAAAATTCATAAAGTTGGACATAATATTTGTTTTGGCTCTAACTTTTGATCCGTAATGAGTTTTTTTCGACTTTTCTTAATGTAAATCATGTTTATCGAGCATCCAAAGCTCTCCACGCGAACAGTTTCTTGATTTGGACATGTTTCGGTCAAATCTGGGAGCTGCTGACTTTTAGGCGAAAAATATATCTTTGAACAAGATTTGACTGAACCGTCCGCATTTTTGAGACCGTACGCGTGTGCATAGCTTCCGATATTTTTGATAAATAATTTTGATTGTTTTCTTTACCTTATGCCTTGTGTTTTAGTTCACTTTTCATATTTATCCATAATGGTGTTTTTTGACTCGAAAAGTGTCGGAGCGAACCTTTTTTGTACACTACACACACATACATTTATGGTGTTGATTTTTTTTATCATATAATGTCTAATACTTGTTCTAAAACTCAACTAACCTCTTGACTAATATGTGGGCATGTTTAGGTAGTTGGCGCTTTGATTTAGAACCCTTAATTGAGTCATATAATTAAGATCCCATGGTAGCTAACCGTTAGAGCGACGATTGATCGTTTTGGCTTCATTTTGTGCACGAATATGTTTTAAGCATAATTTTTCTTGTGCATTTCATTTGAGATCATTTATCATGAGTTAGCTACTGACTTGTATGATTTTATATCTATTTGAATTCAATAGTTTCTTAATTCTCAAGTTTTGATTAACTTGTAATGTTTAGAAGCATGTTTTTCCTTTGTCGTTTGAATTGACTAATCTTAGGAGTATAATGACATGTGTTTCTTAGAAACTTTAGGATTTTTTTATACCATTTAATTGTAGTTAAATGTATATCTTATCTTAGGATTGTAAATAGAATTTCAAAGCTAACCTTTGATAGTTCGATTCTTAGGAACTAGTTTGTTAATTGTATAGTTTTTCTAGCTTCCTTTCGCATGTTTAAGCTGTGGTTTTTTCCTCCATTTGTTTAAATGTTTAGGAAAGCTTTAGAACATGTAGTTGCTGCCCTCTATTAGGAATTTATCTCTCATGCTTTGTTTTCTTTGTAAATAATGCATTTTAAGTCATGTTAGTGTAGATTATTGATTTCTAACTACTCTAGGTCTCTAACTATGTTTAACATTGCATTTGAGGATTATTGTGATGAACTTAGCTCAATTTTGATATCATTCATGAGTTGTTTTTCATTATGTGCGCGTTGCTGCCCGATTTTCCATTCTTATGTTGCTATACACATTAACAATCTATTTCTTCACCTTTGGATCATATTTTGACTTGTGATATGGATATGTAACTATATTCTCGCTTCCTTGTTATTTTTGACATGTTTGTTGACTTGTGCAAGGTACATTGAGGATGTTTTGGTTAGGTACCTAATTGTGGTACACTAACATACCACTTTTCCCGTGGTTCTGTTTGCGTTCTAAACGAATTGTGATTTGTGATTTCTCATATTACGAGAAACACATATTCTATTGCTTTGTCTGGATTGTAATTTCTTGCAGGTTCATTAGATATACGTCGAATGTGTATAGACACACATTCTTGACCGTGCATATCGATGCACATCCTTTGTCTGTATTATCTGGATAGTTTCTTGCAGGTTTATTGGATATACGTCGAATGTGTATAAACACACATTCTTGACCGTGTATATCGATGCACATCCTTTATCTGTATTGTCTGGATTACGATCTTGTACAGGTGTATTTGCTTGGGATGTGCATGACACACATTCCGATTATGCTTTTTGTGCCTTCGTACACTTCTCACCGGATTTCTTTATTGCGTGCCAGCAGTACTTCAAGTTTTCCGGAGTATTTTTTTAGCTCGCAGTGCTCTTCAGATCATTATCCGTTTGGTATTTATTTTACTTTGTTTACCGCATTCTTTTACCGCTTTTCTAGAGAGCATGAGAAGTAGGGTTTTGCCACTTTCCTTGCCATGAGAAGTAGGAATAGAGTTGTATGAAGGGGCTTTTGTAGTTGGAGCATGTTCAGGAACCCCTCTGGTTTATTTAAAGACCCGTTTAGGGCGCTTCTGTTTGCTAATTGTGTTTGGTTTGTTTAAAATCCTCCATCTGCATAGGGAGGTAATTCTCAGTAAGTGTTTATATTTGTGCTTGCACAGGTCAAGAGTGGTTAGGACACCCGACGTGGTACTGTTCGCGTTAAAAAGTGACGCGCGTGGGAATCGAATCTGAATTCCCATTCTCTAGCTCGAAACGATTTACTCTTTTGATTTGTTTATAAAGATGCCCGCGAGCATCAAGCTTTATTATTTCCAACAAAAGAAAAATGATTATGAAAAAGGGGAAAGCTGCAATACCCTCAATTGATATGATATGCATTTCGACTAGCGCTAACTAGACGCAACGCATTGGGGAGATTCCGGGCAAGGGGGTTTGTTATATAAAGGGAATAGATGGAGCACCCTAAATATATATGGTTATCTATAGCTTTATATATGAATATGTTTGATATGTTTGTGTGTTTTAATTGCTATTTCTATGATTGGGAAAGTTTCTCCTTTGGATTTTAAGAAGGTTAGATTATGTGGGATCCTAGGTTTTGTTATTATTGTGCTCGCAAAGATCATTGGGATCTTCTGCATACATATCCCTTAATGGGAATCAGAGCATTTGTAGCTCGGATCTAAGGGAGCTATGGTTCGTTTGGTTTGAGGGAGAAAGAAGTTTGCTCGCCAAGGATGAGACCTTGTGCCTACGTATTCTCAAAAGGATGTTGAGAAAGTCAGAGCAATCGTAGTTCCCACTTATGCTAGTGGAAGCAACGGGATGTTATTAAGAGACAAAGACAAATGTCATCTTAATGAAAAATGTATCTAATCTATTTCATCACATACATTTTGAAATGATTGATTGATTTAAATCTTTCATCGTAAGTTATAGGTGTTTTGCTTGAGTGCAAGCGTTACCACTTACGAGTTAAAAAAGATGTTTGAAAGATGATTGAATCTTTTAATTGTAAGCATTGGGTGTTTTGCTTGAGTGTACAAGCGTTACCACTTACGATTAAGAGATGTTTTTGTTTGAAAAGAGTTTGAAAAGTTTTTGATTGTATGTGATGTGATAGATGAGATACTTCTTCCATAGAGATGATAGATGTCTAAATCTCTAGGAGAAATTGATTAGATTAGGGAGATGCTTTTAAGAAGCCCATGGGTCCTTGTATTGTAAGCCCAAGAGAAGGCATTCCGAGGGTCATCGAGGGTCCTTGTATGAAGCTCAAGAGGAAGCTACAGGGTATGGCTGGCTTTGGCTTTAAGAGTGGTTTCACCGGGAAACCATCCTCTTAGGATTTGAGAGTGATTTCACCGGGAAATCATACTCTCAGGGTTCTATCCTAGCACACGGGTGATTCTTTGTATTGGAAGCCCAATAGGAGGCTGTTAAGAGATTTCCTGGTCTCTTTCTTGTTTGATGCCCAAGAGAAAGGCTAAACTCAATGAGGAGTTCTTTTGAACGAAGCCCAAGAGGAGGCTGACTCAACAGGGGAGTGTTGTCTTATATGAAGCCTAAGCGGAGGCTAAACTCAGATGAATGAGTTTTCTTATATGAAGCCTAAGAGGAGGCTAACTCAGATGAATGAGTTATCTTGTACAAAGCCCAAGAGGAGGCTAATACTCTGCGGGGAACTTAATTGTTAGACTAGTTGTTATGTTATAACTAGACAGTTATATAAACAAGTGTATGAAGTTTATTCACAGGAGTTTATGAAGGAAATATAAACAAATGTGTAATGTTTATTTACAAGAGTTTATGAAGGAAATATGAATAAGTGTGTGTGAAACGAACGTTCGAAACAAGCGTAACTTGATTACTTACAAGTTTGAATGTGTACAAGGAAATAAATATGTACACGAATGGGTATTTATGTACGAGGAAATATGTATGTCCATAGGAGGGTTGTGACTTACACCGTGAGGGAGGCCCATTGGTTTTAAAAGCAGTTTCACCGGGAATAATGCTCCTCTCAATACCAATGGAAATGGTGTATAAACAAGCGAAATGAAAACAAACGGACGAAGTTTGTCTATACTTGAATATTTACAAAAGACGTCTGTATTATGTACAAGGAAAATTAATATGTACATAAAAGAATTGGATATGTACAAGGAAATAGTTATGTACATAAAAATAATTGGGACTTACACCGTGAGGGAGGCCCATGATCGGTTAGGAAATTCGAGGAAAAACGAGTTTGGTTTTATCTTCAAATCGGATCGATCATGGAAAAAAGGTGTGTAAATCTGATGAAAAGTTTTGAAAAGGTCTTGAAAATGTTTTTGAAAGATGAAATATATCCACAAGAAGTTTGAAAAAGTTTTGAGTTTCAAAAGTTTGAAAGAAACATCTTTGAAAAGTACTTGAAAAGTACTTAAAACGTCTCGTTTTCGGCTCGATGAAAATATAATCAAAAGAGAATATTTTTGGATTTTTTTGACATCATCATAAAATAGATACATTAAATGACAATTGTGCAAAAAATCACCTCAAAATGAGAAGTTTTGATTGGGTTTTGAAAGTGTTAAAGTTTGAAAAAAAATGTGAAGGAAAACAAATTTTTTTGACAAAATGGTCCCAAGGGGATTCGACCCCAGGAGCATTGGGCAAGGCAAGGCAAGAGACTTAAGAGTGAGCTGGAAACCGCTAGGGCGGCAATACATCCGTTCATTTATGTCATTCCATGTTATTATATTATAAACTTATTATTTGAATTTCTGGAAAACAAAAATGCGCGCGAATTATTCTTCTTCTTCATCCAATCTTCATTCAATCATGGATTCTTCGTTTCTTGATGAAATTGGATGATGTAAACATCAAACTTGCACGAAATTTAACCAGGAACATGATGGTGGTGGTAAATTTCATTTATTTTTAGTTTTTTAGATGATTAAATTTTCCAGAAACACGAAGAACCCTAATTCCTAAAAATCAATATGAAATCGTGTATGATCATGGAATCAAGCAATTGATTGAGGGTTAAGGATCAGTGAAGGTGCAGAAACAAAATGGCCAAGCCATTTTTGAACTGGAAGTTAGAAATCATAAAGTTCAAAGTTCAAGTTCTGACCTCTTGAAGCTGAGATCGGATTCTTTGAAAGAGTGTTTCCAGAAGTGTTATGATGATTGCTACAGCATCACTGAACCTTATGGAAGGTGTTTGATCACTATGCTTGCTTTGAGATGGTCTGAAACTCTCTACCCAAGTCCAACTGCATATGCTTGAACTGAACTTCGAATTCGTGGTTGGAGGTGTTACAGGTCAAGGATGATGATTTGTATCACTCATATGAGATGTATAGATGATGTTTGAATGATAAAATCACAACTTGCTCGAACAAATTAACAGTTTGAAAGTTAAGGCAAGTTTTTACAAGTTTGAAAGTTTGAACAATGATTCTGGTTTTTAGTTGTTCTTGAGTTGATTTTAAGGTTTAGACAAGTTCTATTTTGATTTTAGAACATGTTAGACACCAAATTTCTCTCAGTTTTTCACAAGATTTGAAAAATGCAAAAATCCTCACTTTTGAACTATGAAACTTGAATTTCAAGAAAGAAGAGTGAAAGCTTGTTTTGCATAGCTTTGGTGTGGTTTGAATTTGAGGAAATGACCTCTATTTATAGGACAAGGAAACTGAATGATTTGGCAAAAATATCATTGAAGGAAACTTGCAACTTGGTTAAGAGGTCATAATGGAATCTTTTGCATTTAATGCAAAAGTTACTTTCTTTAACCATGGTTAAGTTTCCTTCTTTGATCCAATCCTATCTTCAATCATTCAAGCTGATATTTATCAGTTACTAGCTGCCTCTAAGTGATGACAAGGCATCTAGAAGGAGAAAATGCAAAAAATGACTTATAATTTTGAAGCATGTACTTGAAATTCCATGGTTTTGGAGCTCTATATTTCAAAATCAAAAGTATAGCTAGACAAAATGGTTTTTCAAGTTCTTGGACATTTTGGAAAGCTTGTAACAAGGGCTACAACTTTCATGTTTTGAGTTTTTTCTAATTCCAAATGGAACTATGTGAAAAATTGCCATGAAAGTAGGAAAAAACATGAAATTTCTAACACTTAGTCAAAGTTTGACTTTTTAGTGCAGATGAAATTTCATCAGATGATCCAGAAATTGACTGATGAAAAATGTGAACTTCTGTGATGTTTTGGATCAAGAAATTAGGTCAAGATGTTGAATTGAAGATATGAAGATCAATCTCCAAGCAAAAAAGTCATTCATTGATCAAAAAGTCAGTGATTCCCTATCCTCGATGAAAACCCTAATTGGTCGATCCTTGATAGATCATGAGAAAAAGTTGGGAATCTGAAGATCAACTGCTGATGATTGATTAAGATAGATCAATTGAGGTGAGTGGAAACTCAAACCCTAATTGATTACCTCTTGAATAGAGGAAATTTTGATGAAACCCTAATTTTGACTTGTATAAGACAGTATATGTTGACTCACACAACCTTGTTGATATCCAAGATGGATTCGATTAAGTACATATTTGAGAAGCCAGCTTTGACATTCTGGATCGCCAGGTGGCAAATGATCTTAACAGAGTATGACATCCAATATACTACTCAAAAAGCTATCAAGAGTAGTGTGTTGGCAGATTATGTTGCTCACCGGCCTGTGGATGATTATCAACCAATAACGTTTTAATTTCCTGATGAGGATATCATGTACATTCGAGAATGTCACATACCTGGTCCAGATGAGGGACCCAAGCTAGGATCCAAGTGGTCTTTAATTTTTGACGGAGCCTCCAATGCGTTGGGAAATGTTGTTAGTGCGGTAATTACCACTCCGGACGGTCATCATATCCCGTCACAACTCGAATTTGCTTTGATTGCACCAATAACATGGTTGAATATGAGGCTTGCATCTTTGGTATCGAGGCAGCGTTTGACATGACAATTAAGCATCTAAAAGTGTATGGAGACTCTGCACTTGTGATTTTCCAAATTAACGGTGATTAGGAGACTCGTCACCCAAATTTGATTCCTTACCGTGAACATGTGATAAAATTGATTCCTTACTTCGAGGAAATCACTTTCGACCACATCTCGCGAGAAGAGAAGAATCTGGCTGATAATTTGGCCACCTTAGCATCTATGTTTAAATTCAAATGGGCTAATGAAGCGCCTTTGGTAACCATTCAAAGATTGGATGAGCCAGCCTTTTGTTTTGAGATTGAAGTAGAGAAAGATGGCAATCCTTGGTTTTATGATGTCAAGTGATATCTTGAAACTCAAGAATATCCAGAGGAACCTTCTGTGACAGATAAGAAGTTCTTGAGAAGATTCTCGGCGAAGTTCTTTCTCAACAACTGTGTGTTATACCGTAGACATCATGACGGGCTTTTGCTCAGATGTGTTGGTAAAGATGAAGCTACAAAGATCATCGAAGAGATGCACGAGGGCTCATTCAGAACTCATTCTAGTGAGCACACCATGGCTAAAAAGATCTTGAGACCTGGGTATTACTAGTCAACCATGGAGGTCGATTATTTTAATCATGCTCGAGTTTGTTATAAATGCCAAGTATATGCCGACAAGGTGCATGTGCCACCATCACCTTGTTTACTGTGATTTCTAGTAAACAACCGCTAGTCTTCCAATTTTTACTAATTACTATTGGTTACTTGCAGGATCGACTAGATTGATCCTAGGACACATGTGTCATAATAGATTCTTATGTTTAAATCCATGGTCTCAATTGATTCTTTAAGTAATTTCTCTAAAATTGACTATGGAAATATACTGACTGTGTAAAGAAAGACTTCGAATTTAAACTTGAATACTGATAATTGAATGTAAGGATAAAGATTCTTTAGAAAGTAAAAGTTTCTGGAATATAAAATGCTTTGAACGAAAAGATAAAAGCAAGAGTGTAGTTTCTGAAGAAATAAATGTGTTTAAAGGCAAATAAAACAAAGACATGGAAGGGAATCGAAAGGCTTTAAGAATAAAAGTGCAGTAAACTGGAAATGAATGTAAACAAACTTGTATTTAAATTGTAAAAGATCATGATGTTCATAACATACATGATATCTCCTTGACTCGTTTCCCTTCAGTTACGGTAGTTTGAGTGTTTGAGAATTTTAAGTACATGAAACGAACACCCCAAATCTAACATAGAAACACCTATTTATAGTGCACTGACCCTAACGGTCTTACTTTAGCATTGCGCCACGTTTAGAGCATGCAAACCTCCTTCGTTCACTGATTTCCATGCGTCCTTCAAAATGGCACTCTTATTCAAAATTCAAATCCTCAGTCTTATTTGAAATTCAAATTCTATAATCACTTGAATTTCGATTTAATCCTCTGTTTGGACCGTTCCAATGCTGGCATATTTACCAAAGGAATTTCCTCATATTTTAAACATTAAGGATTTCTAATCGAAATATCACCTATCACTGGCAATCGAAGAATCCTTTTTTTCATAACAAAAAGGTCTTATATTTATCCACCAATAATTAATATTGACTTCTTTTTCATGTGGATGTGAAATATTTTATTCACTTCTGCCAATTTACCTATTCGAAATTGCCAGCTAACAAATTGCCCCTCAAGAACATTTATTTCGATGGATATAAAGAAATATTTGTTCTTGAATGTCCCATGCAATTTCGATACACTAATGATGATCTCACTTTATATGACGTCAGAGTAGGTATCCAACTTTCTGCAAATGTCTAATCAGCACACCTAAACGTGCTATCATAGCAGTTTAATGCTAATAATTAGTAACAACACATCACTTCCCAAGTGACAACACGTCATTTCCTAGGAAGTTGAAAAATTCACCCTTTTCTTCTTTCAATGAAATAGTTACACGTGCCCCACTTTCTCCCAAAGGTCAAAAAACTTGCCTAACCGTTGGAGAAGCTATAAAAACACTTCATCTTCTTCATTCTGAACTTTTCCAAAACCCTCTCAGTTTTCAAACAACTCAGATTTTACACTCTCAGTTTTTAAACAAACCAGATTCTCACTATCAGAAAAACTTTTCATCTTCAACTATGTCTTCTTCAACAATGCTAGCCTCCATCTCCAAGAAATCTGGGAAGTCCAAACAAATCGCTGATTCCACCATTAAACCGGCGAGCAAAATCATCAATCTGGACAACCAAGAGTTTATTTCAACTCCTAAACTTACCCCAGAGCAGAAAGCTATCTACGCTTCCCAGGTAATCATTCCTACTACTGTCTCTGATAAAACCCTAGGGGTCATGGGTCCTTTGATATCTACAGAGCGTCTAGAGAAAACCAAGGGATTCTTTCCCGCTTATTTTCAAACAAAACCCATCATTAACAAATCTGTACCGTCAACACCTAAAGACAATGAATCTGCTGTTAAATTACCCAGAACCCTAGAAGAAACTAGTGAGGTATAAAAACAACACTTAAAAGAGATCCCTTTAACATGGATTACGTTACTGTAAACTTCAAACCCTTTCGTTCATGCCCCACATCTGATCAGTTGTATCAAGATTGGCTTACCAAGATTGAGAACAAAAAATCCCAGGAATGGGAAAACCTAGGTATCCTTAACCTGATTCGAATGTCGAAATTAGGTTTTAGCTATAGCCACCCTTTCCTATTAGCCTATTTGTACTTCTGGGATAGTACCTATAATACTTTCCATCTCCCTTGTGGGATGTTGACGCCTACTTTCTTTGATATAGCTATTCTTGGGCTCTCCCTATTGGAGACTTTCGACCCTAATGAGGATCGAGAAAACCTCATCGATTTCGATGTCAAACATGCCGATTTTCAAAATACATTGCCTTACCACTCGGTAGAAGAGGAAGTGTCCGAAATCGAACATATAGCATTTTGGCGCTATGGTTGTCAAAATCGTTTTCGCGATGAAATCACTACAAGTGGCAAGCAGATTCATCACCTTGGCGAATCAACTACATCACGGTCGAAGAGTCTACATCAGCGAATTGCTGCTGTCCAGCTTGTATGAGAGCATATGTGTTGTTGTATTGGCGAAAACCTATAAAGGGCACCTTCTTCTTCTTTGGGCCTTTTGGTTATTGCAACTCGGTGACGCCACTTTCGAACCGTCTCTATCAACTTGGGATAATTAATGAAGAACACCTGATGTTGCGGTCGCGACATCGAGGAACTAGATTGCTGAAGCTAACTCCCAATGATGAAAGAGAGAACTTCAAAACAAGCTTTGTCCATTATATGATGATTTTTTCAAAGAGGCACCAGTTTGACTCTTCGATGGCCCCTTTTGCCATTCGAAATTATGGACCATCTTGGTTCACCATGCCTTTGGAGCAGGCTATTTTGGAAAAAACTATAAGGGACATCTGGAGTGCCTTTCTAACCCCCAGGCTAATCACTTCAAGAATTACCCCTGTTAGAAGTCAGGCACATATCCTTGCTTATCAGCCCAATTTTGTGGCTCGACAGTTTGGTTTATGTCAAATTCTACCTGAACCTCTTTTCGACAGAAAAAGAGAAATATGCTTAGCAGGGTGCCTTACCCTTTCAAGGAGATCGAAGTTAGACAAAAACAACATGAGGATTTTATTGATTTTACATTAGTTTACTTTACTCCCTCTTTCTACAAAACGAAAGATTTTTACACTTGGTGGACGAACTATTATTCAAATAATATGTTTGGCACCATCGAAATCTAACAACAATTGACAACAACTTTTTCCCTTGTGCAGGAAAACGTCAAAAAAGGTAGACTCACTCACGTCAAGGAAATTCGAGCTTTTCAAAAATACTTTGAAATTGTATATAATCCTATGGATATACATCGAACTGTTTGTGATGCAGCAAAAACTTTGAAAGAAAAATTTGAAAAATAACTTTCAAAGATTCGATGTCCTCCTTATGTAAAACCTGAAGATAGGTATTGGTGGGCTTTTAAACATCAACCACCTAAATTTCCAAACTTACCTACTTCAGAGCTGGCTTTGGCCTTTTTTCCCCCATACCATGTGTGGTTGTATTTTAGGGAGATTTTTCGCAACTGCCAAAATGATGCCAAAAAACCTGCCCAGAGGGTAACGTGGGCAAAACATGATTTATACAATTTCAGAGGGCACCTTCGCTACGACTTGTCAGCCATGTCTGTTAAATCTCGAGAAGGCGAAGGTGCGAAATTGAAGAAAAATTGAAGTTTCTTTATATATTTTTATGTTGTTTTATCTGAATTGTTTCACAATTCTTTTCAGCTATTGATCTAAAGTCCTTGAAGAAAGAAAAGGTTGTACCTAAAGTAGGTTCAACTTCAACTTCGAAGGCAACAACTACCAACACCGAAAACCCTCCTGCTGAACTAGATGAAACTTTGAAGAAGAAGAAGAAGAAAAATGTAATGCTTCACTTACTTCTTTATTATTGTCAAAACTACTTTAAATTAACTAATCATCTTCTTCATATTCTAGGCAAGTGGCTTGCCCCCCAAGTCTCCCAAAAAAAAAAGCATGATGAAGCTCAACCAGAAGATGAAACGGAGAAGGACGAAAATGTTTCGCCTCTCAAGAGAAAGAAGAAGAAGAAGACCACACAATCTGGTGGAGCTTCTCAAACTATCAATCCTATTAGCAGTGACATTCCTGCAACTGCTCCCGCGTCAAAATCCAAATCTAAATGCCCTTCGAAATCTCCATCTTCGAAGGATGTAGTTCGAGCATATTGGCGATACTTGCAACTTGATGGGCGGAAGGTAAATTTTACTTGATGCTTTTCCTTGATAATTTACATAACATTCTTGTATGCTAACTCACGATTTTTGATGCAGTACTCATACGCTCTGTTAATCCTCTAACATCCAAAATCAAAATCCTGACTTCTCCTCGGCCGAAGGCTCCAACGAGAATGTTTTGAATAAAGGTTCATCTCACTACCCACATGGGCTAGCCTTAGATCAACAAGCAACTTCGCCTCCATTGGCTGAAGTCTTAGATCGACAGGCAACCTCTCCCCCATTAGCAAAGGACCTTGAGGCTGATGAACCAAACACAGGAATCGAAATTCATCATCAACATCGATGACTCTTCCCCAAAAAGGTACATTTATTTGATCAATCGGAAGAAGCGACACAAATACTGTGAGCCATTACTTTGCAGATGGCGCTGAAGATGAGGGGATGCAAGAAGATGAAAATGAGGAGGTGCAAGTAGAAGCTGAGGATGATGGAATGCGGTTAGAAGTAGAAATTCCTGTTCCTATTGGAGCTGTTTTTACCAAACCAGCCCCTCCAGTCTTATCTGAAGAACAAAAAGAGGAGATGAAGAGAAACAATCCCCTAAAGTACCTCAAATTGATGTTAGCCCAACGGGGTCCTTCTTCGAACAAAACTCAATTTGGAGATTCAAGCCAATCGAAAGAGGATGTCCCTCTCACTTCTCTTGACCAACTTCTTCAAGAAGTTAATAAGACTATCCTTCAGGCTGATCTCTTCACCATCTTACAAGATAATCCTGGGGCCTATTTTTTGATGAAGAATTTGTTGTCGCAAATAGACCTCAGTATTTGCCCATCTGACGTGGCTGAGACTATTTATGATCTGCAACTCTTGCTTGATGAAGTCAACATTGCATATATCAGGACACATGGTATCGAAGCTAAAATTCGAACCAAGCAAGAAGCTCTATCCGAAGCGTATGGCCAGACTTCAAAGATTACTGAACAAGCAGAAGCTTTAGAGCTTGCAAAAAACCAAGCCAAAAATAGGCATGATATTCTGGATCGATCTATCTTGTTTTGGGAATCTCAGATCGAAGAGCTCAAACAGAAGATTGAGGATGCAAAAAATGAGCAAACAACTTTAAAAACAACTTTGAAGTCTGTTGATGATCAAGGGCTTGCAGATCTAGTCACCCAAAGTCTTAAACAAATGGAGGTGGCTGAAGGGATAGACCAAGAGATTAAAGAGCTCGAAGGCATCAGAAATGCGAATCAATGTAGAATCAACTTATGTAAAAACAAACTCGCTAGGTTGAGACGCGACGCTCTTTTTACTTCTTGGAAATGTTAAAGATTCTTTTTATGTATTCCGGTAATTCGAACATGACTGTTTTTGGTATTTATGTAATACTCTCTCTTGGCTCTATTTATCTTAGTATCTTAATTATTCTGAAGTAATTCAAATCTCTTGCAAGTATGGTTTATACCTTTTTAAGTATTTCCCATTTACTTTTAAGATTCTTCTATCTTCTGCTAATTCCTCTATTTCATAAGCATTATTCGAAAATGTTCTCAAAACACGAAAAGGTCCCTCCCAATGGGGTGACCATTTACCTAAGAATCTGTTCTTTTTATCCATAGGTAAAATGACTTTCCATACCAGATCGTTAGTTGAGAATACCTTGTTTTTAACTCTTTTATTATATTCTCTAGCTACTCTCTCTTTCTGTCTTCTCATAACTTCCAACGCATGTAACCTATCTTCATCTACATCTACTAACTCATTCATCATCATTTCCCAATATTGGTCAACTGGTATTTCGTTTTGTCTTTTGATTCTGACTGATTGTAGATGTATTTCAACTGGTAACACCGCGTCATGTCCAAATGTTAGTCGAAATGGAGTAGTATTCGTTGCCTCTTTAGGAGATGTTCGACACGCCCATAGAGCTTGGTCCAGGGTTTTATGCCAATTTTTTGGTTTTCGACCTACATGCTTCTTTATCAAACCTATTATGACTTTGTTGGCTGCTTCTACTTGACCATTTGCTTGGGTATAATAAGGCGTTGATGTAAGCAACTTAAATCCCATTTCTTGTGTGAAATCTTGCATTTTTCGTCCTGTGAAAACTGAACCTTGATCTGTTGTGATACTTTCTGGTATCCCAAACCTGTAAACTATTTGCTTCTGGATAAATTCTATAATAGCTTCTTGGTCCACATTCACTAAAGGAATTGCTTCGACCCATTTTGTGAAATAGTCTATTCCCACAAGAATATATTTATGTCCTTTAGATGATGTTGGTCGAATTTCACCAATTAAATCTAATGCCCATCCTCTAAAAGGCCAAGGCTTAACAATCGAATGTAATTCGCTTGCTGGAGCATGTTGAATACCAGCATGAATTTGGCATTCTTCACAACCTTTGGCAAATTCTATGCAGTCTTTGAGCATAGTGGGCCAATACATTCCATATCTGAACAAAAGCCACTTCATTTTGTGATCTGCCTAATGTGTCCCACATGCCCCACTGTGCACACTGGACAAGGCTAGATATGCTTCGTTTTCCCCTAAACATTTGAGTAATAGTCCCTCTGGGGTTTTCTTAAACAATTCATTTCCTATTAACACATAAGATAATGCTCTGTATTTGACTTTTCTCTCTGTATTCACTGAAGGATCTCTCAAATAATTTACTATGGGATTCCGCGAATCCGTGTCTGCTAGAGCATCTATGCTTAATACCTCGAATTCTTCCTGGCCTGCATAACCCAATTTCGAATTCTCTAAATCTAATGGTGATAACTTAGTAGCCATTATTCTGCCTCTTGTTTCTACGAGGTATTGGAGTTTTTCTTTTGATATCCTATATCCTGAAGCTATTTGAGCCAAGTCATTTGCTTCCTGATTATCAACTCTAGGAATATGTTTTAAATCCACATATTCAAATTTCTTGATTAATCTATTAGCAATAACAAAATACATGATCAAATTTTCTTTGATACACTTGTATTCTTTAGTTATTTGTTTAATGACTAACTCTGAGTCTCCTCTAATTTCGACTCTGGTTGCCCCCAATTCCAACAAAGCTTCAAGTCCAGCAATCAATGCTTCATACTCAGCTTCATTGTTCGAACAAAGAGGGCCTTCCAACTTGTACTTGAACTTTGTTGGAATTCCTTCAGGCGAAATAATACATACTCCAACACCACTTCCATTTTGATGTGTTGATCCATCGAAATATAATTTCCATGGCTGGATCTCAACATAATCTAATGCGAAGTCCTCATTCACGGAGTGGTCAATAATGAAGTGCAAACAACTGTCCTTTCACCTTTGTAAAGGCTTGAAGGCCAAATTATATTCGATGGCGCTAAAGCCCACTTACCAATCTGCTGTGCATGATTGGTTTCGACAACATGTGTTTAATATCATCAAAGTGAGATGAAACATAGACATCATGAGTTTAATATAATACTTGAGTTTTGTACAAGAGAAATATAGGCAAAGACATAGTTTTTCTATAATATTGTACCTAGTCTACCTTTATTTAAGACCCTACTAATATAATAGATGGCTCTTTCGGCGCCATCTTCTTTTTGAGCCAACATACTACCTATAGTTACATTAGAGAGATATCTGATCGCATTGGCCTATCTTTAGAAGGGGTGCTAGGATGCGAGGGTGCATCAGTGCGTCTTGATCTTTTCAAATGCCTCTTGATGTTGTTCCGTCCATTCGAAATTCCCTTGATTTATCTGTGCAATGGAGAAAGCTTGAGTTCGCCCTCAAATTAGATATAAATCTCCTCAAAAGTTGATTTTACGAGTGATTGCAACTCTTTCTTTGTAGAAGGAGGCTTTGTCTCCATAATGGCCTTCGTTTTATTCAAGTTGAGTTCGATTCCTTCTTGACCACGAAGCCAAGGAAATGCCCTTCACAAAGCACACTTAAGAGGATTCATTTCAAACCATGTTTCCTCATTCTCTCGAATGATTGGCTCGGGTGATTTAAATGATCCTCATCGAAGCAGATTGACCACTATGTCATCTATATAAATGCGCATATGACTCAATGAAATCATGAAAAATAGTGTTCATTTCTCTTTGGTATGTTGCTGACATTTTTTAAACCAAAGGCATTACTACCCGTTCATAGGTGCCTAAAGCGCACGGGCATCGAAATCTTTGTTTGGGAACATCATCCTCAGCAATGAAAATCTGATTATATCCAGAATAACCATCTAGCATACTCAGGTATTCATAGCCCGCAGCAGAATCAATTAACATTTTTGCTATAGGCATAAAGTATTCATCTTTTGGGGTGGCAGTATTTAAATCCCTAAAGTCTATGCAAATACGTAAAGAACCATTTTTCTTAATAACAGGTACAATATTAGCAAGCCATTCAACGTACCTTGTGGTCCTGATAAACTTGCAACGGAGTAATCTTTCTATCTCTGCCTTTATCTTCGAAAGGATTGTTGGTGCGAATCTTCTAGGCGTCTGCTTGATGGGCTTCTTGCCATCCTTGATCGGAAGCCTCCCACCAGTTCCATTTTTACACCAGGCATTTCGTCGTAGTCCCAGGCGAAACAATCTTTATTTGCTTTAAGCATTTCGATTACCATGTTTCAATGAGTTTCGCACTAATGTCGTCACTCTCTTTCGACTCCATCCCAATATTAACTTCCTCAAAGGGTCTTGAGCCAACATTTTAGCACTTGTTGATTCTGGATCCTTTTCGAACCCTAAGGGCTCTTGATCATAGATAGCGTCTAGCCGTTGATCCATTGGTGTGGAAGTTTGTACATCATTGGGTGGGGTTAAATAATTGCCCTCAGGACTTGCTATTTCTGCTTTGTTTTTTGCTTTTGTACCTATGGCTTTAACAACCATGTTTTGTATTTCGGCTTCGAGAGCCGTCTTTCTCTTATTCTTAGCCAGATAGGTCGAAATCTTCTGATAGTAATTTGATTCAGTCATAATAACCTTCGTTCCCCCAGCTAGTTGGCCGCATCGTCGAAGTCTCTCCCTCTTCCTCAACTTCCTGTCCATCCCACATCAGTTCCCTATCCCATTGAAACCCATTGGGACGAAGTGTTAGAGAATAATAGGAATTTTCATTTGGTTCGAAGTATTCCTCAGGAGTGTTACATGGCCCAATGTTGGCCATGTTGCGGTCGAAATTTCTCTTGTCAACATGATTAATCTCTGTCATATAATAACTCTGATCAGCTTCTATATTTTCAACTATTCCATCATCTCTCCATAATACCAATCTTTGATGCATTGAAGAAGGCACGACCCCAATTCCGTGGATCCATTCTCTGCGAAGTAGCAAATTATAGTTGGCCTTTGCAGCTACAACCATGAACATGGTTGGTCTGGTAAGGGAACCAACTGTTAGATTCACCTGTATCACCCCTAATGTCTTACCAACTTTACCTTCATAATTTGAGAGCACCATGTTATGAGGTCGAACGTCTGAATCATGCATCCCTATCCTTTTCAGCATGAATCTGGGCATTAGGTTAACAACAGATCCTCCGTCAACTAGTACTTTGTTCACCCCGTGTTGCTCTACTTTAGCCCTAATGAACAAAGGTTTCAGGTGATTCTTCATTCCTTCGTCTGGTCTTTCAAAGAAGGCATTTTGCTCTTCGACTGACTGCTCCGTTATTCATTACGTAGTAACACACTGGCCTATGTTTGGCCATTTCCTCTTCGTCAGTTTCTTCTCCAACACACACCTCTGTATTATGTTCGAATTCACAAGGTAATACTGACACAACATTACAGTTAGCATTAAAGAAAGACTCCCCTTCTGACTCGAAATCTTCAGTCATTAGATCTTCTTCGTTTGCAATCTCCTTTTGTGCTTTATTTTCTTCAATTTCCTTCTTTGGTGAGAATAACTTCCTGGACACTGGGGGTTTTCCCCCAGGCTGAGTCACTGACTTTGGGTTGTTAGTGCTAGACTCTCCAATTTCAATAGGCTTCGATTCTTTTTCAGCCTTCTTATTTCGCTGGTGTCTGCGCCATTGAGAGCGCGACATTGGGTTTTTCCCCTTGTAATTTTCCAATCTGATTTTCTCTCTTCTATTCGAATTAAATTGTCTCCGATACGCCATTGCAGTCCTTTCGCCTTGATCGTAGCTTCGCCATTACTCTTTCCCTTGTCAGCTTTTACTTGCAGCCACCTATCAATAGGAATCTCTGCAGGTAATTTGAAAGACACTCTCTTCGCTCCCCTAGGATAGGGACTATCTGGCCTTCTCTGCATGGTTCTGCCAGCATCAGTGTGATTTGAAGGCATTCCACCTTGGCGTCCCCAACCTGAAGCGAATGGGACTCTTTCGAACGCTTCAGACATTTCCTTATCATAAACTGCTACGCATCTGGGACAAATCAAACATTTTGTACCAATCTTGTGGCAACGAACAATGAACTCTAGCAGACTCTCATCAGCCCTTGGGTAGACTCTATACAATTGATTGTCTTGCCTCCAATTGGCCCCTGTTCGCTCACGCTGGGCCCTCTCGAATTCAGCAGCAATTATGGGATTACATATGATGCTGCACCTTGGGCACAACAACTTGTCTTGGTTTTTCTTGTGACATTGAAACAGGTACTCGCGCAGGCTCGCATCCTTCTTTGGCAAGCTTTCTCTTCTTTGTTCTCTTTCTTTCTCCAAGCATCGCTTCACTTCTTCCATCTCAGCGTGGGGCTGCTCGAAATCCACCATGTTCACTCCCAGCATTTGGTCATCAGCAATTCTAACCCTTTCGAATTTCACCCTGAGACCTTCAGTAGCCTCAGTCAAATTCTTGTCAGCAACACCTTGGCCTTTAGTAGCCTGTATTTCCTCCCTTAGTAACTTTGCTTTGAGCACTTTTGGAAGGCCATCAGTAACCTCCTTCTTGCTCTTAACTAACACGAAGCCCCCATCTTCTTCGAATTCCACCTTCGATTGAACCTTGTTCTCAGCAACTTCGACCATGTTGATGTCCAAAGGCTCAGCATAATTGGTCTCCGCCATCAGTAACGGATCCGTATCCACTTTCATGGGGTTCTTCCCTTTGTCTGAAAACTTTAGTCTGCCATCCTTGATTGCATTCTGTATCAAATCCCTGAAAAGAAAATATTGTGAGGTTTTGTGGCCTAGAAAATTGTGGTATTTACAGAAACCCCTCTTCTTCCTTTGTTCCAATGGTGGAATCTTAAGGTTGGGAGGAACTATTAACTGGTCATCCTTAACAAGCAGGTCAAAGATTTCATCACATTTAGTTATATCGAAAGTGTATATTTTCTTAGGGAATTTATCATTCCTTTCATTTTCGACATGGTCTTTTCCATTAGAAGGAAGCAACACTTTGCAAGCGTAAGGGGGTGCTTCTTTTAATTCTGCAAGATCTATTTGAGCGGTGAAATCATACGGATCTTGTGAGTCATCTATGTTTTCCCTTACGCCTCTATATAGCTATTCTTTCCTTTTATGATTTTTACTAGCCCTAGCCTTTTCAGCTTTTAGCCTTTCGACTTGTCGAACTCTATCTGCTAATTGGGCCATGTCCCTGAGGTACTGTGTATCCAGTTTCTTTCGAATTGAATAATCCAGACCTCCAGCAGCCATTTCGACCAACTCGTGTTCGGGAACTACTGTAAAACATCTAGACTTTAACAATTGGAACCTATTCAAATAGTCATCTATTGGTTCTGTGAATTTTCTTTTAATACTTGCTAGTTCCTTCAGACTAATCTTAGATTGACCCATGTAGAATTGCTCATGAAAGAGTCTTTCCAAATAGGGCCAAGCATCTACAGATCTAGGGGGTAGGGTAGTGAACCAGGTAAAAGCGTTCTTTATTAGAGAACTTGGAAAATATTTTATGCTAAGATTTTCATTATTGGATATATCTCCTGCTTCGGTTAAATATCTCGCTATCGCCAGCAAATTTCGTAAATTTAGGGACTTTGAAGCCCTTGGGTAACTCTGTTTGCAGAATGTATCCTACAATGGGAGATGTGTAATTTGGCCTTCTAAATCCTGAATTTAAACCATTCTGGGCCATTATTCTCTCTATCATAGTGGTTAGATTATTTTACGCCAAATTGTCATTTCTAACTCTATGGACAATTTAATACGCATTTTGGTCTCTGTTAACAACCACTTGGTCTAGACATTCGATCGATCTTCTGAGCGTCTGTTGCCTTAATCTTGCCCCTACGTTTCTCTCTTGACCACTTGTATGGGATCGAATACATTCAATTGTGGGCTCTTCATTTGAATCACCAGGATTACGCCTCACGTCTCATAGGGCATCGGGGCACCAAAAAATCGCTATCCTAGACATCGGGCTGCATTTTCTTGGTTTGTTCTATTTATGTTACGAATTAAAGGACCAAAGATGGCATTCATTTCACGGGCTAAAACTCCTACCATAGCATGGTTACTATCATCCATCTGTTGCAAGCGCTGCTTGATTGTTAGTTGTAAGGGTAGGCAACTGGGTGTAATTTCCTAAGTTTTGGGAGTTTGTACCCAAATGGTTCATTCCTGAACTAGACCCTTGGGTAGGGACGAAGTGGATGCATTGTGCAATCACGCCATGAATAGCGTTGGCATCCCGTATGGGGGATTTCTGGGCCTGAAGGGTTCGAAACCTAGAGGCCTAGTAGGAGTTGAATACAATTGACTCCCCGAGTGTGGCACAGTTTGCCCTGATGAGATTATAGGCGGTATTTCTAATGTACTAACTGGGATCGTATTCGAACTACCCACAGGGATGGCACTGGAGGCATCAATCGAACTTGAAACGATTGTTGAAGCCCCTTGTGGGGGATTTTGTCCCCTGTCTTGGTTGGTTGTGTTAGTCATTGTTTTGGTACGTTGTCTTCTGGGTAAACGTAGATTATTGTCTTTTATTTTACCACTTCAAAGGTTCATATACCAATTCGAAATCTACAATTTTCACACAATTTTGATAAACGGTTTCTAATATGACCTTTGTCCTTTGGGCGTGCCAATTTGTTCTTGTGATTTCTAGTAAACAACCGCTAGTCTTCAATTTTACTAATTACTATTGGTTACTTGCGATTGACTAGATTGATCATAGGACACATGTGTCATAATAGATTCTTATGTTTAAATCCATGGTCTCAATTGATTCTTTAAGTAATTTCTCTAAAATTGACTATGAAAATATCTTGACTACGTGAAAGACTTGAATTTAAACTTGAATCGATAATTGAATGTAAGGATAAGGATTCTTTAGAAAGTAAAAGTTTACGGAATGTAAAATGCTTTGAACGAAAAGATAAAAGCAAGAGTGTAGTTTCTGAAGAAATAAATGTGTTTAAAGGCAAATAAAACAAAGACATGGAAGGGAATCGAAAGGCTTTAAGAATAAAAGTGCAGTAAACTGGAAATGAATGTAAACAAACTTGTATTTAAATTGTAAAAGATCATGATGTTCATAACGTACATGATATCTCCTTGACTCGTTTCCCTTCAGTTACGGTAGTTTGAGTGTTTGAGAATTTTAAGTACATAAAACGAACACCCCAAATCTAACATAGAAACACCTATTTATAATGCACTGACGCTAACGGTCTTACTTTAGCATTGCGCCACGTTTAGAGCATGCAAACCTCCTTCGTTCACTGATTTCCACGCGTCCTTCAAAATGGCGCTCTTATTCAAAATTCGAATCCTCAGTCTTATTTGAAATTCAAATTCTATAATCACTTGAATTTCGATTTAATCCTCTGTTTGGACCGTTCCAATGCTGGCATATTTACCAAAGGAATTTCCTCATATTTTAAACATTAAGGATTTCTAATCAAAATATCACCTATCACTGGCAACCGAAGAATCCTTTTTTTCATAACAAAAAGGTCTTATATTTATCCACCAATAATTAATATTGACTTCTTTTTCACGTGGATGTGAAATATTTTATTCACTTCTGCCAATTTACCTATTCGAAATTGCCAGCTAACACACCTTTGAATGTTTTAACCTCTCGTTGGCCATTTGCTATGTGGGGCATCAATATGATCAGAAATATTGAGCCGACAACGTCTAACGGGCATCGCTTCATTCTGGTTGCAATAGATTATTTCACCAAGTGGGTCGAAGCAGTATCCTATGCAAGTGTCACCAAGAAGGTGGTTGCCCGGTTTATCAAGCACAATATCATCTTCCGTTACAGGATTCCTGACAAGATTATCACGGATAATGGGTCAAATCTTAACAACAATATGATGAAGGAGCTTTGTGAGTCCTTCAAGATTAAGCATCATAATTCGTCCCATACCGCCCAAAGATGAGCGGGTTGTTGAAGCAACGAATAAGAACATTAAGAAGATTGTGCAGAAGATGGTAGTAACTTATCGAGATTGGCATGAGATGTTGCCTTTTGCTTTGCATGGTTACAGGACTACCGCTCGCACTTCAACAAGGACAACCCCGTTTTCTCTCGTCTACGGCATGGAGGCCGTGCTTCCAATCGAAGTTCAAATCCCTTCATTAAGAATCATGAAAGACGCAGAACTTGATGAAGACGAGTGGGTGCATAACCGCTTGGGCCAATTATGCCTCATTGATGAGAAACGGTTGGCAATTGTCGGTCACGGACAAATTTATCAGCAGAGGATGAAAAGAGCATATGACAAGAGGGTGCGACCTCAAAATTACCAGCCTGGTGATCTCGTGCTAAAGAGAATAATTCTTCCTCAGGGTGATCTTCAGGGAAAATGGCCTCCAAATTATGAAGGGCCGTTTGTTGTGAAGAAAGTTTTCTCGGGTGGCGCCATGATGCTCGTAACAATGGACGGAGAAGATTTTCCGCTACCTATGAATGCATATATAATCAAGAAATACTATGCATAGACTTGCTTAGCTATGAAAGTGAGAAAGGCCAACGACTACGTCCCGCATCAGATCAACTGTCGCACCTTGTGGCAACATCTCAAGCTACTCCGAAGGGCAGTGATCAAGCCAATCACCTTTTTCGGGAAAAGCGAAGTGATAAGATAGTTGGAGTTATAAAAGTGATAGAAGGGTTGAAACCTGATGAGGATTCATTGTCGCATTGCCATGCATTTTAGTTTTCCTCTTATTTTACTTTTGCAATTGCCTCATTTCTGGAATTGCCTCCTATTGTACTTGCCTATTTACAGGCCTACTTCCAATTAATAAAATTAGTTTTTTGCTTGTCAATTAATTTCTTGCATTTACTGATTTGTTTGCGAAAGACGTTCAAAGTTTTGTGGTAAAATTTTGCATATATACACATCGTTGATTTTACCATGATCAGAAACTTTTAAATATTATTCCAGGACTTGAGTGACCTGGATGGCAGGCATATTTGTCACGTCACGTCAGGAGCACTCCATTAACACTGTATTGCAGGAATCTTTTCTTGTTAGTAGATATCCGGATGTGTTAATGTGGAAATCAACTGAGGTCAACTCTGGCGTTTCCCCAGTTGGGTCTTCCCCGGTGGTTCCGTTGCTAGACAGGAATGATCTCCAAAAGTCCTCGACTATCCCCGTGGATCGGTGAAGTCAACCAGCGCTCTGTGTCGAGGATCATTGATGGGTGCCTTTTCATTATCCCTAATGACGCCCCACTCTCTTCCTCCCCAGTGTTGTCTTTGACGGAGGTTTTGTTTCTCTGATGCGTCGCACCAATCCCGATTGAGTCGGCGATGTCGTTTGGTGGAATTCCCCAATGAATGTCCATCAGAATCACAATTGTCTGCATTTTCATTATCCCTGTGGAGCGGTATCCGGACCGTCGATCGCGGATATTCATCGATGGGTTCACAATTCTTGGTATCCCGGTGTGCCGTGATAGTCCTCTCCTTTGCAATCCCTAGTGATAGTGCTAGATGATTTTGGGCTGAACCGAGCAATTTTCATCGAGGCGTGAACATCGAAACATCATATCTCGCTCGATTTTCATCAAAGCGAGGTGGGACCGATGCCAAAGTTCACAAATTTTGTTAGCTTCGATTGTTTGAGAAATAGTCATTCACAAATTTTGATCGAGAAGACCCTCGTTTGAGGCATTATCTCGGAAGAGCAAAGCGAAATTTTGCATGTCGGTTGTGCGAAAATTGTCTTGAAACTTCAAAATTCCTACCACCTTGACCGTTCACCCGATCGGTCGAGTTTTAATTCTCATAAGCAAAATCGCATTAGGATGCTTTTCGTTTACATTGCGACTTCAAATTCGCACGTTTGGCTGTTTTGGATTAATTGCGAAAATTATTCGAATAATCATGATTTAAGCTTGATTATAGATCTTAGGCCCAACTCCTAGAGCGTAAATAGATTTTCCTCTTCACAAATCACAACAACACGGTCATTTTCTTAATTTGCACTACCATCACACTCGATTCTCTCTCAATCAAAGCAAAACTCAAAGCAATTTCAAACTTCAACTTTCCCTCCAAGCAACCACCACGGGCGCCACTGACCTCTTCACGACACTGTCTCGACCCACAGACCGCTAAATCGCCTCTGCGCTAAGTCGCCTCTCGCCTATCCGCAATTCGGTTTTCTTCCATCATAGCTTCTCTCATTGAATCTCAACCTTCTTCTCCTTCTTCTGCTTAAATTTGACATAGAAGGAACTATTTGCTCTTGATTCCTCTTCAATTTCAAGATTCAAGGATTTCTTCTTCATTTTCTTCAATCCTCCATTGAAGATTTCAAGTTTTCCTCAAGAATCCAAGGTTAACTTCAAGGATTATCATTAATTCGCTGCTGATTTGGTATTTTCTTTAAAGAGCGTAACGAATTCCCCTTCAATTTGATTCAAACTTCAAGTTCAAGTAAGTGTTTAGTTCAATAAAGCACTTATTTTAAGCTGTTATTGACTTTTAGCTTTTCTGGAAATTGAATACTGAATTTGCATGCCAATTCAATGTAGATTCTGATTCTTGAACTTTTACTCTTGAATTATTTGATTTGGATTAGATTTTGCAGCCTTATTTGTGTCGGTGTGAGGATTTTTGTACATAGCATGACTATACCCTTGTGCATTTGTATATACCTTGCATATAGGTCACAAATCTATGCATCTTACATCTTGATCAAATTTCATTAACTCATGATGATTTGAAACATAATTTGCATACGAAGAGCGTCAACATGTAGATATCAAATCATTTTGATTACTAGGCACAATGCATTATACATAAAGCCATCTCATATGCACTCCAAGTGTTTGTGTTAATGCATAACCTAGGCTTGACATGCGTTTCCAACATTCTCCTTGTAGCGTGACTTGCTTGCATCGATTCCTTGCATGTGAACATTAGGATTGTTACTTTAGCTTGCATCCATAGCATGTTCATGTATCGATTATCATCATATGAGCATTAAATTGTTGTTTCAACTTGCATTCTTAACATGTTCATGCATAACCTTGTACTTGAGCATTATAATTGTTAACTCCACTTGCATTCTTGACATGTTCATTCATTTGACTTTGCACATGAACATTGGAGTTATCATTTTGATTTGCATTCCTTGCATGTTCATGCATTTGACTTGTATCCATGAGCATTGGAGTTATCATTTTGATTTGCATTCCTTGCATGTTCATGCATTTGGCTTGTATCCATGAACATTGGAGTTATCATTTTGATTTACACTCCTTGCATGCTCATGAATTTGGATTGTATCCATGAACATTGAATTTATCATTTTGGTTTACATTCCTCGCATATTCATGCATTTGACTTATATCTACGAGCATTGGAGTTATCATTTTGATTTGCATTCCTTGCATGTTCATGCATTTGGCTTGTATCCATGAGCATTAGAATTATCATTTTGACTTGCATTCCTTACATGCTCATGCATTTGACTTATATCCTTTAGCATTGGAATTATCGTTTCGATCACATTCCTCGCATGCTCATACATTTGATAGTCATCTGTGAGATATGGAGCGGTTTCTTGTATGGATCAACTTTTGGCATCAAACGTCATGGACGGTGATCCGGATCAAAGCATCTTTGCGGGTTGAGACGGCGCTTAAGCGCCACGAGGCGCTAAGCGTAAACTCTCGACTTTTGTTTTGCGTCGGCGCTTAGCGTAATCGGATCGAGCTAAGCGTGGAAGCTTCGGGTCGCGCTTAGCCTTGATATGGCGAGCTTAGCGCGACATGTACTGTTTTTTCTATTATTTCTCAATTTTAACCGCAAACAACAGGTGTTCTAACATTCCTAAGCATAGTTTGACATGTGTTTGATGCAGGGGTGACACAATTTTCCGATATTTTGCATTTGTATATCCACGTATACATTCTTTTGCTTGCCTTTTGGGTCTAACTCCCTTCTTGCAAGTGTTTTGTGCTTGTACACCCATGTGTGCATCCCTCCTACCTTGTTTTGCTCGGTCTAATCTTGTTCTCGCAGGCGTTATCACTTCGGATGCGCATCGACGCGTATTCCGCTTGTTTTTGATGCTTTGAACCATTCTCAGCAGTTTACGCTTATTGCATGGCTGCAGTACTTGAAGTTTTCCGGAGTATTTCTTTAGCTCGCAGTGCTCTTCGGATTTTATATCCGTGTGGTAGTTTATACACCATTTACTGCATTCTCTTACAATTTTCCTAGATATCATGAGAAGTAGGGCTTTACAGCTTTCTTTTGCCATGAGAATTAGGAATAGAGATGCATGATGGGGATTCCGTAGTTGGAGCATGTTCAGGAACCCCTCTGGTTTATTTAAAAACCTGTTTAGGGTGATTCTACTTGTTAATTGTGTGTGATTTGTTTGATTTCCCTTAGGATTGCTCGGTCAGGATAGGTTCTCGAGCCTAGAACTTAGGCTTTTCATCCTTTGCATGTTGACATAGGTAGAGATTCCCTTACATCCTCAACCGTAGGTCCAATCTTTCATGACAACATTAGGGTTAGTACTTAGCTAGTCTCCCTTTTGTTTTGCTAAGCTTCCTTTTTGCATCCTCGCATGTAATAAAACTAAAACTCGCTTTCTTTTCATTTTGAAAACAAAATACTTAATAATGGTTTGAATTCCTTTTTCAAGGTACAAGCAACCAACCAAGACAAACTCTTTTCGCCTCCGTGCGCTTTTCTTTTGTGTTTAAAACCTTTTTTTTTCACAAGTAAAAAACATACAACCCACCAAAACAAGTGAGCCGAACTACGGTGCTCCGACTTTCCCATTGCACGCGGGAATACGTAGGCATCTTGCCACGGGGCTCGATCGAGTAAACTTTGTAAATATTTCCTTCTTTTCCCCGTGGTTTCTTTATCTTCCTTTTATTTTGCATGCATTATAGCGGTTGAGTTTAGATAGATATAACACACCCTTTAGCTAGAAAATAGAAGCGAATACCGTAGAGTACTACGGGTGTGTGGGGTGCTAATCCTTTCCCCTCGCGTAACTATCTCCCTTACCTAGATTCTCTTGCTCTCTCGGTCGTAGGACTGCGATTTCTCCCTTCAGGTTTACTCGATGTTTTCCTTTCTCCGTCGTGAGATAAAAGACGTTCGATGGCGACTCCATTGATACACCCTATCAGTCGAAAGTTCAGCCGGGTGGTTTCACATACCTCCCTAGATAAATTCTATAATTAAGGGCTCATTTACTTTTATTCGGTCCACTAGTGGTTCGACCCATTTTCTCTGGATTCAGGCAATTTTTTGGGAAGATTTTTATTGGTGAAGCCCCTTACTATTGTGGTTCACTCTATGTTTTGTTTTCTACTTGCCGAGTCTCCTCATCCTTGTAGGATTGTACCTATACTGGTCTAAGCTTTATTTTAATCGATTCGTTAACTCTATTATAATTATCCAAGTTATCTTTTTTAGTGAGGTAACAATGAAGAGAAATGCAATCTTCATTTCATGACTTGGTTATGAGGAAGGGTTTAGACATAGTGAAGAAGAGGAGAATTAATACCCATTGAGAACATCTTATCTTGAGGAGAGGAGGAGGATTTTTTGTGAGAATGGAGTCTTCTTGTTTTTTTACACACGTAAATGCATTTTGCAGATATCATAGATAAAATAAGTAAGTTGATGTTCCACAACCTTGTCGATGCTCAAGGTATTCAGTTTATGGTGAATGACGGGTAGGGTGTACATAAGACTATTTGGATTGAATTTTGTGAAAACCATGACCCAACCCATATAGGGTACAACACTTTGGATGAGTTAAAATAACGACCCATGACATCATTGGGTCGGTTTTGGTAAAACCACAAATTTGTTGGTTGGATTGGGCTGGATAATAGGTGACTTGATTTTTTCCCTTTTTTTTCCTTATATAAATGATGTGTCACATTTTTTATTAATAAATAGTTTAACATATTACCTATATTTTTTAGAATATCAAATTTCTAAATGCACAATAAAATTTATCATAAACTTATTTGAAAAAACCATATTACAGTAATACTTAGAATTGCATAAAATACTTACACCTTACAAAATTAGTATAAAAAAAATCAAAATAAGGCATCTTAAATATTTTAAAATCATTATTTATAAAATAAAAGATGCAAAATGGTTTCAAATGAAACAACCAATATTAAAGATATCAAAGTTATCACTAGTCAAATTACAAAAACAACTAAAAATAGTCACTCAATAACTCGTGGGTTTTGTGGGTTGGGTGTGGGTTTACCCATAACCCAATTTTAAAATAGTTTTCCTTTTTAAATATTGTGTTCACCCACCCAGTTCTTTAAGTCGATTTGGGAGGGTTTGTTGGGTTTACCCACCCATATACACCCTAATAGCATGACTTCTTCTTACGCCCTCACTCCCGAATACTCGCCCAAGCTTTGGTCCCTTCTCCTACCCGATATAGAAGCTTTGACTCTCATGATAGAGATGGCCCAGGTTGTGGATGACACAATCACTTTGACGGAGGACCCATTTCCTCCAGCTTCAACAAATAAGGGCCTGAAGGAAGAACCACAATCTCCTCGGGCTGAGACTTATCCGAAACAGTCTTGCATCGTTGAGGATAACACTTACGATTAAATCCATAAAGATACATGTAATTTTCTCTTCCCAACTTCCACGCTCTCTTGAGGTGGCTGTTACTATTGTCTCAACATTGGATTTATCCTTCGTCTAGAATCTTCCTAAGAGGGATAATATGGAAATGGCTTCTAAGCTTGCTCACATCATGTTAAAAGGTGCTTATATATTTTTTCTTGTTTCTGGTGGACGTGGTGAGCTCTTGGATGCAGGTAGTATATTCAAGGGGAGATATAGTTGGAAGGAGAAGACTGAAGTTATGAAGCAAATGTTTACTAGCCTTCAGAAAGAGCTTATTGTGCTTTAGGTAAATTAAAGCTGCAAACAGTTTGCGTGACCAGGCTGAAAAACTCCCTTAAAGATGTAGAGGATTAGTGTAAGGTTGCTTCCAATTCTATTGAGGATAAAGCTTGATGGGTGGAAGAGCATCAGGAAACCTCAATTCAGGCGACCAAGGCCTTGCAAGCTCTATAGGATGAGGTGGTTGATCTTATGCGGGCACTCCTTAATGCTCTTTAGCATACTATGCAAGATGTGATCAAAATTTGAGAATAATTAGTGGATCATGCTAGGAAGTTATGTCCGTGTACAATAATTTGTGTCGGGGCACTGGACATGTTCAAGTCTGCTTTTGGGTTGAATCGGGGATGTGGTTCCGGTGCCTCCACTTCAAATGCTCCAACTTTATTTTATTTTTTCCTTGTATTATTTATTTCCTGCATATTTTCTCAAGCTTTCGTGCCTCAAGTGTAACAATTTTGGGTATTTAATGAAATATTTTACCTTGATATCTCAAGTATTGTTAGCTTTAGAGCTTTATAAACCTTTACTTCATCATTATAGTTATTCACGACTTGTTATTTCTCCGAGCTTGATCTTTTTATCTGCAAAGTCTATATTTTTTGGTGGTTGTCATACCCCAAAATTTTCCCTCCATCTACTCAAGAGATTTCATACATCTATGCTCAAGGATTCCTCAAGAGTTGATCAGACAAACTCTCTCTTAGACAATCAACCCAAACTAGGGTTTGGTATCTCTCAAGTCAAGATGAACTTCCAACATCTCCGATGGCCTTCATGCCTCCTCATATGCTTCAAAGATTCTCCATGTCAAGTTTCAAGCTTCACAAGTCAAGTTTCCTCAGACAATTGCTCGGATGGTTGAAAATCGTTATTGATGGACAAAAGTCAACTATGGTCAACATACAGTCATACTCATAATTTTTGGTCAACATCCTCATTTTGAAGTTACATTCATCATTTGATCAAGGGTTGATCATGATTCATCAAGAAAACTCAAGATTTGCTCAAAAGTCAAACTTTCTAAATTAGGGTTTCTAGGTGAAAAGTCAACGAACTTTGATGATCATAACTCTCATACTTTCTCGGAAATTTTTCCACCACCTCTTGTTTTGAAGGAAATTCAATTCTACAACTTCATGTCTCACAAGAATGTCCAAAAATGCTTCATTTGAGAGGTATAGCTCAAAACATTCTGGTCATTTTCAAAGTCAACAAAAGTCAACTTTTTTTTGAAGATATATTGAGCATGGTAACTCCAATTGAGATGAGACCAAAAGGTTGGTTAGAGGACTCTTAGAGCTTTCCAAAAGTCCAAGAACACTCAAAGATGTGGAAAATTGAGCAAGATACACTCTTGAAGTTGGGCAATTTTGACGATTGCACAAAGGACATTTTGGTCAAAATGCAAAATTTTCAAATGGGCCTATAATCTTTTGATCCAAACTTGTTCATGACATGATTTTTGACCCATAAAAGTTTGGCATTGGTAATTTTCTATTTTATGATTTATATTTGAATTTTATAACATTTAATTCAAAATAAATTATATAAAATATGAAAATTAATTATTTTCAAAGACACGATTTTATATCTTCATGTCCAAGAAAGCCCAACAATTTCCAAATTCGTGACTCATGCATATGGAAAGGAAAATCAAGTTTTTAAGAAAATTTGATTTGTTTTATTGGAAAATATTTGCACAATCAATGTCGATCTTTTTGCTTGCTTTTGCCATCAAATCTCTTCTATAAATACCAAGCAATCGGCCGCAGGGACGAAACCTAGCCAAAGAACAAACCCTTATTTTGCCAAAATTTTCCAAGAAACTTGAAAATTCGAATTTTATTTTCCAGCCTTTCTCAGCCTCTTCCAATCATTCCATTGTGTCCAGGAGTTAAGTTTGAGTAAGAATACACCTTTACCATTGATTAAACCATCGAATCGATGCATATACATACATACATATTCAAAACTTTTTGATTTTGCATTTGATTATTACTTGTTTAATCGTTTCTAATGCCTTTTTGTGTTCATAAGACTCCATAGGCTCGATCTGGGCAATCGTTATTGATTTTGAGCGTCAAATTGCATCATGCCATTACTAGGGTTTGGGCTTGAGTTTCGAACCGGCTGTCTGAGCGATTCGATCAGCGATACCACAATGGACTCGGAAGATCCGATTTAGGTGGACAAGGTCTTCCTTTTCCTTTTATTCGTATTTGTTTTGCGGTTTGAATATCGAACTCACTTAGGAGAGGCAATGAGCCCTAGCTCGGCGTCATTGACTTCGATCAATGCGGCGAGGAGGCTGGCGATGGCAGCTCTTGCGTTCGTCGTCCATTCAAAAATAAGCTGGGGCCCGCTTGGCTCTGGTTTGAATTCAAATTTCGGGAATCGTCATCACTTATATCGTTGTTTCAGCTTTC
Organism: Vicia sativa; assembly: GCA_021764765.1. Lineage (NCBI taxonomy): Eukaryota > Viridiplantae > Streptophyta > Magnoliopsida > Fabales > Fabaceae > Vicia > Vicia sativa. Next base: position 169,871,984 of record CM038792.1, on the reverse strand, counting down.
CAAACACCAAAGACACGTTGTCGGTGGTTAAGGCGTTGGGATTGAAAGATGCTCCAAGGTCCTGTTCGAACCTCATCGGGACTGGTTTTGTTTCTTTTACAAACTCATATTTTCTAACTATTTTCATATTTTCTAATTTTTTAATATTTTGCATTATTTTAATTTCTTTTCACATTTTATTACTGCATTAAAAATTATCAAAATTAATTTTCTTTTTGCATTTATTTTCGAAAAATCTTTATTTAATTTAATAAATTAAAAACATATTTTTGCATGCATATTTATTTTTATTCATAATTTTGCATTTAAATCATTTTAATTAGTTTTAATTATTAAATTGCATCTAAAAATCCCAAAAATTATTTTAGTATATTTACATTATTTCCACATGTAATATTTTTCAATTTAAAATTTGCATTTTTCTAACATTTTTCTCTTATTTGATTTCATCATATTTTCCGATTTCTTGTTCGTTTCACGAGTTCTTCCAATTGACGTTTCTTTACTATTTTCATTTTGTTTTCAATAATGTAACTGCTCATGGGATGTAATAGTTTAAATTAGGTTTTTATTTTCCGCATTTTAAATTATGTATCGCCCCAAAGCCTTGTAATAGCGTGGGACATTTACCTTTCGCACTTTACATTCGCATTTTACTTTCGCATTCTATAAATTGCTAGTAATTAGGCGTGTATGGCAAGATAAAATTGAACATAGCCCACTAATTTTCAAGATAACATTCTAAATCAACACACTTCTTTCACACGCACCTTAGGGTAATTCTCTCTCGTTGCCTTTGCGAATTCAAAATGGTCATGTCCCTCGAACGAGAGGTATTCTAGCACCGTTGCCTTCCAAACAAATCATCATAGTCCCTTCGATACAAAGATCATAAGACCCACGATGTCGCTTCCGAATACATGATCTTGACCCTCGATTGTCGCCACGAAAATGATGATAGTCCTTGAATGTGCTAGGATACTTCCAAGTTGCTTCTATGACCATCCGATGTCCCTTCGAATGTCCCGCTTACATCCAACGAATGGAGCTACCTACTAACTAATGGTACTAGCGCTATTCTAAAGGAATGTAGAAGTAAACAAAACGACCAATTAAAAGTGGGTAAATAAGTCTTTTAGTTGCTTGCTCTATCAAATGCTTTTCACACCACACTTTTTCAAAGTTCAAATTCTTTTCAAAACAAAACATTTGAACACTTTGTATACACTCCTACATGAGTCATTACAAAGTCAAAGCGAAATGCCTTTTTCAAAACATCTTTGTCAAACACACGAAAGCAATTTTAAAAAGTGATCTAGAGCAACTAAGAGCCGTAGATAACTACGGATGGAAAGGTGCTAATACCTTCCCTTTTCATAACCATTCTCCCGAACTCGAAATCTAACGAAGGTCTTTTTCATTACTTTTACCTTCCTTAATTGGATAAAATAAAAGTCGGCGACTCTTGCTATCCGCACATTTGGATACAAAATCCTACAAAGTCGGTTCAAGTATTCAGACTGGCGACTCTGTACAGGAATACACCCAAAAAGAGAATTGCCTTAGGATTTCTAGATCATTTTTATTGCTTTTGTTTGACTTGTATGCTTTATCTTTAAGGGTTGCTTGGGTATTATATTGTTGGGGATCCTACACGGATCCGGGTTTCCTTTTAGGTAAGTAGCATTAGATCATCGCGACCGCTAGACGTATAACTAAGCGGTCAACATGATGGCTACGTTAGCGTGACACTTTGGTTGTCCGATACTCTTCATTCCCAAGTTGAAGATAGTATTTGGCTTCTGCGTGGTGTCATCAAGCGCTAACTAAACTTTAGAACCTTAATTGACCCATCTTGGCCATTAGAAGGTAGTGAGATGGCGGCTTTGGTGTAGACCGAGGTTGGTTGATACTGATGCTACGCTCATTGAGATTAGACTTTTGGGACATTTTCGATCGACCACTTGGCGTCGTAGATTGAAATAAGCGCCTCGAGAAAGATCTATGATGTGATTCCTAGAACCGGTTACTATTATAGGACAGATGAACCAACTCAAACTTTTGGTAGGGTAATCACCTATACCTCTGCAAGCCTTAACCCTAGGCTCATTGTGTGAATTGTTTGTGTGTGCTAAACATGACATCATGACATCATCGCATTGCATATCATTTCTAACTATTTCAAGGACCTAGGGATTTATCTTTGCTCTTTTGTAGGGATTATGGCTTCTAGAAAGACTATCCGAATCAACTTCATGGGTATCCTTCTCACTCAAAGAATTGGTTTGAAATTCCACCATGCTCGGTTCATCAAAGACATGGTTATCTACTTGATTTGGTTATCCGGTTTTGAAGAAGATATGATGCATGTCCTATTCAGTTCTTTGATCCAAACACCATTGCTTTACATTTCAGTTATCGGTTGGTTCCTACCTTGAAGAGTTCTCTAAGCTACTTGGGATACCTATTCTTGACCAAATGCCATTCACCGGTTTGGAAAAGGTTCCTAAGTTCGAAGACATCGATCCGCCTTACATCTTAAGCTCGAATATTGAAGCCAATTGGGAAACTAGAAGTGGAGTTAAGGGTTTACTTTCCAATTCTTAATTAAGAAAGCGAGAATTCCTCAAAGTTATGAGTTTCCATGCATTTGAAGACATTGTGGCCTTGCTAATTTATGGTTTGGTTCTATTTCCTAACTTCGGATCAATTCATAGATATCAATGCCATCAAGTTGTTCCTTACCGTAATCCGTGCCTACTTTACTTGGAGACATCCTACATTCTCTCCACACTCGTACTACTAAGCGACAAGGAACTCTCATGTGTTGTATACCGTTACTTTCAAGGTGGTTTATTTCACCTTCCTCCATCGGTTTGAAGAATGAACAAAGGTTGAGATGGTCTCAAGGTAATGTCACTCTCTCATTCGAAATCCGTTGGAATCTTTTCTCAAAAGGACTTCACCTTCATGGCGTTGTGGAGAATTCCCTAATGTACCACTACTTGGTATAAGGGGGTATGCCTTACACTAGCTCTCGGGTTTGGTTTTGCTCGAAGAGATGGTCCACATGATATGCTTCTCCAGATGTTGTGTTCGACTACAATCACGATCTCCGAATTACAAGGCGAAGGTTTATACATGCTTGGGGCATGGTAAAGAAGGCGATACCAAGACTTTGGGGCACCGAACTCCATTCCTTGGGAACCTTACTCAAATGGAGTGCGAGCTCGAGCTCAAAACCTCATGATGCCATTCACGCTGTTTTACCGAATTATGGAACTCATGCTATAGGTGACGTACCTATCTTTGTTCTCCATCCCGACATGCGATTTTGAAGACTTGAAGATCCCGATTCAACTTAAAGAAGAGATACCTTTGAAGCTCGTGTTATGCAAGCGAGAAGAAGTGTTAGAGTTGACCAGCTACTTCACGAGGCGAAACATCAACCTACATCGGCACCAAGAGGCGACCATGGGAGACTTAGAGCTTTAGGATTTATATGTTTTCTTTTATTGTTTTGAACTATCTCTTGTACTTAAAAGAAAAAGAATAATGAAAAAGTACTAATAAATGTTTGTTCATTGCTTGTTTAACAAATTTAAATCTCTAAGGTCCTTGAAAACATTGCATTGCATTCGCATAAACATTGCATAGCATAGCATAACATTGCATCACGGTACATTGAGATTGGTTTTCTCATTTGCTCGCTATTTATTTTAGCGAAATGGCTCTTGAACAACGTCACCAAAGATCTCCAACTCGAAATGCTCGGGTTCATGAGATGTTCACCAACTTGTCCAAGGCCAAGAAGATTTGAAGCTCATCAACAAGAAGAAGAAGGTTGTTGGTCTCCTCAACATGGGCGAGGCCTTCAAAGGTGGTCCTAAGGTGGTCGTGAGTATTGAGCTCTCTGAAGGAAGTGTCCATCTGAGGAAAGTAACAAGGGTGATGGTGAAGGCGATCGGCTGAACTTGAGAAAGAACTATGATGATGGATACTACAATGAGATGACAAGTACAAGCAACTTGAAGATCGTCTAAATCTTGTGGAAAACTTGAAGATGTCCGGGCTGAATTTTGATGATCGAGTCTCGTTCTGGTGTTGTGATTCCTCCCAAGTTCAAAGTTCCTACTTTTGCTAAGTATGATGGCATGTCTTGCCCAAAGTTGCATTGAAGTCCTATGTCCGAAAGATCAATCCCCTGATGACGAAAGTTGTGGATGCACTATTTTCAAGAGGTTTGTCCGAACCAGTTGGAATGGTACTATCGCTAGAGAATGACCGTATCCGTACTTGGGTGACTTGATGCTTTCTGAGGAGCATTATGGTACATCTTGAATTGACACCCACTCGCATGCAACTACAAAGCATGTCTATGGGTCGTGACGAGAAGTTCAAGGTATGCTGAAGTGGAGAGATCTGAGGAGTTCAACACCCTTGTCCAATAGGAGTTGGTTGATATGTTTATGGGGACACCAGACCCATTCTTCAATCATCCGATTGGAAATTCTTCATCCGGATTCACCAGAGTGATATTGACTGACGGCGATATGGTGGTATCAAGAGTGGGAAGATTCAAATGAGACATCTTCAAATGCGAAGAAATCTTTTGGTGGTAAGAAAGAAGCCAATGTTGTATGGTGAGAAAAGCCGAGCCAAGACCGACCGTGCCCAATCGTAGAGGCGGTTGTGATCTCAATCCTACATCGGCAACCTCGGCCAGCGCGGCGGGAATGCGCCCACGAGGCGGTTCTGAAGATCAACATGCCATTGTCGCAAGCCTTGCAACACATGTTGAGCAGCGGTGATAACCTCGAGGGATCCTCCTCGAATGTCAATACTCCTCTCGGACAATCCTAATGCTAAGTGTGCTTACCATTCCATACCCGGGGCACGACACGACAATTGTTGGGCTCACGAAGAACAAGATTCAGGATATGATTGAAGCTAAGATTGAATTTGACCTCCCGTGAGACTCCGAATGATCAACGCGCCTATGCCTAATCATGACAAGGGTTCCAATGCTGTGGGAGGCGATAATTATGTTTTCAACATAGATGACTTGACCATTCCTCGATGATATTAAGCGGAATTTGTTGTTAGTAGGTGTCGACCGAGGATGCCCGAGAATTGTCGTTGGTGCCCATCCGCTGATGGTTGTGCTTGGTTGAGAAGACGTGTTGATGCATGATGGATAACCGGTGAGATACTATTTACGAAACCACTGTCGTGAAGGCGTGAAGAAATGTCTAAGATGAATTGAACAATCACGAGCAGCGTACCATCTGTGTGGGATACCTTGGGGCGCCAAGTGGAAAGTATGATTACATGGTACATTGTCCACAGGAGTTACAAGATTCCTATTGAAGATGTTAAAGGCGACCGGATGGGGTGTGATTTCCGAAGACTATGCTGATGTTAACACGATAAGTTCCTCTTTGATCTTGTGCCTAGAGTGGCACTCTCATTATCACTTCTCCAAGACCGTGCATATTCCTCATAAAGCTATCCCTTGGAACTATGGGTGATGTTTACTATCATGGCGTCAAGCAAGACCCTCTCGACTATCAAGATCTTACGATTGAAGCTACCATTCACGACATTGACAACATCAGGATCAAGTAAGGTGACCGAACCGGAAGGTATTCTCTCGATATCTCTTCCAAAAGACGCTGACTCAGCTCGCATTCAAGCTATTCAACCCATTCCCAAGCTAGAGGAAAGAACCCGTGCTCATCCTCCTTTCAACCGGTAGTACCAAAGGAAGTTATCAAGACACCTCCAAACAAGAAATGGAGGAAATTCAGAAGATTATCAAGAAGTGACTACAATGTTGTGGAGCAGTTAGGGCAGACTAAGTCAAGATTTCCATGCTTTCGCTCTTGCTCTTGTGCTCAGAGGCTCGTGCTAATGCTACTGGTGAAGTTTCTAAAGAATGCTCATGTTCGCGAGACACTACCAGCAGTCAATTCGAAGTTTGTATTGCTTAGCTGGCAACAACGGCCTAAGCTTCTCCGATCTTGATTTGACTCCTTCTAGAAGAAACACAACAAAGCCTTGCACATCTACGGTGAATGCAAGGCTTACCTATCTCATGTTTTGGTTAATCTTTGGTTCCTTTGAATATCCTTAGAAGGCGCTTTTGATCGACTTGATGTCGAAGGTTGGTCACGAGACCCATTGACATAATCGTGAGCTTTTGATGGTTCAAAGCGAGCGATTGCTTGGAGACTCACTACTGTTAAGTCGGTTCCCGGACTTTTGACTCTACTTCTTTGTCATGGGACATCAAGTCCGACCTACTCTTTACTGCCCAGGCCCTTGGAGCATCACCTCTACCTTGCATGAGAAGGTGAAATACTTGGTGAAAGGAAGATCTTTACCATACTGACGTGTATGAACCTTAAATCGAATTACGGAGATCGTGGTTGTAGTGAACACAATATTTGGAAGCATATCGCCGGACCATCTCTTGACAAAACAAGTGACGTAGAGCTAGAAGGTTGTAAGTAATATCCCCATATACCAACGGTGGTGAAATTCTCCACAACGCTCAGTAGAAAGTGAAGTCCTTTTGAGAGAAGACTCAACCGAGATATCTGAATGAGAGAGTGACATTAGTCTTTGGACCACTTCATTCTTTGTTCATTCTTCAATCGATGGAGGAGAGTGCGGAAATAAACCACACAGAAAGTAGCAGTATACAACACATGAGAGTTCTTTGTCTTTTGATAAATGCAGTGTGGAGAATGTAGGGCGTCTCAAGTAAAGTAGGCCTGAGGATTGCGGGTGAAACAACTTGATGGCGTTGACATCTATGAATTGATCGAGTTGGAATAGAACAAACCATAGATTAGCAAGGCCAAGATGTCTTGAATGCATGAAACTCATAACTTTGAGGAATTCTCGGGCTTTCTTAATCGGAAACTTAGCAAGTAAACCCTTAACTCCATACGGCTTCGATTGGCTTGATATCGGCGCTTAAGATGTAATCTTGATGCAATGTCTTCATACCTAGGAACCTTTTCTAAACCGGTGAATGGCATTTGGTCAGAATAGGTATCCCAAGTAACAGAGAACTCTTCCAAGGTAGGAACTAATTGATAATGCGGGAATGTAAAGCAATGGTGTTTCGGATCAAAGAATTGGAATAGGGACGTGCATCATATCCTCTTCAAAAGCAGGAATAACCCAATCAAGTAGATAACCATGTCTTTTGATGGTAGGCATGGTGGGAATTTACGAAACCAATTCTTTGAGCTAAGAAGGTATACCCGTGAAGTTGATTGGATGAGTCTTTCTAGAAGCCATAATCCTACAAAGCGAGCAAAGATAAATCCCTAGGTCCTTGAAATAGTTAGAAATGATATGCAATGCGATGATGTCATGATGTCATGTTTAGCACGAAACAATTCACACAATGAGCCTAGGTTTAAGGCTTGCAAGAGGTATAGGTGATTACCCACCAAAGTTTGAGTTGGTTCATCATCCTATAATAGTAGCAGGGTTCTAGAATCTCGTATCATTGATCTTTCGTGGGCGTTTATTTCAATACGACTACCAAGTAGTCGACGAAAATATCCCAAAAGTCGATCTCGATGGCGTATCGGTATCAACCAACCTCGGTCTACACCAAACGGCCACCTCACTACCTTCTAATGGCCAAGATGGGTCAATTAAGGTTCTAAAAGTTTAGTTAGTGCTTGATGACTGCGAAGCCAAATACTATCCTCGACTTGGAAATGAAGAGTAGGGACATCAAAGTGTCACTAACGTAGCCATCATGTTGACGTTTGATATCGTCTAACGTCGCGATGATTTATTGCTACTTACCTAAAAGGAAACGGGTCCGGGTGTAGGATCCTCCACAAATATAATACCCAGCAACCATAAAGATAAAGCAAGCAAGTCAGCGAGAAAGCAATAAGGTGATCTAGAAATCCCTAAGGCATTCTCTCTTTAGGGTGTTTCCCAGTGTGATTACATGTCTGGTGGGCCGACTTTGAGATTTTTGTATCGCAAATGCGGATGATAGCAGAGTCTCCACAAGCGTTTCTTTTATCGATTAAGGGAAGGTGAAAAAAACGGAAAAAGACCCGTTAGATTACGGTAAGGAGAAGGTTATGAAAAGGGAAGGTATGCACCTTTTCATCCGTAGTTATCTGAATCTAGTTGCTCTTAGATCACTTTAAAATCATTAACTTTACGTGTGTTTGAAAAATGTTTTGAAAAAGGCATTTAGCTTTGACTTTGTAATAATTCATGTAGGAATGTAAACAAAGTGTTTGGAAATGTTCGTTTTGAAAAGAGTTTGAACTGACAAAAGTGTGTGTGGTGTGAAAAGTATTTTGATAGAGCAACCAACTAAAGTCTTATTACCTACTCGAATTGGTCGTTTTGTGTTATTCGTTCCTTTAGAATAGCTATCCATACCATTAGTTGGTAGGTAACTCATTCGTTGGATGTAGCGGGACATTTGAAGGGGCGTCGTATGGTCATAGAAAGCAACTTAGGAAGTATCTAGCACATTTGAAGGGACTATCATCATTTTTATTGGCGACATAAGTGGGTCTTATGATCTTTGTATCGAAGGGACTATGATGATTTGTTTTAAGAGAACATGTGCTAGAATACCTCTACGTTCGAGGACTTGACCATTTGAATTAAATAAAACCTTGAGAGAATTACCTAAGGGGGTGCATGTGTGAAGAGTGTGTTGATTTCGAGATATGTTTATCTTGAAGTTAAAGTGAGCTAGGTCAATTTTTATGTTGCCATACGCCTAGTTACTAGCGGTTTATAGGGTGAGTTCGGATCTTACGATGCGTGTGATTTAAATCTTTTGATTCGTTTATAAAGATGCCGCGAGCATCAAGCTTTATTATTTTCAACACAAGAAAGATGATTTAATGATTATGAAAAGGGAAAGGTGAAATACCCTCGATTGATATTGGTATGCGTGCCGACTAGCGTAAACTAGGCGTAGCATTGGGGAGATTCAGTAAGGATTGTTATATAAAGGAATAGATGGAGCATCCTAAATATATATGGTTATCCATAGCTTTTTATATATGAATATGTTTGATACATTGTGTGTTTTTATACTATTTCTATGATTGGGAAAGTTTCTCCTTTGGATTTTAAAGAAGGTAGATTATGTAGGATTCTAGGTTTTGTTATTATTGTGCTCATGATCACATGGATCTTCGCATACATATCTAGTGGGAATCGAGCATTTGTAGCTCGGATCTGGGTTCTATGGTTTGTTTGATGCGAGGGAGATAGAAATTTGCTCGGCAAGGATGAGACCTTGTGCCTCGTATTCTCAAAGGATGTTGAGAAAGTCGAGCAATCGTAGTTCCACTTATGCTAGTGGAAAGCAGCGGAAGTTAGTAAAGAGACAGACAAATGTCATCTTAATGAAAATGTATCTAATCTATTTCATCACATACATTTTGAAAAGTTATTTTGATTAAAATTTTACGTAAGTATTAGGTGTTTTGCTTGAGTGTCAAGCGTTACCACTCATGTTTAAGAAAGATGTTTGAAAAAGATGATTGAATCTTTTAGCTGTAAGTATTGGGTGTTTTGCTTGAGTGTACAAAGTTACCACTTCAATTAAGAGATGTTTTGTTTGAAAAGATTTGAAAAGTTTTGAAAAGTTTTTGTTGTATGTGATGTGATAGATGAGATACTTCTTCCATAGAGATGATAGATGTCTAAATCTAGGAGAAATTGATTGGATTAAAGGGATGCTTTTAAAAGCCGGGTCCTTATATTGTAAGAAGAAGGCATTCCGAGGGTCATCGAGGGTCCTTGTATGAAGCTCAAGAGAGGCTATAGGGTATGGGTGGCTTTGGCTTGAAGGTTTCATAGAAACCATCCTTTTTGGTAAAACAATTTCAGGAAATTTTACTCTATGGTGATTTTGAAAGTGATTTCACCGAGAAACCATCCTTTAGGGTTCTATCTTAAGCGGGTGATTCTTTGTATTGGAAGCCCAAGGAGGCATTAAGAGATTTCTGGTCTCTTTCATTGTATGATGCCGAGGCTAAACTCGAGGAGTTCTTTGAGCAAGCCCAAGAGGCTAACTCAGCAGTGTTGTCTTATATGAAGCCTAAGCGGAGGCTAACTCTGCGGGGAGAGTTTCTTTGTCTGAAGCCAAGAGAGGCTAAACTTCTGTGGAGATAAAATATCTTATATAAAGCCGGAGGCTAACTCATCTTTGAGATGGATTGTATCTTGTATGAAGCCAGCGGAGGCTATCTTGTGGGAACCTATTGATTAGTCTAATTGTTATGTTATTATTAGGCAGTTGTATAAACAGTGTGTGTGTGTGTGTGTGACATGTATTCACGAGGTTTATGAAGGAAATATAAACAATGCATGATGTTTATTTACGAGGAGTTTATGAAATATAAACAAGTGTACGTAAACGAGCGTTTAAAACGAGCGTAACTTGTTTATTTACAAGTTTGAATTGTGTACGAAAGTGAATATGTACGAGCAGCTTTTATATGCAGACAAAGGTGGATGTACATAGGAGGTTGGGACTTACCCGTAAGAGAGGCCCGTTGATTTGAAAGGTTTTCACGAGGAATAATACTTCTTTCAAAATCAATGGTATTTAGTAATATCTGAGATGAAAGCAGAAAGCGAATGATGGAGTTTATCGTGTTATATTGTAAAAATATCGTGTTATGTACGGATAAGTTTTGTATAAAAAGTATTTGATATGTACACAGGAAAATATGTACACAAAGACTATTTTGTTTAAGTATACCTGAGTGAATGAAAACAAGCGATCGAAGTTTATGCAGTACTTGAGTATAAAAATATCTGTATTATACGGATGAAACTTTGTAAAAGTGTTTGACAAAAGTTTGATATGTACAAAGAAATATTATGTACATAAAAAGAATGTTATGGGACTTACACGTGATGGAGGCCCATTGGTTTAAAAATTCTGAAGAATAATGCTCCTTTCAATACCAATGGTATCGGTATAAACAAGCGAATGAAAACAAGCGAAAGAAATTTGTTTATGTTTGAATATTGACAAAGATGTTTGAATATGTACAATAAAACTAAATATGTACATAAAGTTGGGACTTACACCATAAGGCCTATGATCGATCAATAAATTTGAGAAGGCAATCAGTTTATCGTTTGAATCGGATCAATCATGGTAAAAGATGCAAGTTTGATGAATTGTTTTGAAAAATGATTTGAAAATGTTTTGAAAATGTTTTGAAATGTTAGGTTGATGTATGAAAAGTTTTGAAAAAAATCGAAGTCGAAACTTGAAAAATTCACCTTTAAAGGAGGTTTGAAAAGTGTTCGAGCGTCGTTTTCGGCTCGATTAAAATTTAATCGGATGAAGTTTTTTGAAATTTTTGCATTATCACAAAATAGATGTATTTATTGACAAGTGTCAAAAAATCATAAAATAAGGAGTTTTGATTGGTCAAAAAATTGTTGAAGTTTGATAAAAAACATGAAAAATTGACAATTTTGTAAAGAGTGGTCTTGAGAGGTTGAACCCATGACCTTTGGGTGGATCACGTGGCGAGAAAGCACTAAGAGCAAGCGAGGACCAAGCTGAGCGGTAGCGTTTGAAGTGTTAGTGGACGGCGCACGCGTTGATGTATGATTGGACTATTTGAAAATTTGAAAACGAAGAACACGAGAACACAGCGCGATTCACGGGTTCATAGCTGATTTTCGGTTGCAACTCGATCCAAAATCTTCGTTTCTCCATGAAATTGAGTGATGTAAAGATCAATCTTGCTCGATTTTGAACAACGAACACGATGGCGTTTGTTAATTTCATTTATTTTAGTCTATCATGTTTTACTTTAAAACGAAGAACCCTAAAACTAAGAAATCAAATTAAATTACGTGTTGTTGATGATTGTTTGATTTTGTTGAGGGTTAATGATCGTGTTAGGTGCGAGAAGAGAATGGCCAAGAGTTTTTCAATTGGTTCAAAGAATATGGATATCCAGTTCGTATGTATACACGGAAAGTGAGGATCGGCGATCTTGGTGTTTCGATTGTTGTTTCTTGATTGGGTGAGCTCGGCATGTAAGGAAGCTATGTGGAGTGATACGCGCATCATGAATCGCTGGATCGTTCTACACAAGTTCACTGCATACACTCAAAAATGGAATCGGAAATCGTGTTAAAGGTATTACGGGTTGTTGTTCTTGTTTGGATCGACTCCATGATGTATATGGATTGTGTTTGAATCATTAGAACAACAAATTCTCTACAAACTTGAAATTCGATTCAGTTTGAAACTTGAAGCCATGGCATGTGATTTACGATTTTGCTTGCTATCCTTGAGATCTTAAGTTCTAATCAAGTTTATGTTGATATTGAAACATGTTTGACACCAAAATTTACCATGTTTTAATGAATTTCAAAAAATGCAAGTTTGGCAATTTTACATATATTTACTTAATTTTCGAAGAAGAAATATAGTATTGGTGGATCATGAATTGCTTAAGTGAAAGACAATTGCAAAAGGCTTCCTTTTTTCACCATGTGCTATATTTTTACAATTTGATCCAATCCTTTCAATTATCACTCTAGGCTGATATTTATCAGTTCATCCATCCTTGGCAAGGTTAAGCTTCTAGATGAAGAAACACAAAAATGACCTATAATTTAAAGTTATGATCTTTGAAAATCAAGTTTCATGGAGCCTTATCTTTCAATTTCAAAAGTGTATCTAGACTCCATGGATTTGAGAGTTCTTGGACATTTTGGAAGGTTTTCCATGATCTACTTTCATGTTTTGAAGTTTTTCAAATTCAAATTGGAACTAGGTGAAAAAATGGCTTGAAGTTTGGAAAAAATGAGAAATTTCAACACTTAGAAAAATTTCTAAGTATGAAAACTTTTGACTTTTGTTGACTTTTCAAATTCTTTGATTTTTATGATCATGATGGATCATATGTATTTTGATGATGGAAAAAGTTTTGTTTTGAAAATTTGACCAAAGTCAAAGTTTGACTTTTACTGCTGAGATGAAATTTCATCGGATGTTTCTAAAAGCAGTGATGAATTACGTGAACTCTGTGATGATTTGAATCAGAAATTAGGTCAAGAGGTTATATCTAAGATATAATGACCAATCTCTATCCAAAAAGTCATCCTTTGCTCAAAAGTGGAGAATTCTCACGATCAAAATCTAATGGTCGATCCTTGATGATCTGTGAGAGAATTTGATATCGATGATCGAGATTGATGATTTGATCAAGATAGATCAAATGAGATGGAAAATCTCAAACCTAATTGGTTGGCTCAAGAATCGGATGAAAATCGATGAAACCCTAATTTTGACACGTGAATGCTATACCCAGATTAATCTTTATACGAAATGTTAGTTATCAATGATGCAAATGTGGTGGTATATTAGGTCAAAATTGGGGTAACAATGTGCAATATGCTGGGTATTTATAGAGTGAATTGAGAGGTAAAGAGAGTGAAAGAAGATTGGATCTTGATTGTGCAATAAATTCTTTCAAATAAAATCGAATTTGGAAAAATTTGATTTTCTCTTCAATATGAGAACTAGCACAATTTGGTATATGTTCATGGGCTATCTTGGACCTCAAGTTTGATAGAAATTCACTCCTTTTAAAAATAAATCTTATTTTCATATTTTATATAATTTAATTTTGAATTAAATGGTTTTAAATTCAAAAATAAATCAATAAAATAGAAAATTGTCATATTAACATCAATAGGTCACAAATAATATTATGATCAAGTTTGGATCATAAAATTATAGAGCCCATTGGAAAAATTGCATTTTAACAAATATCTCCTTTTGTGCAATGTTCAAAAATGCCCAACTTCGAATAGTGTATTTTGCTCAATTTTCCACATTTTTGAATGTTCTTGGACTTTGGAAGCTCTAAAGAGACCTCTAACCAACCTCTTTGGTTTCATCTAAATTGGGTTTCCATGCTCAATATATCTTCAAAACAAAAGTTGACTTTTGTTGACTTTGAAAAGGACACGTAATGTTTTGATCCATACCTTCCAAATGAAGCATTTTTGAACATTCTTGTGATACATGAAGTTGTAGAATTGAATTTCCTTCAAAACAAGAGGTGGTGGAAAAATTAGAAAGTATGAAGAAGTTATGCTCGGTCAAAGTTTGGTTGACTTTTCACTAAGAAACCCTAATTTGGAAAGTTTGACTTTTGAGCAAATCTTGAGTTTTCTTGATGAATCATGATTAACCCTTGATCAAATGATGAATGTAACTTCAAAATGAGGATGTTGACCAAAAATCGGGAAGTTTGTTGTATGTTGACCACAGTTGACTTTTTGTCAATCTGTTGATTTTCAACCATCGAGCAATTATGCATGGAAACTTGACTTATGAGGCTTGAAACTTGACATGGAGAACCTTTGAAGCATGAGGAGGTATGAAGACCATTGGAGATGTTAGAAGTCCATCTTGATCGAGAAATACCAAACCTAGTTTGGGTTGATTGTCTAGGAGGGTTTCTCGATCGACCCTTGAGAATCCTTGAGCATGGATGTATGAAATGTCTTGAGAAGTAGGAGGGCAAATTTTGGGGTATGCAGTTAGGTTTTGTCTATCTCAGTTTCTTTAAGTGAGTCATTGTGGCGGTGACTTAGAATGGCTTCGAACCATTGAAAGGCACTTTGCCGGATCTTGGATACCTAGGATGTGCGTACTCTCTTCAAAGTAGGCATCAATTGATAGTCGAGGAAAGTGAAACGCGATAGGCGGATCGTAAAACGAACTAAAGTTTTGAGAATTCCTTCATCAGCGTTAGTGTTCGGGGCAGATTACAAGGTTCCATGGCGTTTTTACGAAATCAGGGATCTTCTACCAAGGATGCTAACTCTTTTAACTTTCCTACATCGGAATCCTAAAAGCATATTTCTTGGTGAATCTTCCTCGGCGTCCATCCTCTAACCTAAAATATTTACGAAAAATCTCTAAATTCTTTGGGCGGGAAGAAATGAACTTTTGAATGAATGCATGAATACTACAAACATGGTTAGTAGTTATACACACGGTGGCGTTGAAGTCACGAGCATGAGGCCAGCGATAAAAACCAAGCGTGGGTAAGTTCTAAGGGCTTATTTATACGTGAAAGCGGGCTCTCTGAATGTCACAGGCTCAGCGCTTTCTTTGAAATATTATCGACTTTGTTGAATACTCAAAGTCCAATAATATTTTTCAAGAAAAACTGTTTGATCGTGATCTGCATGACAATTATTCTAAACTGCCTGAATAATTCGCACTACATCCTAAATGGCGGGATGGGTTATGTGTTCTCTGACCGAAACCGTTAGTTCTCTTGAAAGCAAAATGTCTCCAAAATACTTGCTAAACACAAATACTCCCAAGACAACCTCCGAGAGAGGATCTCAAATTAACTTAGTAAGTCTTGAGACTTCCCACAGTTAATAGGACTATACCCCCACCAAGATCTTAAAATGTTTCTTAAATCGGGTTAGGATTTATTTTCATCGGATGAAATCGCGAAAACACACAATAAGAAAGCAAACATATGCACGTATGAAAGCTTAACCTTTTTTTCTTTTGAAAACAAAAAGTTTGGTGCTCTTGAGCGAGTCACACTTTTTGATAATCAAAATTAGTGTACTCCCAGTAGCCATTTTTCTGTTCGCGTTAAAGTGGCGATGCGAGGGAATCGAATCTGAATTGATTCTGCGGCTCGGCGATTTACTCTTTGATTTGTTTATAAAGATGCCACGAGCATCAAGCTTTATTATTTTCAACACAAGAAAATGATTATGAAAAGCGGAGGCTGTTAATACCCTCGATTGATATGATATGCATTACGATAGCGCGAACTAGGCGTAGCGCATTGGGGAATACAGGCAAGGGTTTGTTATATAAAGGGAATAGATGGAGCACCCTAAATATATATAGTTATCTATAGCTATATATGAATATGTTTGATATGTTTATGTGTTTTAATTGCTATTTCTAAGATTGGGAAAGTTTCTCCTTTGGATTTTAAGAAGGGTAGATTATGTGGGATCCTAGGTTTTGTTATTATTGTGCTCATAAAGATCATTGGAATCCTCATACATATCCCTTAAAGTCGAGCATTTGTAGCTCGGATCTAGGGATCTATGGTTTGTTTGGCTTGAGGGAGAAAGAAATTTGCTCGACGGATTAGACCTTGTGCCTACGTATTCTCAAAGGATGTTGAGAAAGTCGAGCAATCGTAGTTCCCACTTGTGCTAGTGGAAGCAACGGGATGTTATTAAGAGACAAGGCAGATGTCATCTTAATGAAAATGTATCTAATCTATTTCATCACATAGTTCATTTGAAAAGTTGATTGATTGAAATCTTTCATCGTAAGTTATAGGTGTTTTGCTTGAGTGTACAAGCGTTACCACTTCGAGTTTTAGAAAGATGTTTTGAAAGATGATTGAATCTTTTAATTGTAAGCATTGGTGTTTTGCTTGAGTGTACAAGCGTTACCACTTACGATTAAGAGATGTTTTTGTTTGAAAAGAGTTTGAAAAGTTTTGATTGTATGTGATGTGATAGATGAGATACTTCTTTTGAGATGATGTCTACACCTCTGGAGAAATTGATTGGATTAAGGGGATGCTTTTAAAGCCCATGGGTCCTTAATTGTAAGCCGAGGAGGCATTACGAGGGTCATCGAGGTCATCGAGTCCTTGTATGAAGCTCAGAGGAAGCTATAGGGTATGGCTGGCTTTGGCTTTAAAGGGGTTTCATGGGAAACCATCCTCTTGGGATTGAAGCGCGATTTCAGGGAAATCATACTCTCGAGTTCTATCCTAAGCGGGTGATTCTTTGTATTGGAAGCCCAATAGGCTGTTAGCGATTTCACGATCTCTTTCTTGTTTGATGTCCAAGAAAGGCTAAACTTAATGAGGAGTTCTTTGAACAAAGCCCGAGAGGAGGTGACTCGGAAGGGAGTGTTGTCTTATATGAAGCCTAGCGGAGGCTAAACTCGAGATGAATAGGTTTTCTTATATGAAGTCTAAGAGGAGGCTGAACTCGGATGAAATGAGTTACCTACAAATCCAAGAGGTAACTACTGTGGAACTTAATGGTTAGACTAGTTTTATGTTATAACAGACGTTTATATAAACAAGTGTATGAAGGTTATTCACGAAGTTTATGAAGGAAATATAAACAAGTGTAATGTTTATTTACAAAAGTTTATGAAGGAAATATAAATAAGTGTAATGTTTATTTACAAAAGTTTATGAAGGAAATATAAACAAGTGTGTGTAAGCGTGCGTTTAAAGCAGTAACTTGATTATTGCAAGTTTGAATGTGTACAAGAGAATGAATATGTACCTGAGCAGTATTTATGTACAAGGAAATAATGTACATAGGAGGTTGGGACTTAACCGTGAGGGCCATTGGTTTAAAAGCGTTTCACGGGAATAATGCTCCTTTTAATACCAATGGTATTAAGTGTATATACAAGTGAAATGAAAAACACAGCGGACAAAGTTTGTCTATACTTGAATATTTACAAAAAGGCGTCGTATTATGTACAGGAAAAATTGATATGTACATAAAGGAATTTGATATGTACAAAATAATTATGTACATAAAATAATTGGGACTTACCGTGAGGAGGCCCGTGATCGGTTGAAATTCGAGGAAAAACGAGTTGGTTTATCTTCGTCGGGTCGATCATGGAAAAAAGATGTAAGTTTGTTGAAAAGTTTTGAAAAGATCTTGAAAGTGTTTTGA
Organism: Vicia sativa; assembly: GCA_021764765.1. NCBI lineage: Eukaryota > Viridiplantae > Streptophyta > Magnoliopsida > Fabales > Fabaceae > Vicia > Vicia sativa. Next base: position 169,854,203 of record CM038792.1, on the reverse strand, counting down.
AAAGTGAAATATACTTACAAGAAGTTTGGAAAAGTTTCGGGCTTGAAGTTTGAAAAAGCGTCTTTGAAAGTGCTTTGAAAAGTACTCAAAGCGTGTCGTTTCGGCCCGATAAAAATAATCAAAAGAAAGTATTTTGAAATTTTGACATTATCATAAAATATACATGTTAATGGACAAGTGTACAAAAAATCACCTCAAGATGAGGAGTTTTGATTGGGTTTGAAAGAGTCAAAGTTTGAAAAAATATGAAGAACAAAAAAGTTTGGCAAATGGTCCCAAGGCTACTCGAACCGGGACCATTGGGCAAACATAGCAAGTGACTTAAAGGTGGTGGCAACTGCTGGGCGGCAATACATCTGTTCACTTATGCCAATCAATTAATTATATTACAAACTTTTATTTGAATTTGAAAAACAGCAGAATTCGTCTTCTTCCCTCGATCCTTCAATCGACCATGGATTCTTTGTTTCTCAATGAAATTGCTCGATGTAAACATCAAACTTGATCGAAATTGAACCAGGAACATGATGATGTGGTTTAATTTCATTTATTTTAGTTAAACATGATTAAATTTCCAGAAAACCACGAAGAACCTAGTTCTTTAAAATCAATTGAAATCGTGTGTGATCATGGAATTAAGCAATTGGTTTAGGGTTAAGCTTCAGTGATGGTGCAGAAACAAAACGGCCAAGAGTTTTTTGAACTGGAAGTTAGAAATCAAGGAGTTCGAAGTTTGAGTTCTTACCTCTTGAAGCTCAGATCGAAATCTTCAATGGAGTGTTTCGATTGATGTTTGAGGATTGTTGGAGCACCGATGAACCTTATGGAAGGTGTTTGACCACTATGAATTGATGGAACTCTCTACCCAAGTCCACCTGCATATGCTCAAAGTGAAACTCGAATTCGGAGTTAGAGGTGTTACAGGTCAAGAGTAATGATCTGCATCATCCGTATGGAGCATATTGATGATGTTTGAATCAAAAATCAAGATTAGCTCGAGCGATTATGCATTTTGAATGATAAAGGTTTTACAAGTTTGGAATTTTGAAATGCAATTCTGGTTTTAGTTGTTCTTGTGTTGATTTTAAGTTTCAAACTAGTTCTATTTGATGTTTAAGACATGTTAGACACCAAGTTTCTCATAGTGTTTCACATTTTTTGAAAATGCTAGAAATTCTCACTTTTGAACCATAAAGCTTGAAATTCAAGAAAGAAGAGAAAACTTATTCTTGCATAGCTTTGGTGTAGTTTCAAATTGCAAACATGGACTCTATTTATAGGTCAAAAATCAGATTAGCAAGTAAAGAAGATTGGCTTGGATTTGGACAACTTGCCTTAGAGGGCGAAAGTCATTTTGCCATAAATGCAAAGGAACCTTCCTTTTAACCATGGTTAAATTTCAACTTGATCTTATCTCATCATAATTACTTTCCATATGATTTTATCAGCTCTATCTATCTTGGCTGGTGGCAAGGCTTCTAGAAGGAGAACAATCAAAAATGACTTGTAATCTTTGAAGCATGAACTTGAAACTTATGATTTTGGAGCTCTATGTTTCAAAATCAAAAGTATAACTGACACAATGGATTTGCAAGTTCTTGGACATTTTGGAAAGCTTGTTTCAAGGGCTACAACTTGCATGTTTTGAGTTTTTCTAATTCAAAATGGAACTATGTGAAAAAATGAAATGAAAGTAGGAAAAAACATGAAATTTTAACACTTGAAAATTTTTCTAAGTGTTGAAAATTTTGACTTTTTGTTGACTTTTCAAATTTCTTGATTTTTTATGATCATGATGGATCATTTGAAGTATTTTGATTATTGAAAAGTTTTGTCTTGAAAAAGTTGACCAAAAGTCAAAGTTTGACTTTTCGGTCACGGATGAAATTTCATCGGATGATCCAGTGGTGATGAAAATGTGAACTTACGTGATGTTTTGAATCAAGAAATTAGGTCAAGTTGTATTAGAGATATGAAGATCAATCTCCAAGCAAAAAGTCATTCATTGATCAGAAAATCGGTGATTGCTTATCCTCGATGAAAACCTAATTGGTGGATCCTCGATAGATCATGAGGAAAATTTAGATGTCGAAGATCGAGGTTGATGATTTGATTAAGATAGATCAATTGGTGATTGAAACTCAAACCCTAATTGATTACCTCTTGAATCGGATGAATAATTGATGAAACCTAATTTTGACACAGTAGAAGCCACACTGATTAATTACATTACGGTAGTATGCAATGATGCAAATGTAAGGTGGTATATTAGGTCAAAAATTGGGGTATAATGATGCCTATTTAAGTTTCTTTAACACGAGATATGAAGATGAATATCTTAGGTCTCGATAGGTGTGAAGAGACAAATATCGAGAATCATAAATTTTGGACCTAAGATACCAAAGAATCTTGATGCAAAATGATTCGAGAAAGTTCACCGGAGATATCAAAGATTGATATGGCGGGAAAAATTTGTGAGGATGACTCAATTTGTCTAAGAAAAGAGAATCTGTTGGTTGGGAAACAAGCAATTTGTTCAGGAGAAAATAGATTTACAATGTATGTGAATATCTGTTTCGCTTTGGGAAGCAGGACAATTACTACATCGACCTTGTGACAATGTTTAAGGTAAGTGAAGATGATATTACCAATTATCGACCTGTGATAGTTTATGGTAATGAGTTAGAAGATATTACCAATTATCGGTGATGATAACTATAACAAGGTAATTCTTGAGAAAATGCTGAGTATTGACCTTATGAATATCGAGACAATGATGGAAAGCAGGATCTCGAATGAGTTTCTATTTTCATAGCTACAATCTTCTTTGGGATCTCTCTCTTTTGAGAAGATGCGGGCATTTTGATTGAAAAGACACAATTTTCTTTAGGCAGAAAGACAAGCTGTGAGGATTTCTTGAACTTTCATGATTTGAACTTGCTAAGAAGAACAATCGTTTTATGACAAGTTTCAAAAATAAAAAGAAATAAAAGCGGCTCGAATAGCGAGGCTATTGCTTGTGTTCTGGTGGATTTTACAGTGAAATCTAATCACGAAATGATTAGAGACAAGGTTACATCCGAGAGATAGGCGGAAAAGCAGTCAATCGAACTTACGTTCTCGATGAGGAATGATCTCGGCTAAGGGAAGAAACATGTATTTTACGCTTTGGGATAATCTCTTGGAAAGATGACACACCGTATAGTACATGTAACCTAAACGGTGATATGAAGCAAACATTTGAAAATACGAGAATGCATTAATGATGCTATTATGTATGAATGATGAATGTTATGAATGTCATATACGTACTTAACAAAGACAACAAAAGGGTATTTGGGAAAAGGACTACGTCACGATTCAAACAAATACTCGGCAAAATCTCGACCATGGTGTGGGCGTTCGATGATGAATCACGAGTTGCATGCTTCAAACTTTGAAAACATTTCATTGGCAACTTTCTTGGGAATTCTTTTGGATAAGAATGTTGTCCTTTGATGATCTCTGGCGAGGAAGAAAACTTACGTAGTAGTTGTTTTATTTTTGAGATCGAAACACTCGTGGAAAAAGCATTGAAGTTCATTACGTGTTCATAGTTCAAGGAAAATTTGCTTTTATTTCAAAATTTTGAAGTAAAAATTCATTTAAAACCTTTTTAGTTTCAAAGTGATTTTCACAATAAAAGTGTTATTTTGCAAAGCAGAATAAAGCAAAATTGCAAACACAAGGGCCTGAGGCTCAAATTTTATTGATAGAATGATAATCGGTAATGGCGTGATTCCATGAGCTATTTACAAGAGTTGGAAATGATAATTTATTGGGAAAAGGCTACATTGAAAGCAATAACCCTATTATCCTAACAACTTTGAATTCCAACGATGCTTGTTGCTGAGAAGATTTGATTGAAGATCCGTTGAGGAAGTTTCTTGATTAATGCGGTTGATCACGATTACTTTGTCATCTTTTGTATCCTTAATTTTTGCATAGATTGCCCTTTCAAGTTTTCAATCTATCAGGATAATTCATTTATTGTCTCTAATTTTGCACGGACCGCCCTTCGAGTTTTAGATCCACGAGGCGCTCATTTTGCCTAAGCCGCCCTTTTGGGTTTTGACTTAGAAATTTTGTTCTTTGTTTTTTAGACAAAGTATTTCTTGATGCATCGGCATTCACGGGATGCGGAGTTCATCACCGTCCATGGTTGTCGAGTCATGCACCGCGGAAAAGCTTCTTTTGACGATGTATGGTCCTTGTATTGGAGTCCATTTGCCCTTAGAATGGTTGAAAGCGAGAATCTTTTTAAGCACGGTCGCCTTCTCGGAATACGAGTTCGAACCTTTTTGTCGAAGGCTTTCTTCATCCTTCTTTGATATAGTTGTCCATGACAGGCGGTCGATGCTTTTCTTGATTAAGTTCATCGATCGTATACCTTTGACACCATTCGACCTCGATAACTTAGTTTCCATGAGAACTCTCATTGGCGGAATCTCAACTTCTCGAGAACCTTTGCTTCCATAGGTATACTAGAAAAAAGGAGTTGCCCTGTTGAAGTGCGTCTTGCGATACCCGTACCAACAAATGGCGACATTCGTGCCGGTCTTTGTGGTGATGACCATCTTACGGGCGATCTTCTTGATGTTCTTGTTGGCGGCTTCATGGCCCGTTCATCTTTGGCGGTAAGGAGATGAGTTATGATGCTCGATCTTGAATTCCTCACACAGTTCTTTCATCATTTTGTTGTTCAAGTTTGATCCATTGTACGTAATGATCTTACGGAACTCCATATCGGCAAATAGGGTTGTTCTTGATGAACCTCACCACTTGTCTTGTAACATTGGCGTGAATCTTGCTTCGATCCATTTGGTGAAGTAATCAATAGCCACTAAAATGAAGCGATGTCCGTTGGACGCTTTTGGTTCGATCATCCAATCATATCATGCCCACATGGAGAAAGGCCATGGAGAAGAGAGCGTTGAGTAGAGTTGGTGTACGTGGATCTTATCGGTGTGGTTGACAGCTTGTGACATCTCTTGACATGTTTCACAATCAGTTCCATCGTTATCAATAGTATCACTGCTCTCAAGATTTTTGGACATTGCATGCCCGTTTGAATGGGTTCAAAAGGACCCTTCGTAACCGTGGAATTATAGTGTACATTTGGTGTCTATCCAGCATGCAGGCAAGACCATGTCGAAGTTTCTTTTGTATAGCACATTTTCATTAGGAAGAAATTTCTAGAAAGTCTCCTTAGAATTTTCCTATCTTTGTCGATGCCAGTGGGTACTAAGTTTGAAGCGTTTGATGTCGTGGAACCACGGTTTATCATCGAAGGCTTGATTGCAAACACATATCACAGTCTTTCAAGGCGTCGATGGATTTTAGGCATATCGTTCCAATGGTTGACTTTGAACATGGAAGATAGAGTAGCGGCGTCTTCCATTCGATTTTGATCTCGAGGATATGATGCGGTTCAACTTTGTTGAAGAAAGTCAACAAGCGTCTTGCATAATCTGCAGAGTCAAACCAAGATGATGAGTTTCATACTTGTCTTTGATTTGATTGATCCAAATTGAATCTCCATATATGTCGAGGATCTTGATCCTCAGTCGATGTTCTTGATACCCATGATACAAGCCGTATACTGCGATGTTGTTGGTGCAATCAAATAGTCTGGCGGAAAAGCGGGATATGAGAACCCTGGGAGTGATGATGGCGCGATTCCATTGCCATAAGCATAAGCGCTCCATCAAAGATTAAGCCGTCGGATTACGGATCGGGTTTCTTGAGGCGGTTCGTCCAATTTTTCATCTTTAAGTACATAACATCCTCGTCGGGAAGTCGAATTTGAGATATTGGTATTCGTTGATGGGTTGATAAGCCAGTGATCGGCGAGAATGCTTCCTTGACGCTTTTAAACTGCAGTCTTGGATGTCATATTCGAGATAATAGCATACGCCATCGAGCAATCCTTCCTGTTAGGCGGGCTTTTCAAAGGCGTACTTGATTGGATCCATTTGGAGATTAACCAAGTTGTGTGATTGATCATGTCTTGGCGGAGGCGTTTGAAGCCCACAAAAAGCCTGATATGTTTTCTCGAGCATGGAGTAGCGAGTTTCACGATCTGTGAACTTTTACTCAAGTAGTAGATGGCATGCTCTTTCTTCACGGTTTCATCTTCTTTGTCCAGCACGTAGCCATGGAATCTTCTAGCGCAGTGAGTACATGATTAATGGTCTTCCATTTGGAGGAATCAATATCGGTGGTTACGCGGTATTCTGATCTTGTCAAACACTTTTTGGCAATCTTACATCCCATAACCTCTTGATTTTGCGGAGCTTGAATATCGGCTGCGGTATGATCATTTGAGAGATAAATCGGAGATGTAATTCAAGTCCAAGAAATCCTCTTACTTGCTTTTACGTATGTGGTAGGCATTTCTTGAATAGCCTTGACTTTGTCGGTCAACTTTATTTCCTCTTTGTTGTGATGAAACCTAGGTTTCGGATCTTACCCCAAGGTGCATTTGTTGGGATTCGAGGAAAAGAAATTTCCTAATGTTGAAACAACTTCAAAAGATATTCATATGCTCTTCTTGATTATCGGACTTTGCTATCATATCGTCACGTAGACTTGATCTCTTTGTGCATCATGTCATGAAAGAGTAGTCGCCGCCCTTTGGTAAGTTCTTTGCATTCTTTAATCAAGCGGCATTACTTTGTAGCAAAATGTGCCCGTGGCGTGATGAAGGATGTCTTCTCCATGTCTTGAGCCATTACGATCGATTATAGCGGAGAAACCGTCCATGAAGGAAAAGGCGTTGAATTTTGCGATCTATCCTTAGCATGTCGATATGCGGTAGTGGAAAATCGTCTTTGGGCTTGCTTTGTTCAAGTCCGGTAATCAACACACATTCGACCTTCCGTCTTTCTTGGAGGCAGGCACTATGTTGGCTAGCCATTGAGGATATTCGAGTGACGAGGAAACTGCGTGATAAGCTTTTGGACTTCCTTTTGATTTTGTTGGCCATTTGGGTGAACTCTTCTCGGTCTTTGTTTAATGGTGGACACTCGGTCTTAATGGAAAATGATGCTCCACGATCTTTGGTATCTAAACTGGCATGTCTTGGTAAGACCAGCGAACACATCAACATATTCTTTGAGAAGCCTATCAATTTGCCCTTGGTTCTTTGTCGAGTAGAGCTCGATGTTTACTTCTTTGTCTTCCTCGAGAACCCAGTTGATTGCTTCCAAGGCTCTTTATGAGGTTGAATGATTCTTTCCTCGTGCTTAAGTAGTCGAGAAATCTCATCAGGGATCTCTTCTTCAACTTCTTTCTTAGCGACTTCCTTTGAGATTTCAAAGTTGGGAGAGGCATAAAGTTATGCGTTGATGGATTTGTCCATCGCAAATTTGATTTATGTTTGATTAATTAACTCTTTCCTTTTTTATCATCATCATATTTTTTAGAAAAGTTAATATGAAAGTGTCTGTGATTATTATATTTTTTTTTTTGAAGATTTTTATTGTGTTTTTAGGATTATCATTTCCAAGAAAGGGTAAAAGCGAAACAAACACAAAGTGTGGAATCAAAACAAGCGCTTTTATTTATGATTCACAATATGAAGCAGGGGCCCAAAATACAAACTCATTTGTCTTGGGCAAGACAAAGAGAAATTATTAAAAGCTAAACCCTATAAAACATCTCTTCGCTTTGGGCGGCGAGAGTTCAAAACAAAAGCAAAATAAACTACTTAGAACTATGAACATTAGTCGAACTTCGAGCTTCCAATAGTAGCGAACTCCTTGGACGTCGAGATACTCGGTAGTTTTCCACTTGGCTTAGTTCTTGAATAGACTTTGGTCGATTGGTCGAGCAGGCCTTGAAGACTACGGATGTTTGACCTTGCCTTTTGTCTTCTTGAGCGATCTTCTTGGCTTGATTGGCGGATCGAGAGCATGGAACAACATATGTACTTTCATTGGCATTCGTGTTGAATTACGGGGATGTTCTCCAATCTTCAGTGAAGAGACTCATTTATGCGCTTTCCAATTCATTTCGAATCGTATCCACGATCTTGATGATCGTTGATGTAGTGATAGTTAGGATTTGTTTGACAAACTCCGCAGGCGCGTTAAGCGGAGATCTCATTCGGAACCTCGTTGGTTGATGAGATCGAGAAGATGTGTATAACTCTTACGGTTGACTAGGATACTCAAAGGATCGTCCCATCGATTGTTGGATATCTTCAATTCGATCTTTGAGCTTTCGGGTGCGTGTATTTTACCATGTAGTCGAACTTTCACTTGGTTCTCCCAGGTATCGAACTTGAAGGGGCGGTGGATTTTCATTCTCATTCTTTTGTAGAAACATGCCTTTGAATTGGTCGGTCGGAGGATAGAAGGTGCATACAATTCTTCACGAGATACATATTCGAGCTAGTAAGATAAGTGCTCACTCTTGAGATCCGGAGGATCTTTTCACCTTCATTGGTAAAACGTTAACCTCTTGAAGAGCGAGGGTTTAAGAAACCCCCCTTGTGGAATACTTCTACGATTGGTGAAGGCTTCATCCCTTTGATTGTCTTTAGGAAATCTTGGAACAAACACAAGCCAGCCTTTGTCTCGTTGTTGACGAGTTTTATTACTTGTCCCAACCTGACATTCCATCTTTACTATCTGTTGCTTCTTTGTAAGAGGAGATAGGCGATAT